>CAMPDV010000116.1:0-600000 GCA_946699065.1 Loxodes magnus | reverse complement strand
ATATGAAAGCTAAAGCTTATGCTCCTATAATAGTCAAAGGCTTTAGACAGTTTAAAGTAAATATTAGAATGTAATGAGGATACAATACTATTCTAATCCATAATCTTCTTATTTAATAGTTCTCATAATTAAGTGTACTAAAGACTACTATAATCCTGCTAATGTTGAAATAATTAATTATATTTAAGGTGTAAGAAAGCAGTGGATATATTTAAAGTAAAACTAAAATAATTAAGCTAATTATATTAAATAGTTAACTTTGTTATGTATTAATCTGAATAAAATATATGTAAATATAGCTTATTAAATATCTTTATAAATACATCAAAACAATCCATTTAATACTTTTCTTAAGTTTGTCTCATCTAAGATATTTATGCTTTTTTGAAATAGTAAATCTCTTTCCTTTTAAATTGGCTATATTCCTATTATTATAGATTAACTCTTTAGTTCCATTAACGTTTCACTGAGTTTATTTCCAATCTTTCCTGGGATTATAACTAAATGTAGTTTCTATTTCATTCTTTTAGTATTTTAAACAAAACCTATTAATTCTTCTTCATCATCGACAAAGTTAATACTTCTAAATCCAAATTGTCTAAGCCATGCTTCAATATTAGAGTAAATCGATTGCTTAACACCTATTAATAAAAGGACACAGGTGAAGGCTTTAATTTCTTATGATGAACTTTCTTTTAATGTTTCTACTTCTAAAACTTAAGAGCTTTAGTGGCTTCTTTTATTAAGAATTTATTGAGCATTGGATGCAGGAATGACATTCTAGTTGGTTCACATTATTGTATCCTGCTTTTCGAATCCTTCGTTAGTTCCTGCTCTAGTTTATGAAATTTGTAACCTAAACTGTAGTTCTTGTTATTTTTAATCGAAAGTTACTTGAGGCTTACACTGGAAATATTCGAAGGCGCTAAATAGAGAATTCACTTCTATATCTTAAATGGTCTAACTGTTGTCTGGAATAGAATCGTTTGGTAGAATAAGTTTGAAAGGAATTTCTGCATCATCGTTGAATCTCTAAATGTGATCTATGATAACATAAATTTAAGTAAACTGCTTCTACTATCTAGTGCTAGGAAGAGATAGAAGCTTATGAGCTCTATAAAAGATAGAATAAAACAAAGTTTGAAATGTATTGATGCAAGTAAAGATTTCGGTTTAGAACATATACATGCATTTTAGAGAAATGTTGGTGTTCTTCTGATTAAATAGATGTGCTATATTTTCTACTAAGTTTTCAAGCACTTTTTTAGGATCAAATCATATTTCATTCCTAGCTCCAAGTGTACTTCCTATCAGAATAATACGAAGTCAACTTTAAAAACTGTCAATATTACCCTGAAAGATATCTAACTGCTTCTTAGCTATATTAAATAGTTCCTATCCACTTTGATTCATTATATGTTGAGTTCTTCTAAAATCCTTTATTTGAATGAAAACTTAGTTCTATCGGTTTCAAATTATATGAGTGAAAGTGAAAAACAACCCTTACAGTTCTATTTTTGCCTCTTTTCGCTTCTATATAACATTAGCTAGGATATCATTTATCTGCTTTATTACTTTCTCTTCACTACTGATTTATTAAATCTTACTATAATTCGTTTTTCACTTCTTCAGTATTATTTTTCCTTAAGCATCTACTATTAGAGAAGGAACTTTACTTTTAAAGAAGTAATCTTCAAAGTTACTTTATAAGTTACTCTCTTCTTTCATATTTCAACCTTTAGTCCATTCAAAAAGTCCTGCTGTTATTATTACTCTTCCTATTCCTAAGTTTGGGAACACTAAAGCAAATCCTATACATTCTATCAATCCAATCAAATAGTTCATTAAGGCATCCACTTTTCTTTTTTAATTAAGCATTACATTCAGGCAGCGAAACACCACAAACAATAAAAAGGAAGACTCTGTTTATCCAGAAAAGTAAATGGCAGTAATTATTAGTAAGCTTAATAATCTGTTAAAGAAAGGCTATAGTACTTATGCTAATTTCCCTATTTTTTGCATCTTTAACTCTATTTATATAATTCATTTAAATCCAACTCTCTTTTCTAACTTTATAGTATTTTTACTTAATTAGTATGCTATATTTTATATATTTGGGTTTACTAATTTAGTTTATACGATTTGTATTGCTTTATTAACTTTTAGCTCATTTTGAACAATTTTGATGCCTATATATGTTTTCCAAAGAATAAAGATAAAGGTATTACTAAGACTTATTAGTTTCTATTATTATTGCAAAAATTAAGGAGCAGAAATATTTAGAGCAATTTATTTTGAATAAGCTATTTAAATAAGATTCCTTAAAGCATTTTAGTTTAATACAATTTGTACAAGAAGGATACCATTAGCTATTTCTTACTATTATATGTAATATAATCCTATTATCTAAATTAATTTATCATTACCAAAAGCATTAATTAAATCCATAGAGAGTACTTAGCTAGAATACATTATTTAATTACAAAATCTAATTATTTAATAAATAATAACTTTTAACTAGCATTCTTTTTATTAACTTACACTACTATATGCTATTGTTTCTTTATACTATTTGTATTATTTATACTAGTTAGCTAATTAATTAAAATTTATAAATAAAGTAGAATAACTTGTTGAAACGAATTTAATCCTTCCTATTTTCAAGACTTTTATTAAGATTTTTGTGATTATCAGATTGAAATGCTTATTTTTGAAAAAATTGAAACTATTAAGAAGTTTATAGGTGATAAGAAATAAGCAGTCTGTATAAAATAGTTCTTTAGACTTTTAATTTCAAATAACTTTTATTAATACATAAAGGCTTAACTTAAAATGGCATCATTTTAAGACCATTGGAGATTATAGTTCCATATTAATGATTTGATTAGCAAAAAAGTTTGTTAAGGATTATATATTATCACTATAAGTATACACATATAAGAAACTAGAGTGGTATTTATATATATTTGATTGATAATTAATACCAACTGTTTAAAGAAAAACGACATATATTTTCATTTTTATAGAAACGTTTTAAAAGTTGCTTTTTCTTTATTAAAAAGGATTAAAGACTATCTAAGCTATTGGATATGAAGAAGTAATATATCTAATGAATAAATTTAGTTAACAACAGAGGATAATTTAGTAAACTTAAATTTAATGGAAAATGAAACTATTGTTGATAGATCTTAACACAATAAAAAGCATCGAAATAATTAAGTTTATTTAATATTTTTTTGGTAACTACAATTGTCTCTATCATTAATAATATTATATTCTACAAAATTGTTGACGATGCTTTGCTGAAGTGCAAGAGAAGGGAAGGGTGGTTTAGCTATTTAAATATATAAAACATAAGAGCTTTAAGATTTTAATAATAGTTTTATTAAATAAATCAAAAATTTTAGTTACTTTAAGAATACCTATAGTTCAAAACTTTTTCAATCTGCTAAATTTGCTTCTAGCCCATTGCGCGTTTGCATATCAAGCAACTATATTTTTGTGATGAGGTGGCTTTTTATTGGATTTTTTGGATACACTGTGGACATAGCAAATGCTAGCATTCGAGTTTTATTGAAAATTAAGACAGAAATCATTAATTGCAGCTTTAATTTTCACATTATAAGCAATCGCTATTTTTCATTCTTTCATAATATTTCTATCTGCAAATATTCATAGCATTTTCCCCTAGAATTTCTTCAATTTCGTTTTCTGTTAATACAAAGCAGTTGCATATACTTTTTAAATTATATCCTTTTTCTTATGGAAGACAAAAGTATTTTTTATTGGTATTTTTTTGTAGATACTACAAATAACAAATTTTACATATAAGATGGCATAATTTGTTTTTAATAAACGCTACTTTATCTAACTGCTTCTAACACTTAATGCATTATAAGTTCTTCTAGTTTTCTAAAGCCTATTCTAACTAGAATATTTATCCTTTTGTTATTTAAGATTTTTTTTAAAAGGCATTTATTTAACTTTGCATATGTTCCTTTTGTAAGCTATTTAAATTGCTAGACTACACACTAAAATTTACAGAGTGTGGAATATTTACAAGTTGAGACGTATTTCTTGGATTCACTTCATAAGGAGCAATTCCTTCAGTTGTATTTACATTAATAAAGAAAGGTTCTCCTGGAGAGTTTATATCATAACCTTACAAATCTTCTTCATTAGCAGACCATCCCTATTCCTCACTAAATCCATCTACTAAAGACTATGGTCTACTATAGATTAAATCATAATGTCCTGGCTTATATAATATGTAGATTATTGGCAGAATTCCATTAATATTGTACTATTGGAAATCAACAGCTTAACTATATCTTCTATCAATCATAACTATCTAAAGCTTTATTTTTAAAATAACTTCGATTGGACCAATTCCTAAGCTTTCAGCTTCTTTACCCATTTGAAGGATTTTAAAAAGACTTTGCTAATAAGGCTCAGAGTTAAATTCTGAAAAATAAGATTAATGGATTTCTAGATAATTGGCAGTAATTTATCTCATTTCCCATACTAAGCATTCATCAACCTGATCAACATTATTAGCAATCGTATCTTCTAAGTAACTAAATGCTTTTTTTGGCTCTCCATTTATCTTTAACTGCAATAAAATGTTTAGAAACTCAACAAATTAGTTCCTTACACTTTGGCATCCTTCTCTTATTTTAAAATACCCATTAGCCTCTGAAAATTTTTTTATTATTTCTAGTAAATACTTTTCCTAAGTGGTTCTTCTTAATAAATGCTCTAAAAAAGCATATCCTACTGCTCTAAAATAGCAATTTCCATCTCCTCTAATAGGTCTATAACCATCATAGTGTTTATTAAGTTTTTAAACCATTTCTTAGATATTTTAATTGTGCTTACTATCTTCTGCTATGAAACTGAAAGGTTTGCGCTCATAAACCTATTATAATTTTTACTAACTCTATTATTTTATAGGTTAAGGTGCATAAGTATTTCTAAACATGATCTAATCTTATTGTTCTTACATATAAGTTTTTCCTTTCATTTTTAGATTTATTCTTTCTCTAAAACCTAAAATATGAGGTTATTTATATATCTAATTCATCCTACTTTTGTTTATTTTCTAGGAAACTAAACTTTATATTTAACACTAGGTAAATAGCAAGCAGCTCAAATTAGAATAATAGCAAATTTCACACACTAATCTGAATAAATATATGAAGCATGCTATATAGGGAAATTACGTATATAATAGATATGGTAAGCACTTCTAATTTATTGAAATAAGAAATTGCTTAATTACTTAATAATACCTAAGAAAGGCTATAATTAAAGATAAAAGCTTCCTCAGTTTATTTTATTTGTTTTAAGCATTAAATTTAAATTAAATAGTTATTACCAATCAATCGCTTCAAATGCTAATTTGTTATTTTATAATTAACTAAATTGGGAAAAGTAAGACAACTTTATTAAACTAATATAATAGTCTTAATATAAATAGCTTTTATCCCTTATCATTTACATTTTATTACCCTTTACTTTATTTTCATATTTATCTAGCTTTAGTTTGTTTTTAGCAGTGATATAATGTGGCTATATCATTTTATATAATAAAATAAGTTAAAATTATAGCAAGCAAAATTAAGTTATTATTCTTTGTATTAATTAAGAGTCAAAAGGTAATTTTAATCTAATATTTTTTATATATTATATAGATATTTTTCTCATTAGTGAAAGCTATTTATTTTATGATTCTAATACTTTCAATTTAGTTTAATTGGAAAATAGTTTTATTAGATACACTAGCTTTTACTAAAATAGCCTTTAATCATTTGATTTAAAAATATAATATTTCTATATTTTCCTTATTAAAGCTTATTTTTATTTCTCTCTTAATATTAGTTTATTCTACTATTATTATACGGGAAACAATCTTAATTAGTTCCAACTAATTTTTAAGAATAGACAGAATTAGAATGTATAAAGCTAATATAATGCTAGAATGTATTAATACTTCTAAAAGCCTTTAAGTAGATATTTAGAACTACTATTTATTTAATTTTCTACTAACTCTTAAGTTAGAACTTCTTAAACAGAATAGTTTATGTATGCTAGCTAAGACAATGCTCTTAATAAGAGTTAACTAATAAATCATTACTATTATTCTTATAGAAGGAATCTATTTAAATGATATTAATATATGTATTCAATTGCTTTTAATTTAGTAGCTTTCCTTTTAGATAATTAAAGCTTAAATTACATTTTAGTTAAGTCTAGTTAAGAAACTTAATTTTATAGATTTGCAACTATTACTCATATGCATTTAATGCTTAGAAAACTACCATAATTGTATAAATTATAGCTACTTATGATTTTATCAAGATTTCCTATCTTTTCTCCATCTTTATAGAAGCTTTAATACTTTTCAAGAAAGCTATGTAAGTAATCTGAAGCATGAATAAATACAAAGCTAAAGCATAAGCAATAAAAAAATGATAGAATACAGTTAGAATACAATAATCTAATATTAAATATGGCTTATAAATCCTTATTGGATCATAATGTACTTAACTAAATTATATTGCTTCATTATTTGCTAGTGAGATTTTATTTACGCTACAAAGCTTTCAATCAAACTAAGTGAAAAAGCAATTTTCTTTAAAAAAAATATATATAAGAAAGCTATCTCGAGGGACTCTTTTAAATTTTAGAAAGGTAAGTGAAATCATAATAGAATTAAGCAAATAAAGGGTCTTTGATACGTTATTATAAATATAGCTATTACTTACCTTCCAACACTTGACTAATAATATATTTAGAGTTTCAATAAATAGTTCTTCTATATATTAAATAAATACTTAGATTTTAGTATTAAGGATTGTTAAACAATATATGGTAGATCTAATTAACTTTAATAAAGAAATCATTTTACTGTAAGCTACATTAAAACAAATTAAGTTAAGAATTTTATAGTTTAATGAATTAATTGATAAGGAAAACACTTGAATCATAAAATAATATAAGGAACTATTATTTAATATAAATATGCTATATATTAAAGATAAAAAAGTCCGCTTAATGAAATCATTCTATCTAATCAAGAAATATCTTACTGTAATTAAGACTTTATTTTTAGCTTAAGCAAGAAAAACTATAAAATTATATTAATAAATTTTCTTAATTTATTTGCTTAAAGTTTATAAATATAAAGGTAAGCATAGAGTGTCTAAGGGTTTCTAAATTGATACATAAAATATAGCATACTAATTAAGTAAAAATACTATAAAGTTAGAAAAGAGAGTTGGATTTAAATGAATTATATAAATAGAGTTAAAGATGCAAAAAATAGGGAAATTAGCATAAGTACTATAGCCTTTCTTTAACAGATTATTAAGCTTACTAATAATTACTGCCATTTACTTTTCTGGATAAACAGAGTCTTCCTTTTTATTGTTTGTGGTGTTTCGCTGCCTGAATGTAATGCTTAATTAAAAAAGAAAAGTGGATGCCTTAATGAACTATTTGATTGGATTGATAGAATGTATAGGGTTTGCTTTAGTGTTCCCAAACTTAGGAATAGGAAGAGTAATAATAACAGCAGGACTTTTTGAATGGACTAAAGGTTGAAATATGAAAGAAGAGAGTAACTTATAAAGTAACTTTGAAGATTACTTCTTTAAAAGTAAAGTTCCTTCTCTAATAGTAGATGCTTAAGGAAAAATAATACTGAAGAAGTGAAAAACGAATTATAGTAAGATTTAATAAATCAGTAGTGAAGAGAAAGTAATAAAGCAGATAAATGATATCCTAGCTAATGTTATATAGAAGCGAAAAGAGGCAAAAATAGAACTGTAAGGGTTGTTTTTCACTTTCACTCATATAATTTGAAACCGATAGAACTAAGTTTTCATTCAAATAAAGGATTTTAGAAGAACTCAACATATAATGAATCAAAGTGGATAGGAACTATTTAATATAGCTAAGAAGCAGTTAGATATCTTTCAGGGTAATATTGACAGTTTTTAAAGTTGACTTCGTATTATTCTGATAGGAAGTACACTTGGAGCTAGGAATGAAATATGATTTGATCCTAAAAAAGTGCTTGAAAACTTAGTAGAAAATATAGCACATCTATTTAATCAGAAGAACACCAACATTTCTCTAAAATGCATGTATATGTTCTAAACCGAAATCTTTACTTGCATCAATACATTTCAAACTTTGTTTTATTCTATCTTTTATAGAGCTCATAAGCTTCTATCTCTTCCTAGCACTAGATAGTAGAAGCAGTTTACTTAAATTTATGTTATCATAGATCACATTTAGAGATTCAACGATGATGCAGAAATTCCTTTCAAACTTATTCTACCAAACGATTCTATTCCAGACAACAGTTAGACCATTTAAGATATAGAAGTGAATTCTCTATTTAGCGCCTTCGAATATTTCCAGTGTAAGCCTCAAGTAACTTTCGATTAAAAATAACAAGAACTACAGTTTAGGTTACAAATTTCATAAACTAGAGCAGGAACTAACGAAGGATTCGAAAAGCAGGATACAATAATGTGAACCAACTAGAATGTCATTCCTGCATCCAATGCTCAATAAATTCTTAATAGGAAAACAAGTTAGTAAAAAACTTAAATAGTAGAGGTTGATTTGTTTACTAAATAGGATTCTTTTGATGAACTTGATGATTTTTAGAATCCATCAAACCCTTTATCAAAACTAAATGAAACTATATTCAATCAAACTAATTACAATGCATTTAAAATCTTTGAAGAAGCTAAAAAGCAAGATAAGGTTGAAGATTCACCTTTAAAAGAGAGTTCTTCAAAGGAAATAAAAGCTTTCAATTGTGTAATTTTGCCAACTGAGACAAGTTAAATAACTTACTTTAATATAGAATCTTGCTTACGATAATTTGGCTTTAGAAGTATTAACTTCCTTGATGATGAGGAAGAACTAATTAATTTCATTTAAAATGCTAAAAGAATGAAACAGAAAATACACTTAATAATAGTTCCTGGAAATATTGAGAAATATATATATGAAGCATTGACGGAACTAAAGAGCTAATCTGTAATATTAGGAATACAACCTATTATAAAGGAAAGAGATCTACTATTTTAGAAAAGTATTAAGAATTTCGATGAAGTAAGTCTAAAAAAAATATTGGGTGAATTATTTTGAGGAAAGATTTGAAATATAAATAACATCTATTTTGTGCATTCATTAATTATTATCTTTATCTACATCTTCTTTGCTTTCATATACTTCAACATTTTAACATAATAATCTTCTTTTATCTGAGGGAATATTTTAAATAGATATTACCATATAGCATAATCTTACTGATCTATTTTTAAATTAAAAGGAGTCTTAAATCTTAAATGATATATCTATCTTAGAAAAAAGGGATTAGATATTTCATTTTAGATAGAAAATGATGATTATAAACCTCACTATGGATTTATTTAATTTTACTAATTTCAATGTGAATCATTATTAAAGCAATTATAAAGAGAGTTTTACTATGATATTATGTATAACTGTAGCTATTACATTATCTCTAAGGATATTTTTAATTAGCTAGAAGTAATCAGAAGCTAATAAGTATTCGATGTTATAAAGAGTTATTTATTTGTAAGTTTTATAAATTGATTCCAACTATATAGATATAAAGTGCTTCAGCAATAATCCTTATCTTCTTCTAAAAAGATTCTTAATTTAAATATTTTGTTAGCTATTTTAAATAAGAAGCATATATTAAAGATTTAATGGCCTTTAATTAAAATTTTAACTTTATAAAGGCTTTTATTATAAAAATGAGCAAGCAATAGTTTATTTTTTAATTTATAGATAGGATAAAAGTTTATAGAGGTAGTTGACTTAAATAGCAAATACAGTGAAATATTCTAGTTATACTAAGTAATACAGCATCTTGCTATATAATAGTCATTTACATAGCTATCCTTATAATCTGATTATTTTACTTTATTGATAGTACTATCAATAATTAAGGCGAAAATGATTATAGTTCTATAATAATTGCCTTAATATAGCTAGAATACATATTTCTGTTTATTACTTATAAGCTTTTAAGTTCTAGTTAGATATAGCAAGAAATTTATATTCAGACTTAATAATCTAAATAGATTCCTTCGTACACTAATATTACTTTTATGCTTAATAATCAAAGACTGACTACAATTATTTAAATGAAATAGAGCTATATTTCTCTTTTAATATCTGTATTGCAAGTATTTTATTATAGGGAAATATTATAGAGCTAACTCTAGTGAACACACTTTAATATACAACAATTTTGTCAAGAGGTGTAGATGCAAAAGGTAGAAAAAAGAAAAGGAGATAAATTCAATAAAAGATAGAATAAAATTTAAGGAAGGCTAAAAGAGACATACAGATGAAATGGAAATGACTAAACAGATAAATAAAAAAGAATCTAATTGATTTCAATCAATGCACAATTACTTTTAGAATATCTTTTTGAAGAAATATATTCAAGCCTTTCAAATTAATAGGTATTATACATGCTAGAAGAGGAATGTGAAGTAACACAAGAAAATCAATGAAATCAGATAAAGCTAGAAATATTTCTAGCCTATTGTTAGCAGATAAATTTGGTTTCTTTATTTTTCGTGGTAAACCAAATAATGGTACCACGCTAATATATTTATTTATGAAGAAAGTATAGATAAATCCTTATTATATTATCAACAATTATAATATACAAATGCATACATGTAGCAAATAGTTAATTCACTAATTAATAAATATATTACTACTATATGATTTTATCACTTTTATTAAATTTAGCTAATACATTACAAGTATATAAACTAATAATTTCATTCATTATGAATAGAAGCTATAAGAAACCTTTTAAGTCAGTAATACAGAATTACTAATACTATGTGGTTAGATAATAGATACTATTTAGAGCTGTGCTTCTATAATAATCATAATACCAAGAATTTGATAATTTTAGCCTTTTATTATTTAAAGAAAGCTCTTTCTTAGATTTATCTTAATTTGCTACTTAAATTAGTAAAAAAGCTAATTTTATTACAAGATAAGGCTAGTACTTTTAATTATTATTTCAATATATGTTACACTTATTTAATACACTGATGTCATTAAGCTCCTTAATTATGCATAGTAAGCATGATTCCATTTTAAAATTTAAATAATAACTACTTTAAAGCTTTAATACTAGCTAGCAGGTCTTATAATCAGTATAGAAGATAAACAATATCTAATATTTTATATATAATACTAATTGAGCTAAGCTTATAATCTTTTATCATGTAACTCTTTAACTTATATATTATAGATAAAACAATTAACTTGATTCTTACAAACTGATGCTAGTATGACTGATGTATTATATTTAAATCTGCTTTATAATATAAATAAAATAGATTATTATAATTATAAATTAAAATATAATTCTCAATATAATAAGCCACTAGGGGCTAAAGAATGAAGTAACTTAATTAGCGAAGATAGATATTTTTACTTATAAAGTCTACATTAACATATATGCTTTTATTACTTTTATTAAATATCTATAGCTGATTAAGAAGACAAGTCATAGTTTAAATTGTTATAAAGCTAATAAGATAATTTGGGTATTAAAATAGTTAGGGGTTTATTTATAAATTACTTAGTCAATTTAAAGAAGGAGACTATTAGCTTAAATTGAAGCATTGAAATGCTTGCATTTAATCATATTTTCTATCTACTTTTTAATAAAAATAAGCTAAATAAAAATGGGTTGCGGATGTAATAAGGCTAATAATTAAAACATGATTAAACGAGTAATTGACGCAAACAGCGTTATTCATGACTCTATAAATCTAGAGCAATGCTAAGTTGGTCCATACTTTTGTCTAGCTTAGTAGCAATAAAGTAGAAAGTTTAATTAGAAGATGTAAAAATGGTAGAAGATGAGCGAATATAAATCTGGATTAAAAGACTATTACAAGGATTTTAAAAGCTTATTTCAAAAACGAGTTTGTAAAGGACCTCCTACTTGTTATCGCTGAAAGGCTTGGTCGATTATTTTGGAAATAGATTAAGATTAAGATTTGCACTAGTTTTTGCACGCAACAAAAAAATTTGAGCAGAATAAATGAAACGATTATATTTAAAGGGATTTACATCGAACCTTCCCTGAACATCCTCTTTTTGACGAAAAGTCATATGGAAAGATAGGATAATAAAAGCTAAGCAAAATTTTAAATATAATTACTGTTTTATATCCAGAAACAGGGTATGCTTAAGGTATAAACTTTATATTCGCTTTTCTACTAATAATTTCAGGAGCGAATGAGGTAGAAGTCTACAAGATGTTTAAATAAATAAATAAAAAGTATAGACTAAGTGCCTTCTATTAAGTGAATTTCCCAATGGCTAATTTTTATAAATAAGTCTTTAATGATATTTTAATTCAGAAGATGCCTGATCTAGCCCATCATTTTGAAAATACGGGATATAGCGTTGATTGCTGACTTATTTAGTGAATTTTAACTTTATTCACTTATTCATTTTCCTTAAAAAGCTGTGCAAGAATGTGAGATAATTTGCTGATAAAAGGACTTACATTCATACTTGACATAAGCTACACGATTTTAGCAAATTATAAGAAGTAACTTCTAGAAAGTGATTTGTAAATGCTTAGTGATAAGTTTAAGTCTTTCAAAGACGATGATGCTTTAGATATTGAAGATATCCTTGCAAAAGCTTCTAGACTTTAGATAAACTGATAATAACCCTAAAATTAATAGGTTTAAAGCTTCTAGATTGAAGAAAGTGTTAATATGTCACTAACACAACAAACTTAAGAAAAGATAGGTCGCTTCGATTTTTACGCAAATGAAAATATTAGGCCTTCTTCAATTAATTTAGTTTATGCTTCTCCTCATAAAGCTTAAAGTTAATTTTCTACTTATTAAAATGGAACTTTAACTGAGGAATAGAAATTTTAATTATCTTAGATTGATAAAAGCAATGAGCATAAGCATCTTTAGTTATCTTCAAGAAAATTGAAATCACAAAAGAAAGAAAATTAAGATTAAGATTAAGAATAAGATTCAATAGCTTTTGAATGGAAGGGTAATTCAAATAAGATAGCAAGGCAGATATCCAAAGAAAGTCCTTTTTAAAAAAATTACAAGGAAAAAGCAAATAAAAAAAGCAAACCTTTCATGGAAGAGAAAGATTACAAAGAAGATCGGATTGTAGATCAATAATTCGATTAAGCAAAAGACTCTATTTCTTAATATATAATATATAAAATCTCTTTCCCTCAACCAAAATAATCTGAGTCTCTTTTATACTACTGAGCCTTGGTATTTTCAATTATTATTTAAAAGAAGCTATCCCATTTATAGGAAGAAATTAATTCAGTCAACTATTCCGCATGCTTAAATTATTTTTAACTTATTGCTTCATAAAAGTTAAAATATGATAAATCATATAGTTTCCAGAACTAAGAATAAATATTATGAGAAAGATGACTAATTTCATATTAGCCAGAAGAAAATACTCTACATTAAGTTATGAAATTAAATGAAATATAAATAGATTTATTTCCTTTTTGTATTTAAATAAATTAGAGTCAATTGTGTTCTCATCAATTTTAGTTTTTCGATAACATTTTTGAGGCTTTGCTTTAGTCTTATCTCAAATTCTAGGCGTCACCTAATTTTTAAATCTTAAAGTGGATTCCTGAGACTGAAATTCTCCAATAAACTATGGCTATTACTAACTAAATAAAGGCTCACCTTTAGAATGAAATTAATAATTGAAATTATGCAACAAAATCCTCTCGTTCCGTTTTCAATTCCATCGTCTCTCTCTTCTCCTTACATTCAATGCTATATTATTAAAAATTGTTACACTAGCATAAATAAACATCCAGATTAGATCGTAAAAAATAACGAGCAGAATTCCAAATGTTAACTGTCTAAACTTTTTACTTGATGTATTCTATTCAATATATAAAAGTACAGCTCCCAAACTTATCATAAGATTTGGAAAATCTGGTTTTTAAAACATTGCGAAGACTGTAGTTATAGTATATATCAATGATAATACAATAGATAAATTTCCTCAATTATACTTTTTTTATCCTTCCACTCCTCCTATTTTAAATTAAATCATAATTGCTCCCATTTTTTCGTCTAGCAACTAAGCGTATTTTTTCTCCTCTGGTCTTACTTTCATAAGTTTTTTAGATACTGAAACCATCCCAAATGGTTCCTTTAGAGCCTCTATTTTTTTTTGAATTTCTTCTAATTCTTGCCTATCCTTTGAGATAGTAAGTTCCCATTATCTTATAATAGTTTAATAGTACTAGTTAAGTGACCAGATTCATTGTAACACAAGCTGAATTTCACCATTTTATCCAATCTCTCTATTTCCTTATAATTAAAACCATTATTCATGCTTCATTTAATCCTTTAATGCGCTTAGAGGAATTTCAATTTATCCTTCAAAATCGTCTTTTTCAAAATTCTGTTTATCCATAATTATAACTTTTAAGTTTTCAGTACCATGAGTTATTTCAAATGAAAAAGATTCTTCCCAATCAGGATTAAGATTATTTTATATTGATCTTGTTTCACATCTTTGCTTTTCGCATTAAAGTATGCAGTAAGGATTTGATTTTCCACCCATTCCCATAGGAATTAGATTCCTAGCAGCTTTTACTCTCACTGTTAGCTTTGATCCTTTCATAATATTATATTAATTTGTTTCCTCCTTGCTTCTACTTTCCAGTAATCGCTATTCACTTTCTGCTTTTTTCAAATTATCTTAATCTATCTTTTATTGTAATTTCATATATCTTTGTTGAAGTTCCTGTTCAGTTTGAGTATATCCTTGAGCAAATTCATCCACAGTAATGAATCCATTTCTATTTTAATCCAGCTTTTAAAATATTAAAGTTGCCAAATCTTTATCGAAGTCTTGCTAACCTTTCTTATCTAGAAAATCGCACATTTCCTAAAAGGTTATTTAAGAATCTCCATCTTTGTCAATTTAAGCGAATTCATTTCTAATTTACTCAGATCTTGCATTATTTTTATTAAAACTAACTTCTTAAATATGAGGCTGCTATTTCTAAGGCTGCTGTTTTTATTAAGACATGAATTGTACAGGTTATTTTTCCTATTATTATTATTCCTATGGTTAATACCCCTAAACAAATCCAGACTAAGGTTAACCATACATTTTTATTTTTTAAATTACAAATAATTAATAAAACTCATTTAAAAAGTATTGTTGCGCTTGAAAATTGTTTAAACTTCAATGTCCTATCATTTTATCTATTTAGCTTATAAGCACTCTGATTTATAACATTTAAGTACTTTAGTCTGCTTTAGTCTAGTTTTCTAGAAGTGCAATTAAAATAATAGTGAAGATAGATATTTAAACTTAAGAAAATGCTTAAAGTCCTATTAGCTAATACCTTTCTATTTTTATATTATATCCAACTTCTTCTTACTCAATCCCTAAGCTTTAAAATCTAATTTCTTAAATTAACTCAACTTTATATAAATACCCGGTTTTCATTAATATTCATAATTCAAAATGTAGAAATAAAAAGCAATGAATCACATAGTAAATAAGGAGGTAAATAAAACAGGGGAAAGTAAGGAAAATAAGAAGAATCTTAAATAGAATCTAAATTAAAACTAGACTAATCAAAATGTTCTATAGTTGTTTTCTTAAGAAAACAACTATAAACTATAATAGGATAATTCCTCCTATACTGAAAATTGAAACTCTAAAATTATCAATATCCCTAGTCAAAATGAAACCACTCAATAATCTACTCCTAAATTAAAACTAAAATAAGACCAAGATAGCAATTAAAATCAGCTATTAGAAGCTGAAAATAATTAAGAAAGTATATTTTATCAAAACTAAAGGTAGAACTAATAGGACTTCTAGTAGATATTCGAAAAGAATTAGATGGAAAAATAAAAATGCTTAAGTTTGATTCCTGGATCAGGGATATGTTAACTAATTAGTAATCTGTTTTCGTAATGCTGTAGTTAGAATTAAAGTGAGAGTTAATAAAGTTCTTAAATTATCTAATTAAAGCAGAGCTAGTATCAAAATCATTATTTATATCAAAGGCCATTTGACTAGAAAAGCATTAAATAAAAGATATAAATCAAAGATTGAAAGAATAAAAGGAAGTTAAATGAGGTAGAAACAGATAATGCAAATTCATAAAATTAAAATACGTCATCTCATTCAGAAAGGCAAAACAGATTAGAGCAAATCTACTTAAAGCAAAAACTAAAAAATGCATAGCTTAACTTAGATTATCTTTAGTTCACAAATTAACTGTAATAGTCACTTAGTTTTGAAGGCTTGAAATGAAAATAGACTATAGTTAATAAAAATATAGAGGCTGTAAAGAAAAAAATAATGAAGCTTTAGAAGAAAAAAGAAGAGAAGCAAAAGCTAAACTATCATCATAGATAAATTTCCATCATTAATTAAGAAGAGATCTAAAATTCTGAGGAAAATATCAGCAAAAATAGTCTAAATGATAACCGAATAGACAATAATTAAAATTGCAAATAAGAATTTGATAAGAATGCCAGTAATTAGAATTAAACTAGCAGAGAATAGTCTAATAAATTATTAGAAATATCTTTGCAAGAATTTGGTGATTTAAGTTTTTCGCCTGACAAAGAATCTTAAGAATAATCAAGCATTTCAAATCAAAGCTTAGATGAGCAAGAATCTATAATTTCTGAAGAGTTTGGGGACTCTTTGAATCCTGAAAAAATATTAAATTTTTTTGAAGAGAAGAATTAAAGAGCATAGGATAATTAAAGCAAGGTAGGAAATGAACCGATTCAATAAGTATATATATAATTTAATAAATCCCTTAACTTATACAGCTATATACATTCTTATAATATCTTACCTATTTCTTTATCTTTCATTTTACTATCTGTATACTGTTAGTAGTAAAACACATCAATTAACTATAATCGCATTAGATAGTTGTATGAATTGTTTTCCTTATTTATATTAGATAGAATTGCCATAAATACTTAAGTAAATTAAATTAAAAAGGCAATATTATTACTATATCATAAGAAAGGAAATCCTTCAGTTTTAGTAAAAGGTAATTGATATTAAGATAAACTAAATATACCATTTACTCTATACTTAATACAATTATATTAAATTAAGCTTGCAAATTAGGACAATCATTTTATAAGGAAATTCTACTAAAAGATTAAAACGACAAAAGAAATTGAATATTATACAAATAAAAATGAAGAGCATTAATAAGATTAGAAGAGTTAATAAGCTAAAATATCTAAATTCTACTAATTAATTAAGAGGATTTAAAATTGTTATCGTTACAGAGCAAAATAGATCAATTTAGAAAACCATAAAAATACTATGCGTTAGTTTATGATTAGTTCTGTTAAATGATGTTTAAATAGGTTAAAAAAAATTGAATAAAATGGTGTTTTTAATTGGTCCTATTATAGCTATTATTAATAAGTGTTCAGATAGAGAAGGAAAGAAAAAGAAAGATTTATTTCTCAAAGCATGAAGAAATTTTAAAATTCATTAAGATGAAGAATCAGCTAGAGAAGCTTTTATTTGAATGGACAATGACAGGAACAACTATCTTACTTTCGAAGATTTAAAAGAAGCTGTTAACTTAACTTAAGAAGTTTAAGGATACAAAAAATTAAAAGACGAATAGATTCAAAACATTTTCAAGGATATGGATACTAATGGTGATGGAAAAATCTAGTTCAATGAATTTTATGATTACCACATAAAAATAGTTAAAAGCTGAAATGGACTAATTAGTTGTTTAAGAATTATTTCAATTATATTATTTTTATCTAATTCTATATTTAAAATCTATCATAGTTCGAACCTTTTAGTTTGCCTTTTTAAATAATGATTAAGTCAACTTTAGAATTTTTATTTCTCTTTTAGATTAAAATAGTTTTTCTTTGAAAAGTTAATTTAGTGATTGTTTTAAGAAAGATAAAAAGCTCATTAATTAAGAAAAGTATTAAGAATAAAGCTCATTAATAAAAGAGTATTTTAATTAGCATCATTCAATTAATTTTTGTGCTTTTTGTACTTTTTGACTTTTTTAGTTTTTTTGTTTGGATTTCAAGTAACTCATTCTCCTGTTTTCCTTCTGAGTGACTTTTGCTTAGCTTATTTTTATTACCATTTTTATTTACAACGATACTTTCTACATTAAACTACTAGACTTTTGGATGTAAATCTTCTTCACATACTTCTTCTTTAACTTCTTTTTTTTCAGGCTTTGGCTGATCTTCCTATTGTTCACTTTTCTTTAGCTTTTTATTATTTTATTTCTAATTATTTTTTTTTGGGTCATTCTAGTACATTGTTTTTAAATTTTAGTAATTAAAGCTCTACTTTTTAGTAAAAAGAATGTTAGAATCTAGTATAAACAGCAGTCCATTTGAGACCCCAATAGCTATTAAATATGAAAAGTGTTGATTTTGGTTGATTGCCATAGAAGTTAATGTTTGCTTTTATGCATACTAATTGCTTTCTGATTGCTTATTGTTATCGGTTTTATTTTATTTCATAAGTTGAATTCCAGTATAGTCTTATCCAAAGCTTAGCTGTAGTACCTCTTTAAAGTTAGCGGTATTTTTCTTACTATCGAACTAATGAAACAGAAATTTTTCATCTACTTGCATATGTCATAAACTGTCCTTCATAATTCCAAAGAAATCAAGTTCAAATGGAGAACACTAACATTCTATGAAATTACAGTTTTTGAAGATGATGTTTCTCTTAATGTCCAAGCTATCTTAGTCAAATAAAATAGCTTTTTAGAACTTAACATCTGAGAAATCATTTATAAACATTAATTAGGACTTTGGGTCTTTAAATATCGAATGAATTGGTCTTTTGGAGGAAAACCAAGATCAAATTGATTTTCCAGTCTCAGGATCTCAGCATTTAAGAGAGCCATCATATGAACTTGAATAAAGCACTGGTTTAACTAAATTTTCTCAAATCAAGCATTTCGTCATAACAATATGAGCGTTAAAAATTTGAAGCAAAAGAGTGGAATTAGTATTGTAGATTAGAATGCTTCCATCTTAAGTGCCAATTGCTATTTTATTATAGGGAGTTTTTGGTATTCATTCTATAGAGCAAAACATTAAATCAGGAAAGCTGTATTAAGTAAGCGGCTTAAGGTTAATTAGTTTTTTTTCATTGTTTTCAAGTAAATTATTTTTTTAAACTCATGCTAAAGATGGAACCTTTCAAATAACTGCAGTTCCATTACCAAGAACTGCTGCAAGTAGTCCTATGTAAGATTCTCCTGAAAAATTTCTGGGGCATCATTTGAAATCTCACAAAAAGCTTCCATGATATTTTATTCCATAAATTAGTTTTAAAACAGGAACTTTAAATTAAATTATGTATAGAGCTCCTTAATCTGTAAAAACTTTTCCAAGTTAAGGCTCCTAAGATTAAACTGATACTGCCAAAAATTACTAGGGATCATATGCTTCATTTCTATAAGCCCATTACATTTTACTTATCTTAGAATTAAAGGAAATCACATTTACTTAGTGTTTAATTTATTTTACTTCTAAGTTATTGTCTAAATTAAAAAATTCACTATTGAAGCAAATAGTTTGCTTTGCTAAATCTTTAAAAAGACTAGTTTCTTACTTTTCTTATGTGCAGTTGCTAGTAAATTTATGGTTATCATTAAAGTCTTCAACTTCTTACTAGCAAGGAATATAAATAAAGTTATTCTAGTCAATATTGTCCTCATACTTTTCCATTAACTTAAATTTTTAGCTCAATAATTTTTAATTTTCATTGTTTAAGTGTAGAAACCCACATTCCTCACATTTCTGGGAATGAATATGCATTAAACCATTGCACTAAATACATTTTTTATACCCTTAGGGAATTTTTTCTCTTTCTTTTCTTGATCGTTTGCCTTTCATTTTAAATATAGTTATTTGCAATAATTAATTTCTTAATATTAAACAATATACTTACTGTTATTATTATGCTTCATTATTATAAATAAAGTGCTTACTATACTTCATTATTATCATCATAAGATGCTTCCTTCTATCTATTATTCTAATGTCTATATTCTTAACTATAAACATTAATTCTTTAATTATCAATTAAGCTTAATTAAGACTAAAATAAAGAGATCTCAGATATATTAATAGCTTTATAGCTATAGTATTGAATCTATAAATATAACTAAATAGCCTTTATCTACTAGTTTCCTAGTTACCTTTACATTTTATTTCTACTGGAATTTAAATTTCTTTAACGGATTATTTAAGAAGGGGTAGAGAACATCCTTGCAAATAAGAGAAGTATAAGTATTATAAAGCGTTGAATATAATAAATAGCCTTATAGGACTATTTATTACCTTATTAAATTAAACTCTCTTGCTTTAAGCTTTATAGGATATTCTTCATGCTTAACAAATAAAGAGTCAAATAAGTAGTTTAAAGCTCTAGTTATTAATTACTTTTAATCTCATTAATAAACAACCATTCTTCCAATTCTAGCTTTGTATGCTAAAATTAGGTTAATTTAGATAATAATAGTGCATATAACTAAATACGCACTAATTCTAACTACCTAAGTCTAATATTTAACTTTGCTTAGTTTTATATTAAATTTAATTAGCTATAATTGATATCTCTATTTAAAGCTATTTAATGCTTAGGAATAATTTTAATATCTTATTAATTCTTACCTAGATCAGCATCTAAAGCTAAATTAATTAGCTTAGCAAATATTTACTTTAAGTTTATCAGTAAGATTATAGTGCATAAATATAAATTATTATACTCTACTTTTATGCAAGTATAATATAATAAATAACCCTCTTTTCTTTCAAAGGCCTATTTAAATATGATAGTTTTAGATTTACTAATTCAAGGTTAATACAAAACTGAAGAGCTTAAATTCAGTATCCAGAAGCTTAGATAAATTAAAATGAAAGTACATTTAGATAAATCTGTATCTTGCTATCTTGCTGCTGTATTTCTTCCTTTATTACTTCAAAATCATTTCTAATTTATTATTTAGAGATATTTACATCCAAACCTATTATAGTTTTAGCACTTCTTAAACTTGCTGCTTAATAGAAATAATAGCAGTATCAAAGCTTTATAGTTTAGTTAAAGGTAATTTTATTTAATTACTTTAAAAGATTAATCTCTTTAATTTTATGAGGTAGTTTAGTTATAAAATGAGTATTAGATATTTATCTAAGCATATTTGATATAAGTTAAAGGATTAATATCTAATGACCTATATCAGATTGATACAGATCTTTAATAAAAGTACCATAATTAATAGATTATAGCCTTAAAATAAAGCATCTAATGAGATTTAGTTTTAAAGAGATTTCTAATAATAGTTGAAGCATAAACTTATGATAACTATGGATACTGAATAATCCTAAGGTATGGAAATTAAAGTAGCATTAGTATAATATTGAAAGTAGAGATTTCACAAATTGAGTGTTAATCATTTAGTCAAGTTAAATATAAATCTTCTAATTTATTCTTAACTTTGCATTATAAATAAAGGAAAATTAATAGAAATGGTAAAGTAAATATACCTAAATATGTTCTTTGGATTTTTAAAAGCTTATTTCTAAGTTAAAATAGTAATATAATGCAATCTAATTGAAGTCAGAGATAATATAGGTCAGTTAATTATATAATAAACATTTTATTATTAATCAATTATCTTTTTTCACTTCTTCATTAACCATGTTGTTCTATCCTTTAACTGTAGCAGTCTCGTTTGCTGCTCCTCTTTTTGCAAAAATACCTGATTTCTAAAAGTTAATCTTTATCTTGCTAGCTTTTTTCTCATTTTTAGCAGCTATTTAAATCTCTTTTAACTACCTTGCATGAGAAATTATTGGGGAGTTCTGTTAGTGCTTTCTGGCTGCTTGAATAGGTGATTCTTCCTCTAAAACTTTAGCTGAGCATCCACTTTCGAGCTCTGAATTTTGACTAGAAAAATCACTAATTTATTCTTAACTTTTAGAAGTAACAATTTTAATCCCTTCTGCAGGTACTAAATCCTCATAGTAGGACTATTTCTAAGCTACTTTCAAAACAAAAGGTGACTATGGCTTTTCTATCTACTTCTACTTAAGTAGTTGGCTGATTTTCTAAACTTAGCCTGTAATTTTCTTCTTTTCCATTTGCAGAGTTTTATTTAAAATATGCAAGAAGATCAACTTGAGCAAGATAAAAACCTACCTATAGCAAATATCTCTCGAATTATGAAATAAGCACTTCCTATTAATACTAAAGTCTCTAAGGAAGCCAAAGAAACTATACAGGAGTGCTTAGCTGAGTTCATTGGATTTATCACTAACGAAGTAATTAATTTCATATCTTAGGCAACTGAAAAGTGTCATAAAGATAAAAGGAAGTCAATCAATGGAGATGATATTTTATAAGCAATGTAAGGACTAGGATTCGACACTTATATGGAACCCTTAAAAGTTTATTTGCACAGATATAGAGAAGTAATCTTTTATTTAGGCCTGTAAAAACGAATCTGAATAGACTGATCAAATATAAACTCATCAATAAGTTCAAACTAACACACAAGAAAGTGCATAAGAGGCAAATCAGACTAATTCAGAATGAGAAAGTGTATTTATGACTTTATAATGTTATTTTCTGCTTTTTGCTGAAATGAAATGCTAATTTATTAATTAAATTAGTAAAAAGCCATTCTCAAAAGCAATCTAAGCTACACACTTATAATTAAATTTATTTCAGCTAAAGTCATAAGCTTATCATATATAGAAAAGGAAAAGGAATTTCCAACTTAAAGCATATAATTCGTCCAGTTATATTAAAACTTAAGTCTTAAGCATTTTAAATAATCATTCAATTAATAAGGAAATTGAGATAGATTATTTAACTGTTTATACTTATGAGATATAATCAAATACATAAGGTAAATTTTTAATTAGACAAACATAAATATTTAGCGCATATTTCAGCTATAAAATAAATAGTGTAGTTTAATATAAATCAACAGTATTAGGATAAATATATTATAAAAGTAAGGATTTGCGGCTATAAGGAAGAAGGATTATTATTTATACTTAAAATAATATAAAAATAATTGTAGTTCAATTTTTAACTTGTTCATCCATTCTTATTAGACTCGGATTAATTAATCTGCTATTTAAGTGAATCCATATATTTTTCTAATTAATAAAGCTTGATTCTTAACATTTTATTTTTTTCCATTTAATGTTAGTTTATATCTGAATATTCAAAATATACCTGGCTATTCCTTAAACGTAAAAGCTTAGAATTCTAAATCATTTTTAGAAGGAGGACTTGGAGTTTTTTAATATGTTGGCAACTCGAATCTGTTAGCAAATAGCTACTATTGCTTAGATAAATGATTTTCTGTTTCCTATTATCCAAAAGACTATTAGATTTAATAGTTTCCTAAAGTAAAGTGCTGAATACTTTTATTTATTGCAGGAGCCTCTTATTCTTTTGACAAGTTCAAACTTTCTTAGTAACTTTTATGCAATTCTTCTTACTCTATTTGTTTCTTACAATGACTATAAAATCTGTTTTTGACCATACTATCTGGTCTTCCTGGAAGAAATTTGGCTATTTTCTGCCATTTTCCTCCATAAATGAGGTATTTTTAAATAAGAATATCGTCTTCTTCCTTTGTCCATTTTATTCTTTTTATATTAGGATCAAGTGTATTGATATATCTATCTCTGCATTACCTTGTAGATCTATTTTCGAGATGCTGCTTAATTTAGGATCAATTTTACCCAAACTACTATACAAGGAAAACTAAATGCTAATCTTCTTCCTAGGTCCAGTTTAGTTTTGATTTTCTTCTTTAAATATGATCTTTTTAATTTCTTCTACTTTGAGGTGTACCTCCTTCTGAAATTGAAGAAGTGGAACTATAACTGCAAGATGAATTTTATAACTCTGGATAATCATTTTACAGATCTGCGTTTAAGGATTAATAATAATTCTGTTCTTACATATCGGCAATATTATTTTATTAGATATCATTCTAATCTAAATCCATCAAATTTTGAGAATCAAGTAAAGAAAAGAGATTTTCCTCATTATATAAATCAAGTTGCTCCCCATTTACTTAGGCATTTAGGTTATCGCTTTGCTTTTTCTGTTTATTTCCAAAAGCACGTAAAAATGAGCTCATAGTATTTTAAATTAAGCAAAATTAAAATTTTCATCTTAGCTTTAATTTAATTAAATCCTCATCTCCTCTTACCTAGTTTTACACTTCTAATTACACCTTTCTAAATCACCGCGATATCTTAATCTCACTACTTTTAACCAACTTAAGATTAATTTTATTTATAACACTACACGTAGCAATTAATATAGGATAGCTCACTAAGGAGTTAGGAAGGGAGATGAGTTAAAATGAAAGAAGGTAGATTTGGGAATTTAATAGTTACATCCAGAATATATTGCTGACTTTGATAATATAAGGATTACTAAAATATTCTAGATAAAGAGAGGCACTTAATTGTTTATACAGTACTTATTTTAAACTTCTATTATCAAACTTTATTTTTTAAATTATGGGGTGTGGTAGTTGTACTACTACTGATAAAATTAAGGATAAGTAATCTTTGGAAGAGAATTCTTAGAAGGATCATACTTAAGTTAATAAACATTAGTAAAAGCTAAAGGAAGGAATTGTAGCTGACGACATGACTTAAATGATCTCCAATGTAGTAGATTAGGAAAGTAAAATGAACAATGATATCTAGATAGAAAATGAAGGAAATGTAAAACTTATTCAGAAGCTACAGTAAGATAAATAAAAAGAAGAGGAACATATTCAAATTTGAAAGCAGAAAGATTAAAAATAAGAAATGGAGGACATCTAATTCAATACTAATGTGAAATTTAAAAAATCCTCTGCACAAAATGAAGTTGAGAAAAACTAAAAAATATAATAGAGCTCATTGAAAATTAATTAGGAGAAGAAGGGAATTAATCCTTAAAATGAAAGTATCAGAGTAAAAGAATAAGCAAATGAAGAATTGTCATCAAGTTCATTATCAAGTTCATTACACGAGGCTGAGTAAGCTGAAATAATAGAGTAAAATAAAGTTACAAACAAAATTGATCCAATTTTATAGCAATAAAATAATTCTGCTAGAGACACTCAAAGTACAGCTAGAGTGAAACCTTAAATTCCTGCATAGATGGATTTTGGCTTTTTAGAAGAAAATTAAGTAAAAGAATAACAAAAAAAGTAAGAAAGCATTAATGATTTGCTTAAAGATGTTGATTCAGCATTGGGGAGCCTTTGAAAGTTTGGACAAATAATCTTGGCCTGAGTATATAAACTTGGGTTGGTTTAATTTACTATTTATGTATTCAATCCCTTCTTTTATTTTCATATCTAGCTATCAACTTTAATCTTTCTTGTTTTCTTTAAATTGAATTAACTGTAAAACTTTTATTATCGTTTTTCTTAGTAAAATCAAAAAGCTAATTCTAAGAAGTAATTTATTTAATGTTTTGTAGTTTTCTTAGTGTTTAATATTCAAATCCTTTCTTAATTTTTCTAATGTTCTGATGGCAGTATTTTCAACTTTTGTCATATCTTCTTATATATTTTTGTTCTTTATAAAGTTCTAAACTTCTTGCTCTCTAAAAAAGGCATTATGTCTCTCTCAATTAAAATCAATTAATTAATTTTTAGCTAATTAATTCAGATTACTTTATGATCAATCATAATCCTCATCATTACAGGATTTATTCTGATTTTGATTTTAGCTAATGAATAAAAATTCTCTTTAGTTATCTTAAGAATTTTTTTATTTATTACCTGTTTTGTTTAATTGCTATTTTACTCTTTATGTCTCTTCTTTTTAGGAGTTTTTAGAATTTTTAATACTATTATCATTGGAACCAACTAGAACTGGTAATTAGTTTTTTTTATCTTCAAATTTAGAGCAAAATCTCCTGTTATATTATCTTTTATACTGGAATTGAACCTTCTTTAAATCAGGCAAGAAATTAGATAGTAATTTATGGTTTTTTCTCAGATTACTAATCACTTGCTATCAAGATTCTTTAGATTATAATCTTTCATCCTAAATTAGCAATTCAACTAAATCTTCCTCATTTCCTTTAATCTATAGTTCTTCATACTTTTTCTTTATTAAGTTCTTTTATTATCTTGTAAATTCTTAATAGCTTTGCTTATAGTAATGAATAGGTATGTATTTCTTAAGTATTTCTTTGTTTGTATTTAATCTTTCAGAGTTGTTTTTCTTATGCATTCTGATATCAAATGACGCAAAGTTTTTAATCAAGTTAGTTTCTCTAGCTGATTGTTATTAAGAATAGCTAGAGTTAGAGAATAGGTATTTTATATTTTCATTTTTAAAAGAAACCATGCTACTCGTTTTTTCCTTTGGAGAATTCCTTTCACTCTAAAACTAAAGCTTTTAAAGTTTAATTTTCTACTTCTTTAATATTTTCTACTTTTTATTTATAATATCAGGATTTAACAAATTGCTATATCCTTTCTTATCCCCTCTTTAATTTTTTTCTATAAATGGATTTTCAGTAGAAAGATAAGGAGTTTTTTGTTATAGATTTCGATTAGAAGGGTTGCTATCTAACATATTAAAATATTAATATAAATCTACATAACTTCTTTACTTTTACTCTCTCTAGTCTAGCTGATTCTATTTTAATTATTTTTTATTTTCTTTGCTTTGCTAATCTTTTAAGAATTCTTAATGGCGAAATTACTCTTCTAAAAGTGTTTCAATATCCTATTATTCACTATCTAACTCACTAATTTCCTAGTAAGACTTTTGATTTAACTTTTCATTATCTAAGATATCAGACTAAGTTTATTCTTATTATGAATCTTACTCTAGCTAATTGCTGTTGCTTTGCTATTAACTATCGTTTATTAGATTATTATCTTCATTTTCATTTTCTCTCTGCTAAGCCTCTTGACTTTATAATAGCTCTTGCATTCGTTAAGATTCATTACTCAATTCTTATTTACCTTCATAATCATTAGTCTAAGTTTCCATTTTATAGTTTCTTTAAACTTAAAAAATTCTATCTTCCCTATAAGTACACTAGCTATAGCCAATCAATATAGAGAATATAAAAGAGATTGTAGAGGATGGTATATAATTAAGTTAGTATTAGAGCAAAGCAAGTTATATAAAGCAGTTTAGGTCTCATAAGGAAGTTATTTTAAAGATTAAATAATAAAGTCTTTATAAAAAAATGGAAAGCTCTTTAAGATCTGTCACTGTTTTGAGAAGTTAATCGTAAGAAATAGATGAAACTACCAGAGAAGTTCTGTAAATTTTAAATAACTAAACGAAGCCTTCACCTAGTCAAGTTCAGTTGCCCGCTCGTCCTTTTAAAGCATTCTTGAGAAGTCAAAACGCTTTTAAAGTGTAAACTATAGGAGTACAAGATTGAATTGGAAATAGATAAACCTATGTTAATTTCTCTTCTTTTAAATAACCTTTAAAGTTAGCTTTATCTTCTAAACTCAACTGTGATCATTTTTTAATGACAGAGATTTTTTCAAACTTATCTTAAAATATACAACTTAATAAATATGCTTATGTCACTAAGTATAAAGTCATAACTAACACCTCCAAAAATTATTTAGGCTAAAAGTAATTCTACAACTAATATATGGCACTAAATACATAAGATCATTCTAACTTTATATTATCATAGTAAAATCTAAACCCATGCTTATATTAATGAAACAGCCAATTTTGGAGTTATGATACTTTTGAAATTTAAATAACTGTAAATTAATTAAGTAGCTAACTGCTAAAATAATCTTAATAGGAGCATCTTCATTTTACCTAGTAACATAATGAAGTATTTATTGTTATTATTAGCAAGAAATTATGTATCTAAGTTTATACTTTAATGTAATTAAATTAAATTAAATTTGGATATTCATCTTTATTATAACTTCCTTACTAAAAACTCTTCGTTTTTAGCATTTACTAATATTTCTTTTGGTACTTTCAATTTAACTTATTTATTAAGTAAAAAAGAACATCAAAAATATAGTTTTATAGTTACTAATATCATCAGAAATAGTAAAGTAATAAAAAAGGTTAAGCATACGTTATATAATAAGCAATCTAGAGATTTGTAGACGCTTCAACTATTTATTTAAGCTTGTTTAATTAAAATTAGCTATTTTAGCCATTTACCTTTATCAATTATTATATTGCCAATATTTTTTAATCCTTATTGAATTTACTTTGCTTAGTATTATTCTACTTTTTTACCATATAATTTAAAATAATTGTGAATAATCAAGAAGCAAGACGAATCAACAACTCAATGAGATAATATTAGGAAAGCTATAGATAAAAGCTAAAACTGAGGTGATTATGATGTTCATTCTATTTATACTTAGATACTATTTATTATAATATCTTAAGATATTTACAATTCTTTTCTTCTCCAGCTTTTACTTATTTATTCCCTATTATTTTTAAGTTAGAGCTATAACTCCTTAAATAAGCTAAGTGAGGAAGATTGACATATCATATTATATATAAACTATTAATAAAAGAAATTAAGTTCCTAATAGCTGAATTACTGAATATAATATTTCTAAATTTATGGCATTTATCCTATTTACTTTACATTTAGCTAATAGTAAGCTCCTCTCATATAATATATAGTCATAATAATAAAACTATACCTTTCTATCTGCTAATAGCTTTCTATATTAGTATATTAATATTACATATACAGTATCTTATATTTTACCTTTAATAGAAGAGTTTGCTGAAGCATAATGAAGAAGCTAAGTTTCTATTATTTTTGGTATTTAGTATAATATATAAATATTATTAAAATAGATGCTTTATATCGATATAAGCTAAATAGTAAAATAACAGATAATCAACCATTATAGTAAGTAGCAAACTAATATTCATTCAATCTGTGCTATTAGCAAGCTACATATCAGCTATATATCTTAAAAATAGTAATTATAGATATAAGAATCTAAATAAGTAAGTAATGCTATTCTCTATAAATAAACTTCTATTAGCTTTTAGAACTTTCCACTTTATTAAGTATCTTATATTTTATAGATCCTTATTTTCTAAATTGTCATGTAAAAGCTTTAATTTATTTTTCCTTTAAATGTTTAAAAAGAAAAGTACCTTTAAAAGTATGAATATTTATAATAATAAGTAGTTAAGCTAATAATAAAGTAAACTGGTAGGATTAAAGTTAACTATATATAGTTTTACTATTAAGCTTTTTATAATCAATCAGTTACATAACTTCATAAAGCTAAGTTACAAATCAAACAGATTCAATAACTAATAAGGTTAAAAATATCCTTCATTATAGAGTATAACTATTAAGGAGGATACAGTCAATAGAATAAATTTTAATATATGGAAATAAATAAATAAGCACTATTTATAAATACAAGCTTTGCTAAATATACAAAGGATAGATTGCTTCCTAACTGTTATTATATTCACACCTAGCTAACTTAGAAAAGAATCTAATTTTATGTAGTCTCAAATTTAAGTTAAATATCTTATTTTTAGCTGTGCATCTCTTAAATTTCATTTAGTTATATAATAGCATATATGTTTCAAAAGAATAAAATAAAATAATAATTTAGAAAGTTATTTAAAGAACAAGCAAACAGTAAAGTATTGTAAATATTAGTCTAATAAAGAAATATAGGAACTATATCAAGTTAATAGCTAAGAAATTTATATTTTTTTAAATAAAAAGAGGATTTTACTCTTTAATCTTTATTATATAGCAAACAAATTTGATACATTTAAAAATAGTAAATTCTAGAAGAGCTTTAAAATTAACTAAATGAATTTAAACTTGCTCCCTTCGTTTTTTCGATAAGTTATTTTATTAGAGAAAAAAATTAAAGTTAAATAATTAAATAAGTAAAGGGATTCACTTTTGAAAATCCAGCTTTGATTTTTACAGTTAAAAGGCATTCAACCATAACTAATTTATTATATAGCAGTATATAATATTTTTAATATATTTTTAATGTTATAAATAAATAAAAATTGTAGAAAATAACTTAATGGATTAATACTAATTAAGAAAATACCTAAATAAAAATTAAAGGTAGTCTCTTTTTAATTCATAAACTAATATATAAAGAACTCCTTAGTACATTTTTTTAAAAATTTAGTAAGAGATAACTTCTAAACTAAAAAATCAAAGCTTTTATCTAATTTTAGTGATTGAATTTAGGATTAAATAATTAAATTTCAAGGTATTAGTTTATAGACTTTTTAAATCAGTAGATTATGAAATATTACTAAATCAAACAATGAATTTTCTTTTTAAATTACATCTTTTGTAGAATAATTAAACCTATTAGCTTCATTTTTTAAGCTATTAAATAAACAAAAGAAATAAAAAATAACCATTTAACTATTGCTAAATATTATATGATTCTAGCAAATCTAATGCTAAATTTAATTATAGACACAAAAATTTAAGATTGATAATCTATTTGGTTTGAGTATTTATTCTCAAATATATTTGGAATCATTGATCCTAAAAAGTTCATTAATTTCCAGATAAATCGCAAATATATGTGATAATAAGGTAACTTAATTAAATAGATCTGCATTAAAGTTTAAAATAAAGTTTTTTTAAATAATCTAAAAATAAAGCCTCTTTCATATCACTTATACATATAAACTTTTTTAAATTTAATTAGTTTCACTAGTTTTATAGATTGGCATTTAGTTATCATATTTAATCTCATTTTTATTCATAATAAATTACCTATCTTATTTTATAATATCACTACTTTTTCAAGTTATATAATAACAGAATAATCTTTAAACTTAATTATTATAACTGTATTAATTTAGTTCTATAAGCTATATTTGAATAAGTAAACTAAGCATTTATAATTAGAAAGTTTATAAAACCTAATAACTATTAACAACAATAATTAAGATATTTGCTTATTATTAAAATTAATTCACAAATCTTTTGTAACTAAAATTTATGCTTTATCCAAATCTTTCAATAGAATAATCTTGATTATAAGTTTAGTATTAAATATTAGATATTCATTTTAATTAATTATAGAAAGTTTTATGCTTATATAAGCATTTTAAATTTTATAAAATTTTACTATTTTTTCAAATTTAATAATCTTTATTTTATTTCATTCTTTAAATTAATATTTTTTATCAAATTTTTCTCTTTCTGTTATTAAGATACTCCAAGTAAAAGGTGCTTATATCCCTTTCGTTAATAGTACCATTTATATTTTATAGTTTAATTTTTCTTTACTAATATCTAAAGCAATTGGGTAACAAAATTCATACCATACAGCCTTTTGACCTCTAAAAGTTTTATCTTATTATACCTAAAATATTATTCAGATTTTCTCTTTATTTTTAGCTGCTTTCTTAATTATTTCATCTATATATTCTTTATTTAAGGTATCTTATAAAAAAATGTTGGGGATAAATTTTATTCAAAAATTTTGTCTTTTATTGTTGATTTGACTTTTTAAATTGTTAGAGTATATTCTAGGACTTATTTTTGATAGTACATGGAACTGATTATAAAAGTATACGATAAATTGACAATTTACATAACTAAAAATAGATAATAGTTATTTCAAAACTATTTTAAGATAAAAGATTATATTTCTATTATCCTTTTATTAACTTAGTCAGCCATCTTATTATTATTGCTACCATTATCCTATCTAACTCCTGCCTGAGAATTGGTATTTTGACTGATATCTTGCTCTTAATAGCTTTCAAGATTTTAAGAATATCTATAATATTTATAAATTTTTCCCTTTATTGAAATATAAAGCTTTAGATCTTTATCAAGGCAAATTTTTTTAAAGCAGAGAATCATAAAAATTAATAAGTAGTTCTACTTTCTATTTGTTACCATATTTACTATAATATATTTAAGGTATCCTTCAGCAATTTGAGTGCTTTTATTTCCAGATGTAAAACTCTTACATTATCTAGATCATGAGTCTTTCTAATTAATCCAAAAATTTCCACTTAAAAAGTACGTAAAAATGAAAATCTTTTATCTTGATTATAACTTAAGTTACTATATAACAGAAGAGCTAGTAGAGAAAAAGAATTATCCTAAGTTGACTATAATAGTTAAATCAACTATCCTTATATTTACTTAAATCTAAGTAATAATCTTAACATATTTTAAACTATATCTATAAAAATCAACTTAAATCCCTTAAATTTAATAGAAAGATTATTTATCTAGCACCTTATTATAAAGATGGATTTAATAGAATAATGATAAAATAAAAGAAATAAGTTAAGTAAAAATAGTTACTAATATGATTGATTAATATTAATTATCTTACTCTAAGCTTTCTAACTATAAGATATTAAGATTGTCTAGATTAGGTTATCATATCTCAATCTACTAAATATAAGACATTTATATGCATCCCTTATTTCTTTTTTCCTATTTATTTACTATGTAATAACTTCTCTCCATTTATTACCAAAGTGAGCTAATTATTTCCTGTTTATGTATGATATCTGTAGGAATATAACAGATACTAGAGATTTAGTTATAATTAGTTATACTTGATTGCTCTAAAGCATATTTGTTTCCTCATTTTAGAGGAATATGCTAAGGTGACTAAAAATTTAAAATAGCTTCTAAAAGATTGTAACGAGTAAAAGGGAATAAACTATATTAGCAAATGATTATGAAATTAGAGAGGATAATAGGTGTAACTTATGTAAGTTAAATGAAGTTATTAACAATATTTAGTACATTTAAGATGAAGATGGTTAAGTATCATTAAATAAGAAAAGCTTAATGCTAGTTAATTAAATTAAGGTTTTAAAGTAAAATATAATGGAAAATTTTGAACTAATTTTAAGAAGAGGGCAAACTATTAGCTCCTATAAGCAAAAAAATCCTACGAAAACACCTTTTGAGTCTCCAAAAATCGATAAAAGAATTTTAAGACAAACAACTTCTGTGTAGAATACTCCAAGACTTAGTAAAAGAAGCATTCATTAGAATAGTTCTAAGTAGCTGCCTTTTTTTAATTAAAATACCAATTAAGATTCCAATTAAAATCAAAGAGTAAAAGTTTGTGTTAGAATGAGGCCACCTTCTGAAGAGGAAAAAATGCAGGGCTATAAATCCTGTATTGAAGTATTTGATACTAAATAGCATATAATCGCTATCTCCAAACTCCAAGAAAGAAAAGTTTATTAGTTCGATACTTTGTTCGGAACACAAGCTACTTAAAAAGAAGTTTACTAAGAAGTTGCTTATTAAATTGTTTAAGATATTATAGATGGCTATAATGGAACCATTTTCGCATATGGGTAAACAGGAACGGGAAAAACTCATACAATGACAGGAAATTTTAATAATGTGGAATAATAAGGAATTATGCCTAGATGCTTGAATTAGATATTTAAGCATACTAGCCAAGATAATAATTTCATTTATTCAGTATAAATATGCTACATCCAAATTTATATGGAAATGCTATAAGATCTACTTAATCCTGAAAACGCTAATTTAAGAATCAGAGAAGATCCAGAATAAGGAGTTTTTATCTCTTAAGCAACCTGAAAACCGGTAACAAATACTAAGCAACTTATACAATTTGTAGAGCTAGGAAACTAAAATAGGACAGTAGCATTTACAAATCTCAATGCTCATAGTTCAAGATCCCATTCTGTGCTTATATTTAAACTGGAAAAGAGGAAAAATTATATTTAAGTAGAAAACTTCTCTTAAATTGAAAGCAACTCTTAGGAGACTGCTGAAGATAATTCTGATCAAACTATGACTAGAAGTAACCTATTCTTAGTAGATTTAGCAGGAAATGAAAGAATAAAAAAGACTGGAGCATAAGGAACTAGATTAGATGAAGCTAAAGCTATAAGCTTGAGTCTATCAGCACTTGGTAATTGCATATCAGCTCTTACTGAAAAAAACTTGACTCACATTCCATTTAGAGACTCGAAGCTTACAAGATTACTATAAGATGCGCTAGGTGGAAATTGCAAAACGAGTATGATAGTTACATTAGGACCTTCAGCCGAATATTTTAGCGAAACAGCTTCAAGTTTGTATTTTGGATCAAGAGCAATGAAAATAAAAAACGCACCAATAATAAACACAAAAATAGACTATAAATCATTATGCATGTAGCTATAAGCTGAACTAGATGCTAGAGATGATACAAAATACCAATTTGAAATTAAAATTAAGCAGCTTTAGGATTTTAATATTCAGCAAAGTGACTAAATAGATCAGCATATATAAAACATTAGTGAACTGGAAAGTAAAGTTAGAAAGCTACAAATAATGTCTAAAAATTCTATTGAACCTGAATTTCTAAGAGAACTTCAAGAATAATTCGCTAAAGATATATCACGACTTAAGTAACTCTACAGTTCCAAACTTCAAAAGTAACAAAACGAATATAAATAGAATTTGAATGAGCTTGAGAATTAAATACTTTAGCTGGAGCCAATTCAGAATAAATATATTATGTTATTGTAGATAGAGAAATAATAGGCTAACGAAATTAAGAAACTGGAGTAGGAATTAGAAAATGAGAGAGAAGATAGAACTAAGAGATTTGCTAGTTTAATGGCATAGAATGAAGAGCTCATGTAGAAGAACAAAAAATAGGAAAAGTTAATAAAAACCATCCAAAAGGAGTTCGAGATAGTCCAAAAAAATTAAAAATTATTAGAATACAACCTTACTGTAAAAAAGGATGAATGAGATCAAACAGTAATCAAAAGTCTTGAAGAATTGGAAGATAAATTTGAAAAGCAGACTTAAGAAATGGAAAAAGAACATCAGGGTTATATTGATAATCTATAGAAGCAATTGACCGATTCTTAATCTAATTATGATAAGCTGAAATAAAATTACACTCTAATAGAATAAATTCTTAAATAGCAAATAGAAGAAAACAAAAGATTAGGATCTTAGTTAGTCAAAAAGATAGTTGATTCATCAGAGTACTAATAAAGGCATAAATTTCAATAAGGATAACCAATCAGGGATATCTAAGGCAAATAAAATCAATTATAGGAAATTTAACCTCTTGCTCAGAAGTAGAAAGAGCACTTACAAGAAGAAATGGGAAGATAAGCAATCCTTTAATAATAAGCAAAAATTCCTGAAAATTAGCTTGAAGAAAGCCTTTAAAAGCAGATAAAATTAAACTAAGATCTCATTATAGAAAAATAAGATTTGACTAAGCTAATTTTATAATTATAAAGCTAAATTGATGATCTAAATAAAGAGATAGTTTAATGGCAAAGATAAAGCTGAAATCTTTAGGAAGCTAATCAGAAGCTTATTCAACAGAACTTGCAGATTTTTAATAATATATAGTAGTCAGAAACATAAAGTGAGTCAATGAAAAAGAAAGAACTTGATAATAGCTAATAGTAGGTTAATTATTTAAAAGAAAAAGATTTAGTTTTAAATACCGAGCAACCAAGTTGTTAAGATTAAAGTCATTCAATCTCTTCCTAGTAAGATAAAGATAATGTAAATAATAATTAAAATGACCATAATTTCTAATAAGTCTAGCAAAATAATCAAAATATGTAAGGTGAGTAAGATCAAGCAAATCATGCTTAAAATTAGTAAGAAGTTAATATAATTTAATAGCCATATTCTAAAATTGAAACAGTTCAGCAAATAGATTTAGAAAATCGAATAAAAAAAAAGGAATAAAAGATTTTAAAGCTGAAAGAAGAATTAAAAAATTATAAAGAAATTAAAGAAACCAAAAGTATAGAAGTGAAAGAACTAGAATAGGATCTTATTGATATAAATAATGAGATTTATAAGCTCTAACTTATTTTAAAAGATAATAGCTAAGTGACTAACACAAACAATACTCTCATTTTCTTAAATCAATATTTAAAACAAAAACCATTCTTATAGGAAAATAAAGAATATCTAGAGTTACTTAATTAGATAATTGATTAATATGTTATGAAGTATAAACGGCAATTGAATCAGAATACAAAAGAATAAAATGAAGATCAAGCTTAAACATAAGGTGTTACTTTGGCGTAAATTTAAAGGGAAATATTCAGTCAAATTATTAATAAGATTAAAGTAAAAAATACTATATAATTCTAGCTTAACTTAGAAAAACAGCTTTAATTAGATTGCTAACCCGACTTAAAATCAAATCCTTTGAATTAGGAGAAGATGGAATTACCAAATGAATGCTAATCGAAGTAACAAGTCCCTTAGAAAACAGAATAGAATAAGGATAATAATAGTATTTAGGAAGTAAAAGAAACTATAGATCATATTATTTTCATTATAGAACTTTAAGAATAAATAGAGAATAATATCTTGATACATAATTAATCTGAAGGTAATTGGGGAGTGGTATTACCAACTAAAGGTAGCAGTATTACTGAAATTAATAATTAGTTTAATTTATTTGCTAAGTAACCATTCCTACAATCTTAGAAGATTTCTTCGCATGCTATTACATATAAAGCATGCAAAAACCGTTAAAATAATTTAATAAGTAATCCAACATAATTTCAACAGCTAGAACTATAGGAATTGATATATCACAACATGATATAAAACTAGTAGCAATTTATGGAGCATCCAAACTAATTAATGTAAGGCTAAAAGAATAAAGAGCAGTAGTTTTAATAAATAAAGGATCTATGTAATTAAATATAAAATACACAAACTTTAGTAGAAAATTTATATCAATTAGCAGTTGATTAAACAGAAGTTTTAGTCATAGAATCGATATGTTTTTAGGATATGTTCTAGAAATATGTAAAGTTGGAATAAGTAGTTGAAGACTAAAATTAAATACTATGCACTCTCTTTAATTATTATTTATTGTAGCAATTTCAATATAGTCATAGTAAACAAAATTTAAAATAGCTAAGTTTTGAATTTTGCAAGAGCATAGTATACAACATATAAAAAGAAGCAGCTAGTAAGATATAGAAGAAATGGAAAGCATAGCTATAAAGGATTAGAAAGGTAATTTTTAATCTTAGAAATAAGCCCAATGAAAGAAAGATCTTATCTTAGTTAGTCAAAAAACTATAAATTTTGATTAATTTCCTTAATCTCAATTTTCAAATGTTTCTAAAAAGGCTATTCTCATATGCAATATATATTAATATAGCATTAAGATATAATTATAATTATACGAATACATCATTTTATAAATGATATTAATTAGAAGATATTAATTTAGTTCTTAATGAAGATATTAAGCTGCAAGCTTTTATTAAATAAACTCTCAACAAATCGTATTATTTAAAATTACTATAATTAAAGTGCTATACCTTTATAGACTTACATAAAAGAGAGCAACTAATAATAGGGTAACTTTATTATAGACATTTAATACTAAAATAAAGAAATATATTTATATATCTAAAGATGTTTAGAATAGCTAATTAATACCTCTATGTATAATATAGAAAATTGTAAAGTATCTTATGCAGTTAAAGATATGCAAACTAGCAATAAAGTGCTGATATTAGAAATTTATCCTTTATAATACTCTAACATTAGTATTCAACTATTTAATAAATAGAAGATTCCTTAGTATGGTTTCATTAATCAACGTATGATAAATCTGATTTTGAGCACTATATTAAATTCGTCTGATTTTATTAAATAGTTAAGCATATAAAGTTAAATACTATAGTTATATTTAATTAAAGTAGAGCTAATACTAGTTATCCTTAAAAATAGTTAAAATATAAGGATACTAAAGTTTATTATTAATCTATATAATAAATAGAAATTAAACTAATAAGCACTTTAGTGGATAGTTATTACTACTCTAGAACAAAAGACTCTAACTAAATTACATTAAACTTTTATCCCCAAAATTATTAATAAGAAAATTTATATTCAGAAGGCTTAGAAGATTAATTTTTAACTTAATAACTGATTTATTTATTAAAGCATTACATTTCAAATTATAATTATAATTACCTTTCAAGTACTATACATTTAACATACTTCTAGTATACTAAATTAATATAAGGATTAGAAGATATTAACTATAATTAAAAGTTATCAAATAAGATAAATGAGAGTTAAGTAGAAAAGGAAATGTAATTCCAATGAAATAATAGTTGTAGTTTATAACTATAAGCTAAATAATGGAGTAATTAGTACCTTTATAGCCATTTGTAAAATGCACTTTGATTGTATATTTATCTAATTATTGCATTTAATTCTCCCTTTTCTACCTAGATATTTCTTTATTTGATATATAAACTTATAGAATATTAGTAAGTTAATAAGAAAGACTGAAATGCTAATGATAGTGATATAATGCTAAATTTTAAAAGTTGGAAAAGTGGTTAAAATATTATTAAAAGTACGCTAAAAGCTTATAAAGTATGTGTTATCGATCCAAAGCTATTTATTTTTACCAATATTTATTATTTAATGAAGACTGAAGTTTTTGATAAAAGTTAAAGAGAAGAAGAAAAGTAAGAGATCTAAAGCTTAACAAAAGCATTTTAAAATGAAAACTAAAGGAATTCTAACTAAATAGTAACTGAAATGAAACCCTTTGCTCCTAATATATATAGCAAACCTTCAATAGAAGATATTTAATCTACTAAAACTTGTTGCTTGTGCTTTGATTGCTGTTAAAATGATAAATATGCTCTAAGTAACTTAGAACAAAAAGAGTTACAGCAACTTAGAGAAAGAAGTTTAGTTTTGTTTCAAGAATCGAATGAGAAACATTAGCAGTTATTGAGACAATTATGAGATTTGTCATTTCCTGAAGAAAGTTTATAGGAGATATAGAACAAAGGATGAACTAGATTAGGATTCTCAGGAAGTAATCCAGCAAGTGATTTTAGAGGAGCAGGAGTGATGGCTTTACAAAACTTATTATACTTTGCAACTCATAATGCCTAAGAATATAACGAATACAGAAAGCTTGATGATTTTCTTTTAGCAGCTTCGGCTATAAATATGACCTATCTTTTAACAACTTACTTAGAAATATCTTTGAAATCATAGCCATTATTTAGCAAATAGAAAAAGATATCCTAAAAGTAACTTTTTAATTTAGAGAAAAAAAAACCTTTTTTAGACTTTGTACCTTAAACGATGAAGTATTTGAAGAAATTTATTCTTATTGCTTAATCTATGTTTGCAGAAAATGGGATGAAATGATCAAACAACCCAACATTACTATAATGAATTTCAATGAATGCCTTTAATTAACTTACGTAAGCTACTTACTCAGAACTTCCTTAAAAATGTTTTATCCAAATAGCCTAAAAGCATACTCGAACTTAGAACATACGCTGTTTCTCTTACGAACTTTTGAGTTAAACTTAAATTTATCTAGAGTTTTCATCCATTTAATATTTTCACTTGAATAATGAAAGTTATTCTACTCACTCTTAAGAAACTAATTTTACACTAATAAACTTAAAGGTATAAACTATCTAAATTAATAGTTCAAATAACATCTCTTTAGGACTTAAATTTAAATCTGAGGCTTATTTATTTCAATTTGACACTTTAAAATTAACTTAAACTTCTAATTAAATACTAAATTTGAACTTTATTTAACCAAGATTCATATAAACTGATGCTAAGGTAGGATTATTTCATATGAAGCTGAATAGAGTAGATAGTATAAAGATAGTAATAATAAAGTGATAAATTATAAGAAATCTTGCTAATTTTATTAAACTATGTAGCATAAATAACATCACTCTTTTATTAATTTGCTTAATGGATAATTTAACTATAATGCTGCATAAAAGAATTAAATTATAGTCTGCTTTAGTTCATAAATCTTCTATCCATTTATTTTCTTCTCTTATTTATTTTTCTTCTTCAGGTGTTAAATTATATTAAACATTGAAAGTATTTTATATTTCTTCATAAGTTTTATTTTTTATAAGACTTGCTACTTTTGCACTTCCTAAATCCAAAAGTGATTCAATGTTTAAATAATCAGCTGCTAAAATTACATCAAATAATGTTTCTTAATCTAGATCTATAAATTGAGCATCCCAAGCAGGAACTATATCACTCATATTTTAACTTCTTATAGGTTTTTCTATTTCAGGAGGATTTTGATTTCAATAATGTTGGCAGTATTCAATTACTTTTTTCAGGATTCTTGATTTTATATTTTATAATTATATTTTTTGCTCTCCATCGCATTCTTCTATCAGGTCTTTTATTAGTGTAGACTTTGAAGCTACCTATATATCTAATTTAATTACTTCTCCTTCTGCAGAAACTAAGCTTATCAATTAAGTTTCTTCCATCGATATTATTTTATTAATATAAGCCTAAATTTATTTATCAGTTTATAATAAAACTATAAGTCTGATAAGAAAGCCTCATATTAATTATTCTAAGATTAGGTTCACAGAATACTTAAGAAGCCCAAAATATAATTTTATTGAGTTTAGATAAATCTAACCAAATATAAAATCTATCTTCTACAAATTTTAATTATTAAACCTCGTTACTTTACATTACTGAATTAAGTTCAATATGATAGCCTAAATTTATTTACTTTTGACTTAATATTAAATACTAAAATAGCTAAATTAATTAGTAGTTCTAAGTTACTTCTAAATCTTATTTTAATTAGTTTATATTTACTATTTTATTATTTAGCTACCTCTAGGCTAATAAATAGAAGCTTCTTGATAATAGTTTATATAATTATGTGATTTAATATTAATTACCTTATTCATAGACTATATCTGGTCTTATATTATAGTGTCATACCTATCATTATTACTTTCCTTTTAGATTTAAATTAAACTTTTAACGTAATCAATTATTATTTTATTACACACTTAATAAAGTAAAGATCTTAAGGATTAAATGAAAGAATAGATAGCTAGCTTATTATGAATTCTACGAGAATATACCATAGAGTTAGCAGCATAGTTCTAATACCGTTATTTTGAGTAATTAAGCTTATATTTTTAATTTTATGCTTTTAGATATTTTTTGTTTTTATTACACTCGTAAATATTAATTAGTTAACTTAAGATTTAAATAGAGTCAAAATGAATATAAATTCTAAAAGATTTAGATATGAAGTGTGTAAAGAAAGTAATTTTATATTTGGACCTATAAAATTATTATTTTTAAGAAGTTAACAAATAAAATAGATACATTGTTATTAACTATAATCTTCGGAATTATTCTATCTCATTTCCAAATTTAACTTATTTATCTAATCCTTTAGGTCAGCTATCTCTATATCGTCTTTTTCTTTTTTCCGCTTTAATTCTTCGATTTAGTCTACTAATTTTTCCCGTTCAGCATCTATTTATTCAGCTTTTTCTTATCATGCTTAAACTAGATTTGATAATGACTCATTCTTTTTTACTTACTCGTCTATTTCTTTCTTTTGTTCATCTAATTATTTCTTTACTATTCCTGGACAAGTATTTCATGCTTATAGTTAAGCTAAAATCATTTATTTAGTTTCATTTCCAACTAACTATGACCTTACTTCTCTTATCTCTCCTATATAATCTCCAAATTTTTCATTTTTAAGCTTTTACTAAGTTTCCTCCAGCATTTTTTTAGTTCTATCAAGTTCTTTTTATAATTTAGCAATTGACTTAGTATCTTATTTTTCGTTCATTACATTTGCCAATTATATTTATTTAGCAGTAATTTGTGTTTGCTAGTCTTAAATCTGCTATTTCAGTTACATTAACTCAACTCTTAATTTCGCTATTGTCTTGGAGCATTAAGGACATCCACTTATTTCCTTAGTGTTTTTTTGAACGGATGTAAAAGCATCCTGTTACTAAAGTGATTCATTTATAGAAATCTTATTAGAGTTAGTTCTTAATTATTCTAGCCTTTCAAGTTCAGAAATCCTAAGCTTATAGTTTTTAATTTCGTTGTTTAAGTTTTTAATTATTGTATTTTCATCTTTCTCTTTGTACTTTTTAAGTTGCTCCTGAGTTTTTAATCATTAAGTCTTTAGCTTTTTATTTTCAATTAGAAATTCATTTCTTTCACACTTCAGTTTCTAAATTTCCTCATTTAAAAGATTCTTTTCTTTTAAGTCGCTTTACTAGTCGGAAATCAAAGGTAGCTATCTAAAGGCTTAGTTTTCTTTTATATTTGAATGAATTTCTTATTAAGCCTGGATAGTATACTTTTCAGTTTCATTGGTCACTATTTACTATCTTTTTTTATGTAGTTTAGATAAAAATTTCTAAGCATCTTAATATTTTTTCTATGAAGTAAAGCTATTTCCACTTGCCTGCTAATTAGTAAAAGGATTAAGCGTTTCAGGAGGAAAAGTAGAAGGAGCATGAGGCTAATTAGCAGCAGAGTTAGGTCTTACTTTTAAGTTTTTTTTGAGTTATCTTTATTTAAAGTTGAATTGCATTCTTAATGCATCATCTATAGCAGGATCTACGAAATCCATTTTTAGATAAGAGTTAGAAGTATTAGATTTAAGTTAGTGTAATTAATAATTTTTTCATTTTCAAAATGTGGTCAAGAGCACTTTAATTCTCTCGTAATTTTGCTAAATTCACACGTGACAAGCCTCACTTGAATCTAGGAACGATAGGTCATATTGATCATGGCAAAACAAGTCTCACTGCAGCTATTACCAAGTATTTGGAAGGTAAAAGTTTAGCAAAGTATATGGCATATGATTAGATTGATCATGCTCCTGAGGAAAAAGCTAGAGGAATCACAATTAACACAACGACTCTTGAATATTCTACTGAGAAGAGACATTACTCTCATATGGATTGCCCAGGCCATTCTGATTATGTTAAAAACATGATAACTGGCGCAGCTCGTATGGATAGTGCTATTTTGGTAGTTTCGGCTCCTGATGGAGTAATGCCACAAACAAGAGAACACGTACTTTTGGCAAGATAAACAGGAGTTAAAAGCATAGTAGTTTTTATTAATAAATGCGATTTGATGGCAGATAAAGAATTACTTGAAATTGTTGAAATGGAAGTGAGAGAACTTCTATCCAAGTATGAATTCGATGGAGACAAAGCAGCAGTAGTGAAGGGCAGCGCTACTTGTGCACTAGGATAAGGAGATCTTAGCAGTGGATTCTCGATGAAAGAAATAGGAGATTTAGTAAAAGCATTAGATGAAAATCTTCCTTAGCCACCTAGAGATGTAGATAAACCTTTCTTATTATCAGTTGAAACTGTTTATTAGATTGCAGGCAGAGGCTGTGTTGTAACAGGAACAGTAGAAAAAGGAAAAATAACTCCAGGTACTGAAGTTGAAATAATCGGGCTTTAAAAGCAGCCAATTAAATCAACTGTAATTTCAATGGAAACTTTCAGAAAATAATTAGATTACGTAGAATGTGGAGATAATGCTGGAGTTCTGCTAAGAAATATTAGCAAGGAATAAATAAGCAGAGGAATGTGTGTCGCAAAGCCAGGTGCTTATAATGTTAATTTTAACTTTGAAGCACAGATGTACGTTTTAACTGAGGAAGAAGGTGGAAGAAAGAAACCTTTCTTTACTGGCTTCAGACCTCAATGTTTTATTAGAACTGCTGACGTTGCAGTTGAAACTACATTACCTGCAGATAAAAAAATGGCTGTAGGTGGAGACCATTTTAAGGGAAAGTTTAAATTAATGATGCCCCTACATATTCACGAAGGCTTAAGATTCGCTCTACGTGAAGGAAACTGCACAGTAGGAGTTGGAATTATCAGTAAAGTCTTAGCAGATGAGGCCGCAGATTTAGAAGCTGATAAGCAACGTATGCAGAAAAAATTAGCGAAAACAGCCAAAAAGTGAGTAGAAATTTTAAGATTTAATAAATATTTAATTATAAAAACACTTAACATAACTTAATTAGCCATTAAATCTTATTCCATTAATAAATATGGAAATTGCCATTGTTTTATATCAACTTACGCTTATCTTATGACTTCTATTATCCATCCAACATCTTTCGCATTTCATCTCGAGATAGTAGACTTAAATCTAATGATATTAGGAATTTTCCTTCAACTTTAATCTATGAGACTTTAATAGGTATATCGTTACTATCATTGCCTCTTTTCTCCAGACTCTTTTATTAAAATTCCTTGTTTTTATGGCCATAAAATGATCAAAAACAAAGCGCATTTCCAATCTAGAGCTTATATGCTTGTCAATTACAATTGGACTTTAGTTTATAACCTGAGGATTTAATCAAAACAAGAGTATAAGAATGGACTTAAGTTTGCAAACTATATTTTCATTAGTGTGCTTAATTGAAGCTCTCCAAATCAAAAAACTAGATAAAAGCATAAAAAACTCGCTAATTCCAAAAGCCAAAATAGATAAGTGCAAGCAGGCTCTTGTAAGCTATTTTGAACAGGTTGATGACAAAATTCTTCTTAAGATTTACAAGTTCTTTTGCTAGAATTAGAAAGATTAACTCAGCAAGCAGAACCTTCATAAGGTGATGATCTATATGTTTAACATTTTCACTTCTAAATAAGAACTTGATTAGATGTGATAGGAAGCTATTTAAAATAGCGAAAGCAAACACTATATTTCCCCAAATTAATTCGTTTCTCTTATTAACAGAATCTAAATAAGTTCAGGATGGTAGTAATTCACGCTATACAATGCATATGATTTTGATGTTTATGATTAATGGATATAGTAGATACTAATACTAATTAAGTAAGAAGATATGCTTCCCTTTTACTTTAAGAATGTCTTAATGAACAGGCAGTAGATAAATAGATGCTTTAATTATATTGTCTTCTGCAACTTATAAGAAATCTATGAATCTGAAAAAGATAAACTTCAGTTCAAGTTCAGACAGTTTATTCTAAGAAGCAATGCGGAATACTTTCTGTAGATTTGTATTAACGCAGCTCTAGAAATGAAATTGAATAATTCAATCATCAGAAACATAAAGATTAACCTAGAAAAGTATAAATAGCAGATCTTTATATACATTGATGAAAGTAACAGGGATATCTTTAAGAATATGTTCAGCAGATATATTTCAGGTGAAGTGGGATTTGATATGATTTGAACTTTTATAATATACGAATAGTATACTAGCTAATATATCTATATGTACTCTTTTGTCAGCTACTTGCTTGTTATTTACGATACTATGCTCACTTCTAGGTAAGTTAACAAGCTCTTCAACATATTCTTAAGCAAAAAATTTGAGAAATAGAAGATTACTAGGAAGGTACTGGAAGAAGTTATAAAGAGTAATAAAGAGTAGCTATATAAAATCCTTTTTTAAGGGTAAAAACTTTTAGACTAAATAGGAATTACCTAAGTAAATAGATGAATTCAGGAAGTCTAAGTTCATTTCATTCGAGAGCTTAAAGCTAAAGAGATTGAGAAAAATTATGCTCATTCAAGTTTAACTTCTTTGTTGGAGTTAGTTGATCAAAAAAACCAGTCTAAAAAGAAATAGAATTAGAACTTGTTCATGATAGATAAGCTATACTAATTCTATAAGAAGAACAACATCAGAGATACAAATTTCAAAAAGCTTACTCAAATTTCTTCTGAACTAGCTGATAAATATTTTCCACATGAATGCGCTGATTAATATAAAGAAGCTATTTAGTATTTGAAAACGTAGAACATCATTAATCCTTTCAGTGAGGTTGAAATAATATTAATTAAAAAAGAGATAGATAAATGATTTAAAGGGAAAGACGAACGATAATTGAAAAATGTATTCGAAATCATTTACAAAGGGAATGATTAGGGAATTTCTAAAACCTTAATGACAGAAATTCTAATAGCTGAGTTTTCTATTTTCATCACTTAAAGAGAAATTGATAGTATGCTATTAGAAGCTTGCGAATAGAACTAAGATATCATCACATTTGAAAAGTTTTTTTAGATACTCAAAGCAATTAAGGGTAATTAACTTCCTAAGGAAAGTAACTGAAATAAGTTAAGATTATGAGGTTAAATAAACTAAGAGAAAATGAAAGAATGAGCTAAAATACTTTAAAAGAATCTTAAAAAGGATGACATTGTTTATAGTCATTTAAAAGACTGAGATATTAATAGAATTATCAACATGCAAGTAGAGTACATATCCTCATTTCTTGGAGGAGTTGTTAAATGAACTGGAAGAAGTATTGATCAGGTACATTAAAATCTAAAAATTTCAGTTCTGGCTTTTGAGAACTATTTGGTGCATGTAAAGCAAGCCTGTGTTTAAATGGAAATATAAAAGGAACTCATAAACAGTTTGGAGGAAAATTTTAATAAGCATAAGAAATATGTAGTTATGAACTACTTAAATCAATAGAATATCAGAAAGCTAGATAATATGTTTGAAAAGTTTTACTTGAGAGAAGATAAATCAGCTATAGACTATATTTTCAATTGCTTCGATCCTTATGGATAAGGTTTTATTACAAAGAAGAACTTTTAGCATACTATGGCTTTTATCTTTTCTATCTTTATGACTAAAAAGTACATTCACTAAATGTTTAAGGAAAGTGACAAAAGCAACATTAAGAAAGGCTAAATATCTAAGTAATATTTATCTTTCCTTTTGATTTAAAGTTTTTAGAATATATAGGATGAGAAGAGTTAAGTGGAAAGCTATTGAAATGTAATACCTTAGTGATTTTTAAAAGGAGGATCTTAAAACTTCCTTAGACTTAAAAAAGAACTGGAGCTAAATATAGAAATTGACGACTATCTTAGAGATTCTTTTCCAGGTCAAATCTCTTCTAGAATTGTTCTTTCTCTTGTTCAATTTTTTTAGGAAGATTTAATAGAATAGGAAGAGTATTCAAAGAGAAGATTATGAGAAATTCATGAAAGGATTAACGTATCTGAGTATATATTTGAAAGATTGGGGACGATATGTGAAATATGCGCAGAAAAGGTAGGAATTCCTAATGAGCTAATAAAAAACATGAAAACTAACCTTTGCAAATATAAGAAAGTAATAGTCACTAATACTTTAACCTAGTAATAACTGTCCTTAATAAGAAATTACTTTATAGCTTACTTCAAAGAAAATGATCTATCAGCTGTGCAAAAAATCTTTGAAGTTTTTGAAAAAGATCCTAAATAATAATTTGAAACAGGAAGAAATAACTTACAGTGAGGAATTTAATTTAGCTTTAGTTAGTTTGTAGATAACTATTCTGTGCATTAACTAGTTGATAGAGCTGATATTGTAAAGACTGGATTAGTATAATAAAACTAGTTCATCTAAAGCTTAAATTCCTATAAAGAAGTTGAAGACTTAAATGTCTGGAAGAGACTTTCTTTAATTAATTTAATTGGAGAGTAAAAAATAGCAGCATGGCTGTAGTTAGTAAATGACATTGTAACTAAAGATTAGTTCTTTTAAGAAAAATTCAAAACTTGAGATATATCTAAATTCCTATAATTATTTGAGAAATACATTTGAGCTGCAATTGGAAGCTAGAGTCATAATATTGAGCAAAATTAAATACGTAGCTATCATTTGGATAAAGGAGTAACAAACTTAGCCTTTTACAGATTTGTTATCATAAGTAAATAGGCAGCATAAGAGATTCTAATATCTAGCTAACATACTAACGAATTAGTGAAAATCATATTATTTTTGAAGAACTAGATAGTGATTAAGCATCCAAATTAATAAGCTGAAGAGTATTTAAAAATGTCATTGATATACTTTTTCATTTATAAGCAAAACTTTAGGTTAAATTACATCTGAAAGTTCATTAGCAACCAAAATTATGTTGAGAAAGGCAACTTATAGCAAATGATGCTTAAGCATAGCTTCTTTAAAACTGAACAAATGATATTGGAGATAATTAATGGCTTATATGGAACTGATAAGAAATTTGTTACATTTAACGAGCTTTTGCATAGCTTTAAGAAGTATAGGGTAATTTACTTTAACGATAATAAAATTTCTTTTAATCTTTGAAACTAGGTGAGTGAAGAAATGATTGTTAAGTGGTAATAGCAATTCTGAGAACTTTTGAAAAAAGATGAAATTATTAATGAGGAATGCTTGAGTCATAGTAATAAAAAAGCTTTGCTTGAACAATTAAGCATGTACTGAGCTCAGATTATCTTGGAAAAAACGATTCTAACGGAAGATCAGCTACTAGAAATATAGGCCATTTCTACTCTTTGCTAAGACACCTTTGATAGATATATTGAATTAGCTATAGAGGCTGCTTAGCAAATCTAATTTAGCGTGAGATGAACATAATTTATTAAAGCAACTATAATGAGATATAGTGAAAACATAATACATATTAAAATAAAACCTGAACAAAAAACTTATTTTTTAAGCCTATTTCTAGACTTCTTTATCACTTAAAATGCTTCCATCCTATATCCTATCAGAAAATTCCTTGATTAAAGACAAAGCGGACTAATCGGCAAGTTTAATTTATAAACCATTCTAAAAAATACTTTCAAAGATATATTCAAAATTCACCAGGTACACCAGCTTCTATAAGAAGTAGACTAGTATAAAATAGACAAAGTGGATATAGATTACTTCGTTAATTATATCAGAAACATTCAAAATAAAAGCAACAACAAAACTTATGACTTACTACTTCTAAGCTAACTTAACTAATTAGACACCAAAACCATCATTTTAATCACTAAATAAATATACAAACTTATTATAAGCAACGAAATCATTAGATAAGACCTTAAAAATGCTATTATGGATTTAGGGAAATAATCCTTTTCATAAATTCTTATGGGATATTTTTAACTAATTCAAGAAAACAGGAAAGACTGGAAAGAAGTAATATTACTCTAGATTCAAGCTGCAAATTTAGGTATTACATACTAAGATTTTTCTTAAATAATGGAGATATTTCAAAAAGCTATTCAAAATAAAGTTTAAAGTAAGCCTGAGGTAAAGAAACTCACTTTATTATGCCATTACCTGCAGGGTAATAGTAGAAGTGTTATAACAGACGTTTTCGCTTAAGAAACATTATAAGAAGTCCAATGTTGCTTAAGAAGTTACTTTTTAGAAGGTAATGAGGAGTGTATAAAGACTATATTCAAGAAGCTAGATAGTTTGAATATAGGATTGATTAATAAGTTTGAGTTACAAAATCTAATGTTCATTGTAAATAAAGGTTTACTAGACTTAAAGGATTTAGTTGAAGTATCTATCAATACTGATTACTACAATTCTTACTATATTAGTCTAGATTAACTAGTCGCTTTTCTGGATTTGGATTTTTGCTAATTGAGACAAAAATTTCTGAGTCTATAATGGAGTGAGTAATTGAACCAGATATAATTAGAGAACTGGATCAATAAGGTAATTTAGAAAATGCAAGTAAGCTAATAATTCGATGAAATATTAAAAGAAACAGATTTAGAAGTACTTCAGGCAACTACCTTAGGAATAATTCAAGCTTCTTTAGGAAAATAGATTTGGCAGGGAAAAAGAATATTTGAAATTTTCTAAGATACATAAATAACCCTAGAAAAATGGAATTAATTCCTATAAATTGTAAAAGAAACTAGTTATGATGCAGAAATTTCTTAGAGCATAAATAACGAAATGATTAAGCATTTAAGCAATATTTCAGCTAGTTTTATAATTGAAATAATTCCTTAACCTTCAGTATAAGCAATTTAAGGAGCTTTGCTTAGAATTCTTGTTTTAAATCAAAATTAACTTGCTAGAAATATTTTCAGACTGATTAAAAATAAGGACTAACCAAGCTAGTACATTAATAGAAATTAGCTTAAGTATGTATTAAGTCAAATACTTTCTAAGCAAGTAACAGAAAGAGATATTAACTTGCTATTAAAATAGGCTGATGCCATAAATAATGGAAAAATAGAAGGGAATTTCCTTGCTTAGGCTTTTAATAAAGTAAAGCAAATTTAGAATTCTAACTGAAATAAATTTCAATTTAGAAATTACATTAATCAAGCATAAATAAAGTAATGAATTAAAGAATGAAATGAGCAACTATAGTCATAAACTGCTATATCATAGACCATAAAACTTCCAAAAGAATTTTGTGATAAAGTTTTGGGTCTTGTGGAATAATAATTATCAGCAAATAAACTTGAAGAAATAGCAGATTTAGATAAATCTATGTATGATACACTTTAATAAATCTAGAAAAATCAATCATCCTAGACAAAAATCTGATAAGTATTTGTATCATCTGCTCAGAAAGCTGGAATAGATAACTTTTACAGCGAAACTCTTGCAGTAATTGTGGAAAACTACACTTAAATAGAAACGTAATAAGAAAATACAAAAGTATCAATGACAAATACAGAAGAATATTTTAAATATATAAAGAGCAGCTTATCTCAAGAGATAGCATATAACTACTAAACTAATATTCAAGTCTTAATTTAATTAATTAAAGTTAAACTCATTAAGCTACTTTTTCCCATTGTATTATCTCCTTAATTTCTTTATTGATATAAATATTCCTTTATTAATTTATAAATTAGACAAACAATTTAGACATAAGTAAATTACTTTGAAATAAATAGTCTTAAATAAGTAACTTTACATTTTGCTAACTTATAGAAAGAACTTAAAAATTAAAATTGCAAGATAAGGCCTATCCTATGAAGATAAAATTATTAATTGGTAAAGTAAGCTAAAGAGGCAGAATAGTATTGCTACATAATAGAATTTGATATATATGAAATATAATTAATTTATTAAATAGAATCTATTATTTTTAATTATGTAACACTAACTACTAAGAAGCCAATTTCCTTTGCTCGTTATTTATTTTTTATCTTAGTTCTTAAGATATTTAATCTGCTCTTTTAATAGGTTGCTTTTTTTATAGATTCTTTATCTAAACGCTCTAAATAGCTGGAATACTATCACTTCTCAAGCTACTTTGTCATCTTTTCTCAGTTCCACTTAAAAATGGACAGCAAATTTCTTCGAGTCCTCTCTTTTCGGGACTGCGACTGCGAGTTTTTTTTCTATTTCCAAGATATGGAACAAGAGTATTTTTATAAACAACAGAATTAGCCAATTTATCAAAGCCCATGGGGACTCTCATTTCACTTGTTCTTGTTTAAATAGAATTTTATCGGTTATGCTTAGGAGAAACTCCTTAAGAAAAAAATTGTTTGCTATCATTGTTTTAAGTAGACTATGAAATATTTAATTTCTAAGTCTATTTTCTTGCACTAGGTTATAAAGAATAAGAATGTATTTACCTTTATGGATTTTTTCCTTCTTAGAGGCTAAGAGGAGCCGTTTTCTAAAGCATCATATCTTTTTAAGTTAGATAGTGATTTGATTATTAATCATGCTACTTTAAATCTTTCTAGGATAAAGATTAACTCGAGGCATTTTTCAGCTAATTAAATATCTGAATCTTTTATTGAATATCTGATACTTTAGGTTCTTATTTCTATTAAAGCTAAAGTTCTAAAATTTAAACATGCTTCTGGAGTTGCTGATTTTTAAGTAAAAGATCTTCTTAGTTTTATTTTGTTTAAGTTTGCTAATAGCCATTAATTTCTTGATACAATTTATCTATTCTATTTTCTTTCAAACTTAGCAAATTCAATAATTCTTTATTTTATGCTTAAAGCTTCACATTTTCTTCCATTAAATTTTTTTTTTATCTCTCTTAATTGAGGAACATTTCTTTATAGTTCTTTTCTAATTATGCTAGCTATTAATTTACTTGACTTTAGCTTTTTAAGTCTTAAACCACTTATTATTATATCTGTTAAGTGTTGGCTTCTTTCTAATCATTAGTTTGACTTTTATTCTGCTAATACTGATTAAGACTATTTATTGATTCTCTTTGATCACGTCCATCATTACTTGATAGATTTTCTTCTGGAGGAGATTCTATTTTTTGACTAAGCTTATAGGTATTGTTTAAATAATTACTCAGCTTAGCATGAGTAGGACTCAAGTTTTAAATAACAGGTATTTATTAATCTGGATTGGAGTTATGCTGCTAAAATATAGCTTGATTTTTGTTCCTATCTTTTTAGAAAATTAATTCTCTTTTGTATTACTCTTCTTTGCTCCTCATTTATTGACTAGATTTAAACGATAATTATTTTATTTTATAAATCAGTTAAAATATGAAATTATGCCCAAGCACCTATTTGTCCTTATGCTAGTTTATCTATCCTTCTCTATATTGCATTCTAGTCATTATTATTACTCTGATCCATCTATTATTAGATTCTGCTAGATAAGGAAGCTTTAGTTTTTGAATGTAATCTAACTTTGGAAAAAAAACTTTTAAGAAGTAAAGAGATAAGGAAATTTAATACGCTAAAATACTATTTATATAAGAGGAAAAGATATGAGAGTAATTAAGGAATGGAGCTAGCTAGATATAATAATAATGTAGTGTGATGATTATTGTAAATAAATATTTAAGTTTGATGTTTATGTCTTCTCTTCAATTTTCCTCTTGCTTTGACTTTTTGGTTTCCTCTTGACTGGCTGTATTTCCTTCCTATATTTGCTTTAATTCTTCTTATTAAAACTAAGCGTTTTACTTCAGCATTTCTTCTAATAGATGGAGATTTTCCTCGTAGTTCTGAATGTTGTTATCATGCAATGATATGTAAGTTAGAGTTTGGTTATATTTCTCAACTGTTTCTAATAATAGTTGCATTCCTTTATCTTCAATAAGATTTCCACAAAGATGCAACATCTCTAAAGTAGAATTACCTCTGAGTCCAGTAACTAAAACTTCTAAATAGGCATCAGTAATATTACAGTTTCCTATATTTAAATTAATTAAAGATTCATTGTGAAAAATGGATTTTGTGATAGCGTAGATGGATAATTCATCCAATTAGTTGTCGTTTACATATAAAGTGGTTAAAGCTTTGTTCTGTTCTACTGCTTCACATAAAAGCTTAAAGCCTTCATAAGTAAAATCATTATCACCTAAATGCAGTGCTTCCAGATTTATTTTGCTATTAGATAGAAGAATACTTAGTGAGAATAAACCTATGTTAGATATCTTGTTGTTATTGAGAAACAACTACTTCAAATTGCATTTCGTCATCGTGCATAAAGCATATGACAGTTTAGTTGCTTCATTATCTACCAATTTGCAGTCACCTAAACTGAGGGTTTATAAATTAGGTAAAAACTATAGAGAGTTAATAAAAGATGAAGCTCCTAGTTCTGTAAATTAATTATTAGCAAGATAAATTTCTTAAAGTTCCTCATGTGTGTGGAGAGTGCTTGAAATTGCGGCGATACCTTCATCTGTTATATTATTTGCACCTAAGTGAAGAGCGACTATTTATTGTGGACTTTCTGTAAGGTAAAGTGCTATTTAGAGAGCATCTAAGTCATCCAATTAGCTGTTAGTTAAATCAATTTTTTTAGTTTTTATTGATCGGTTACATTCCTCCTATATCATTTATTTCCTGTACTCTAAAGATTGCAACTCTTGCTCTTCTTCTTCTTCCTGCTATATATCGTGTACTTCCATTATGTCTTATATAATGCCAAATAAATTTAAAATTTAGAGCTTTTATATAAATAAAAGCTTCCTTTTTATTCTAATTTTACTATATTATCTATTACATACTCAGTAAAAGTTTAGGCAAGAGTATATCTGTAACCTAAGATGCTTTTTTTATATCCTATAGAACTGAATAACAGTAAGCAGAGGCATTTAAAATTTAGTTAAATTGAAAAGTAACTAAAAGTAGAAGATTTAGAACTTCTAAAAGCTACTCTTTATACAATTCAAATTAAAGCTGCTTATACTTACAGAATCGAATCATTTTATAAGGATATTATTTTAATTCAGAAGAGAAAATAGGAATTTTGAATATTAGAAATGATTAGACTGTATTACTTAATTAAATTGATAAAATAGATAAAAAGAATTTTATTAGCCAATTTAAATAATAATTTATATAGCTAAGATATTGCTAATTAACTAATAAATCTATTACAAGCTTAAAAAGAGTTACTAGCAAATGTAATTTTGTAGCTACTTAGAGGTGGAGAAAATATTATTGAAAATAGTAAAATTATATAAATATGAGATATTAACTGAATTAGAGTATCTAAGCAATTTGATTTTCTAATTTTATGGAATTTAGTTAGTTTAATAAGACTTTAAGAAATATATATAAAGGGAGGAGTTTTAGTATAATTAGTGATATTATTGTATTTGAAAGCATAACATTTAAAATAAATAAACTTTTGTAGAGTATTATTTAGGAAATTTTATTCTAATTAAGCGAATAAAAATAGCTTAGGGATATAAAAAATTATTAACATTTCATAAATATTAAGATAGCTAAGTTACTATTACAAGTAGAAATAAGTTATAGCATCTAAAATGAATATTAGAAGGGTAATAGAATTAAATTAGTATACTCGTATGAGTAATAATAGAACTTAAATAGCTTAGAGGTTGGTAAAAGAATAGAAATAGGAATTTTGAAATAGGAGAGCTTAACTATTAGTAGACATTAGATCTTTTTTAGATATTTAAATTTTGAAGATTTGTTTTTGTATTTATATTTAAGGATTAACTGTAGGCTTAATTAAAATATTATAAGTTTGTATTTTAAGACTCATAATTTACCTTACAACATTAATATAGTCTAAGTTCTTTTATCAACTTTCTTTAAAAGATTTAGCCTTTTAATAAGAGACATTATGCAAAGCAACAAAGAAAGAAGATAATCATTTTTAGTCTCTTTTATACATCTATCTAGCTTATTTAATTAAGAAATAAACTAGTCTATAAATACCTTCTTACAGTATTTAAGCTATTAATTAATATAATTTTAAGGGTTTAAGTATGTTGATTGTATTTGCTAATTAATAAGTAATAATAATCTTTCAAAAGCTTGGTTAGATAGAATAATAGTAGAAATATATTATATATAGATAATTAAACCAATTACCTTTTAAAATTATATCATTGTAATGGAAAGAAAGAGATAAAGAAGCTCCTAGAAAATTATATTTATGGTACTGCTTTTAATGAAGATTTAATGTCTTTCATCATAAGATAAATTATATCACATGAGAGGATTTTAGTTTTAAATATAAAAGAAAGTATAAAGGTTAAAAAATATAAATTAAGAAATAAAAGATCTTCTAAGGTTTGATGTTATCTTTATGCATTCTTCTTTTTTAAAAAAGTCTACAAGCTTCTTATTCAATTACAAAATGGGAAGATATCTTATTTATGAATGATATAAATTACCTTTATCAATATACCACTACTATATTTTAAAGCTCAATTATCAAAATTTCATTCAGTCTAAAGCAAATAAGACAAACATTTTTATATAATAGTATTTAATGTCTCTAATGCTGAACTTTAATACTATTAAAATAATTTAAAGGTAATTCCTGATGATTAAAGCAACTACTTCTTTTAACAAGATTAATTTTAATAATTATATTACAACTGTCAGCCATCTGCATACCAATAAGCTGGTGTTCTTTTGGACCAAAATAAAATAAAATATTAACTACTAAAAATAAGAATAAATTTAATAACTGTGAATGCTTTAATTAATTTTAGTCCTGTTTTTATTAAATAAGCAATCTTTATACAAAATGCTTTGAATGTAAATAATTAATATTACAATAAATATTTAAAATAAGCTTTATAAATATATTAAGGAAGATATTTGTTAATCATAACTTATCTCTTATATAATAAATTAATTAGTTAAGATCCTAGAGAATAATTAAAAATTGAATAAAATTTAAGGTTCAATGATTCTCATTTAGTTTTTTTAATTCCATCTATTAGAAATTTATTAAAACTATAGACGAAATATAAGATTAAAATTAATTTATTTAGGGAACATTTAAAATTAATAAAAGGAATCTCTAAATCATTTTCCTAAGAGCTTTTATTTTTTTCTATGAATATTTATTCTCTTAACTTATATATAATTTAACTTAGATAAATTGCTTATTTAATCATAAGAAATCCTAGCACTTTTAATAATATTTTTTTCTATGAAAAGGATTTTTGATTCTAAATGTGTTAATAAAAACTACTTTTTATTCAGATGTAGAAATCAAATTTCATTTTTATCATTAAAACCTATTTTTGATTCTATGCATGAAATTAAAAAGGAGATTTAATAAGAGAATGATAACTCCTACCTTTTATTACATGCTTATTAATGGAAATATAATGCAAGTATAATTTAAATATAGCTTGAAATGTATTTTGTTAATTACAAAACCAGAATCAAAGCTTTCTTTTCTTATATATTTCCTTCATCTCTTCTTAATTACTGTTATGTAAATAATTTTCCTTTAGCTTCCAATATTTATTATAAGCATTTATTTTTACTTCATCAGCTACTTCTTAGAGAACTTCCTTTAAATATTGTAGTGGTTAGTCAGTTTTTTTCTATAAGCTTTGAAAATCTAGTTTGGGGTTTAATTCAAACTCCTTAAAGATAACTTAAAACAAATCTTCTTTTTCCATCCTCACCCTTTTTAAATTTGTATTCCTGCTTCTTTCATCAGCTGCGCTTGTAAACGTATTTTAAGTAATTTAAATATGATTTTTGTCCTTCTTAAATATAGAGTTAATCTTAGATATGATAGAGGCTGATTTCCCTGATTAAGATACAAATTCAATTTCCGTACTTTCACTCTTTCTATCCGGATTTTCCAGTTTTTAGTATGATTAATTAACTTGTGATTAAATCAGATTTTAGTTTGAAGGTACTAACTATCCTCTATAGGAAATCCTTTTTGAAAAGTTTTATCTATTTTCCTATATAAAGACTTACTTCATAATTAAAAGGATAGTAGTTATCACTTGTCTTGCTTATGTTTATTACTTTGAATATTTAGTTTCTCAATTTTTCATTTCTCGTGGAATTGAAAGTTAATTTCAAGTCTTTCTTATCAGCAGTCACTGTTGCAAAATTTCCTTTATCTTGTTACTTCATGAATTCTTAAAAAACATATTCTGGAACTTTTATTAGCAAACTCTCATCATTACCTTAAAGGAAATCCATTTTATAATTAATAATTTTATGCTTCATTACTATGAAACACTTTTTCTTGAAAAATTTCTATTTAAAATTATTAATTTTCTAGTGAAATACTTCGTAGCGCATAAATTAGGAGATTAAAGCCCACTTTAGCCTCTTTATAGAATGGAATTAAAAAGTTGAATTTGTTAATTTCCTGAGTTTAAACTTGAAGATTGACATTTTATTTCTATAGTATCTCTTATGAATTAGACTAGCTTTAAAAACCTCCAAGTTCTGGCTTTAATATTTATTATCCAAAGAATTTAGATTTCATTTTCTTTTTACTTTGCGTCTCTGACAATGATTCAAGCTAGCAAATCAGACCTTATTATTGCTAAAGTAATGTTTTCATTTGATCTTATTATACAATCATTCTATAGGCTAAAGGGGCTAAAATTTTATAATCAAGTGTATCAATATTAATTACTCTCTTCTTACCTAGTTGTAGTTAAATAGAGCAGATCAAGAGTTAAAGATGCAATGTATTTATAATAAATGAGTCTATAAATCAAACAGTTGACTGGAATTAAACTAAAACAACTAAATATTAAAACGACTGCTTTGAGTTATTTTTATCAAGGTATATCTAATTATACCCAACTATCAAAGAGGACTTATACTTTACTCAATACTTTATTAAAATTTAAAATAAATCATATATATAATACTCAGGATAAGCAACCTTTTCTAATGTTAATTTGTACACTTATTTATATAAGGATTAATAAATTAAAACTTTCAAAGTTCAATAATTTTGCTCTAAATGATAAAAGAGTGCTAATAATAGTATCAGTCAATTTTAACTATCTATCTATCATCTATTGCTTTATTCATCTAATACTGATTAATTATCTTGGCTTTATCTTTATTTAACTAATATAACTATCTTTTCATTATTGATTAAATAAGTAGATTGCTTAGAAACTATCAAATCTAGTCTATGAGGATGAAATCTTTTTATTTCTGAATATACCAAATATAATTAAATTATCTATTTGCAGCTTGTAGTCTATTATATAAACTATGGTAATTAAGAAAAATTATTAGGAGACTATAGAAGGTATTACTTAACTAATTATAGCTTAGTTAATTCCATTTTGTTTGATTGTTTCATCTCATTACTTTGCTTATTATTTCTAAATTTTTTACCCAGTATTAATTAATCCCTTTGATGCTTCTATAGCTTATTTCTCTAAATGAATTTAGATTATTTTCTTATATATTCATCTTTTTTATTTATTTGGTCTATTTTTATTATTTTATTAGTTAAAAATTAAATAGCAACTAGTTAGTGAACACTATTATTTATATCAGCATTTTAGAGTAAAATATCGGAAATAACTAGAAGTAATGTTTATCCAAGGTAAAATAATTAATCTTATAAAGGAGTAACTCTTAAAGCTTAAACTTTAACTTTTTAAGGTAATATTAAGAGAAGAAGGCTATATTCTAGAGATTCTGTTTCTGTAATTCTTTATTTTATATAGTTTACATTAAGAAAGCTATATAATTAGTTCCTAATCTATGCTAACTTAGTTATAACAGGTATTAAATACCTATTGGCTGAGTAAGCATTAAGCTAAAGCTGAATTCTATTTTCTGTATAAATATGAACAAGGAAAAATTATTATAATTGGTACTTATGATGAAATTGGAACGCTTTTAATATAATTAAACAATACTAACTCACTCCTAGATACTAGTAAGTTAAATATACAATAGCTTGTAGAAATAATTTAGAGTGAAACAAATTAATTTCAATTATTATTCGCCTTCTGGCAATGAATAGTGTAAAATAAGGTTATATAAGACATAGAAATAGAATACTCTAATTATAATATATCATAAGATTGTTTATGACTAAGATACTTAAATTTAAATTAAGATAGACTAGAAAATTAAATCCAAAATTAGCTAGATTGCTAAACTGAAATATTTAGAATATCTATAAAGATAAATGAGTTTTAGCAGAATCCTTTTTATTATAGTTTCTTCTTTAATATATATATCTTAATAAGCTTTCATTGCAAACTGTCAATTTATCTCTATATTCTACTTTCTGAATCCTTCTTATTAAATAAAGTTAAATATTTAACTAATAGAACTTGATTATATTTAGCTATATAATTGTGATTTTTAGTTTATTAGAAATAAATAACTTTAACTAAAAAATATCTACATCCTCTCTCTACTAGTTTTATGTCCTTATTAATACTATAAAGTATCTCTTACTTTTGCTAGCTAGAATTTAGTTTTAAATGTAAGTAATCACTATTTTATTTCCTAAGTAAATTACAAACTTAATACTACTGTTTTAAGTACAATATCTTTACTTTTAGATTCATTATACCTGTGTTTTATAACTAATCTATTCTATGATTAGTTGAAGCGTAAAAGCAAAATAAAGATTTTATTAGCTTAATTAAAATATTTTCATCAACAGCTTCATTATAAACGCTTAGTGCTTGCTTATAAGTATTTTCTATATTACTTGTAATAAACGTTATGTCACTTTTAAATCTAAAAGCTTTCTCCCTCAGTTATAGTTCTTTTAAGTCTTATAGTTAAATAAATTAGATTTAAATTCAAAATAAAGAGTCCTATAGCATAGAAAGATTTAAGAAAACCTTCAATATTTTATCTAAATAAGACAGATTGAAGCATGTAAAACTTTAGTGTTTGTAAATAATAGAAATTAACACTGAATTAGTGTTTTCTTTCATTAAATATTGCTTAAATTTGATAATGAGAAGGATAATTATAAAGTAAAGTATTTCATTCCTTTAAGTTAATTAATCTATTAATTTAACTATTAAGCAGTAACTCATTTTCTTTTAATAAGAACTTAACTGTATTTTTAAGTTATCATCCTAACTTAAAGTTAGTTTACCTTTTACAAAATTACGAAGAATAGTAAAAGTAATCTATCTTCCTTAGTATCTTTAATTAACTCTATTTGCATAACTATACTTTTATTAGATTTCTAAATTACTTCTCAAAGACTTTATTAGCTTCCTTTTCATAAACCCTTATTTTAATATGAGGCTACTTTAACATTTATGATATATAGATGATTAATAATAATGATCTGTAATGAAGTTGATTAAGCTAAAGATTTATTGTAATCTAAGATGATTCAGGCAATAATGGTCTAACTAATACAAATGAATATGCTAATGCTAATAAGTAAATTCTTAAGTTAGTTTAGTCTTATAGTGTATCTAGTTGATATGCTATATAAAGCTATGCTTATGTCTTGACTAATATGAGATTTGCTTTTAATTTAATTTTGTGCATAAACTATATTAAAATATTAGAGAAGTATAATAAGGGAGTATTAATTGAATCTTCATTAACTTATTTGATTAGAAGATGAAAAATGGTGAACAAAAGATGTGCTAATATAGACAATAAATTAACTAAATGTTATCAAGATCATAGGAAATTCCAATCGAGATCTACTATCAGCTAGCATGACTTACCACTACATTTCTTGATGTAATCTTTTTCTTAGGCATACCAGAATAATTCTAAGGTTTTCTAAAAGTAGCTATGCAAATCTAGCTAATGCCAATTGCAGGTTCCATGCTTAGTCCACTCATGATTCCAAAATTCTTCATCAGTTTTTGTGCTATGTTTTCCAAGACTTGGCCAGTCAACTCTCATCACAGCTAGTAAATCTAAAATCATAGTAGGACTAAATGCCTCTGGATGTTTACAGTATTAAGGCCAGGAACTGTTGGCATAATTAGGTCATAATCCATGTAACGAGAACCCACCTTTATGATTAGGATTAGCACTAAGCGCCAGAAAATAAAAATTAGTAGTAAAACCTGCAACGCAAGTGAAATACAAAGCAAACATCGCTAAACTCTTGAGCATCTTTATTTTATAAGCAATTAAAGCATTTTTCCTTAAATAATGCACTTTAAAATCAATTAGAAATAAACTTTATTTTTAATTACTAGCTATTTAATTATACCACCAAGACAAGAGTCCTACTCACTAAACAATAATAGGAATATATAAATATCTTGATTATAAATCTAATTATAAGTGTAAATAGATAAATGATATAAGCAAATCATAACAATGTTAACTTAACTAGAAGGAAGTAAATATTAGTAGCTTATAATAAATAAGAGCATAAAAGCTTAAAATTAATAATGTTTAATACATTTAGTTAAATAGAAACTTGCGAAACATTTATTTTTGTTTAATTGGATTTATATTTAAACTATGTTAGCTTCATAACTTGCAACTAAAGATACAGGTAAAACTATCTTTGATTCAAACTGAACTGGAAGAAGAAAAAAGTACTCAAGAGATGAAAAAAGCTTCTAATAGTAATTGATTTCTCCTTTTAATTGAAGAGCCTCAACACATGATATGAGACATAATAGAGGTTCTAAAAATTTGTTAGAGCTTTAGTTTGAAGAAAGCAAACATCCTTTAGTTAAACTTACTGAGGAAAAGGATCAAACGGAAATAGGTAGTTATAAAGAAGAATTCAGATGCAGACAAAGTATAAGAAACTAGTCAAGCAAGATAGTAAAAATAAGTATTATCAGCATAATAATTAGCGTAACTCAAAATGAAATAGAATGACAAAATAAACCTGACCTTTCCTTATAGCATTTCATGATGATAAATATACTTAGGATCATAAATATTTTAATCACCTTAGTTATCTTCTATTTTATGGTTAAAATTTACACTTATCAGTCTACTATCAGCAGAATAACAAGAATATGACCATATAAAAGTAGCAGATGGAATTTAACAGAGACTAAGTCTTTAATAATTAATATTTTAATTTACTGTATACAAATTCCACCTTTTATAGAAGGGTTTTCCTAGAATGATTTTAGTGATTATGATGAATTGAAGGTTTACCTAACTACCTTAATGTTCTTAAGGATTTGAATTATTGTAAAGTTTTTAATTTTTTGTAAAAGTCCTTTAAATTCTGATTTCGCTATTTTTGCTAAGTAGTTTTGGAAATTTGACTTTTCTAATGATTTCATTTTCAAAGCTTGATTTTAGTATTATTAAAGTAGTGTTCTAACTATAGGGTTTATCTTGACCATTATAACCTTAGCTTACCTTCTAGAAATAAATGAAAGAACTCTTCCAACTATTAAGCATAATGAAGGTCTTATGGTTCAAAAAGACTTTATAAGCTGTTGCTATTAATTGATCATAACAATCTACACCATTGGGTACGGAGATCTAGTACCATAAACGTGACTTGGTAGGATAATTGATTTATTTGGTGCTATTTGAGGAACAGTATTTGTGGCAGTAATAATAAATCTGGTTTATAGCTTTATGTCGTTAAATATAATGGAATCCAAGGTATTATAATTCATGAACGGAGACAAAATGAACAATAAATATAGGTTAAGTATAGCAATTTCTGTCCAGCGTTAGTGAAGACTATTTAGCTTCATTAAAAAACAAACTAATAACTTCAAAAACATGAAAGCTGATTACTAAAGCCATAAAGAGTATAAAAGACTGCTATGGAAGTAGTACGATGCTATGAATAAAGTACGAAGAATTAAAAAGTATTCCATTATTCAGAACTAAGTGGTTCAGCTTATCTGATGAAGTTAACCAAGTTTATGAATAAGCACTTGAATAGAAATCAATTTAAGACTTGGCAGATGCTTTTACTTAAATTGAAGACATTTTGGATTTTAGACTTCCTAAGATGTAATTTTTTTGAATTTAGATAGAATAAGCTGTAAGAATTCATAAGCAACGATGATTTAATTCAAACCCCTTTATAAATAATAAAAGAGGAAGATTCATAAAAGAGTGCTACGCCTAAAGAAAAGAAACATGACTAAAATACTTCTTAAGCAAGTAATGAAGCAAAAAAAAGTTAAAATCACTCAGAAAGAAATGAAGGAAGTAACTAATCCAATCAATTTTCAAAAATAGGTAAGAACTTAGAAGATTGTATTACCAGTGATCGCTCTGATTTTATTAGCTAAGAGGAACTGAATAATATTGCATAATATGCTACTAAAATTAAAAGCGATAAGCTTAATTGTTAGAATAACATTGTCCTTGATTAGTCTAATCTTAATAATTTCACTTAAGATTAAACAGTATCATAAGATAAAGATAGTTATTAGAATATGAATTCAATGGAAATGAAACAGAATACTGAAGAAATATTTTAAGAAAGTATTTAAAAATCTGGATCACTTAGTCAATCTAACTAAAAAAAATCTAACCATGAATCAACATAGCAAAGCTAATACGAAAGTAGTCAGAACTATAATGAAAGTTCTTTGGAGCAAAATTAAGCTATTTAGTCAATAATTGAAATGGATATTGAAGAGTAAAAAAATGTTGATACTGATCTGTTTCTACTAAAATAGTTTTGACAATAATCCATTGAAGAAATGCTTGAACTACCTTCATCAAATTTCAACGTATACTCGGAAAGAATTATGGAAACATTAAGCAAAGCAAAACAAGATAATGTAGAATTCGAAAAATTGGCTTGTCAAATTTTAAAAAAGTATACTTGACTTTAATAAATTTAAAACCTTAATTACTTGCTATTTAATTCTATCTTTGCTATGTAATAATAAAAGCTTATAAGTATATATAGAACAAACCTAAATATATTCTTATAACTAATAAATATAAAAACACCTTCTATTTGATAATAATATCTAAAGCTAAAATTTATATTTTAATATGAAGCTTGTTCAAGTATGTCTAAAAGCTCGTATTCATAACTTTCTACCTATTATTAAAAGTAATTTAGTAGTTAAAGTTAATGAATTAAAGGAATGGAATATAAAAGTCTAAAGCATAAAATAAAAAATATAGAATCGAAGTATAACTTCATAGTAATATAACATTGTTAAAATAAGCATATAAACGATATATCTTATTAAGTTAAATTAGTTAAAGAAAATACTAAGTAAAGCCATTAGAAATTATACCTAGATTTATACTATCAATCTAAAAATACTTTTAGTTGACAAAGTCAGGTTTGAGTAATATTAATTGTCACTCTACTTTAAGTTGCTTTAGCTAGTATTTTATTAAACTATTATGGATATACACTTGCTTATTTTTCAAATGCACTTAGACTAATTAATCATGAATATTTTAAAAGATATTTATTATAAATGAAATATTCGAGAAAGTAATGCTTAATAATGAAATAGAAGCTAGGTAACATAGAATATGAGAAGTTTTATAAGTTTAAAAGTCTAAGAATATTTAGTCGGTTTAACTTTATTAAAAATAAAGCAGCTAAGTAATTAAAAATGACTATAGACTTATTTATTATCAACTAATATTACTTAAAATTATCTTTTATAAGGTATTTCGAAAGATGTTAAAACAAAAGAATAACTAAATATTGGTTTAAGGCGTAAAATATAGAGATATATCGTATATTAATTAAGAGGTTTATTGCTTTTTAAAGCATTTAATTTCAAAGCTAAATTAGATTAAATGGGACATTCAAAATCTAAGCATAAAAAATAAGGATAGACTGAAGATAATAAATCAGATACTTCAAGAGCTGATACTTTAGGAACCGTATCAACAAGTAGTATTTCACTTTTAAACATGTAACTCGTTGAAGTTAACTTCGAATGAATTCATGGCGGTAATGATGTTGTTCTTATTGGTTCCTTCACAAACTGAAAAGAGAAAATCTAAATGGAATAGTAAGGAAGTAAATGAATAACTACAAGATTGCTTGAACGTGGAGTTTGTCATGAATATAAATTTATAGTAGACGATGAATGAAGATTTGCTCCTGAATAACTTACAAAAAGAGATTAAATGGGGAATATTAATAATTATTGTACTCCTGCTTTAGCTCAATAAAATGTTGATTAATATTCAGATTAGCTACCTCCAGAAATTATAGGAAACGAACCTGAAGAATTGCCTTAACATTTAAGATACTGCTTATTGAATCATTCAAGCACACATGACTACAAACCATAAGACAAACGGAAAGCTTTAAGTAATTTTGAGCTCGCAGGTGAAGATAAATTACCTCCTTACGCTCTTCCCTAGCCTCCTCATGTATTGGTAAATCACGTATGTACTGATAAATAAGCAGTTGCTATCACTAAAAAATATAGGAACAAGTATTTGACCATTATATACTATTCAACTTAATTGATTTTAATTTCTTATTTAAGTTTAAATTTAAATTTTATTTTTCCTATCTTTTCATTAATCTTCATAATCATATCAGATAATATAATTGTATTTTAACCTTGGCATCAAACTGTGTGAACTTTCCTCGATTATCGATATTCTTAATCTATCATATCTGATTTAATTATAGATTATTATTTAAATTTTCTTAAGTATTTAATAAGTTTTTTTGTATACAATAGAGCTTTATTTTAAGCAACTTATATAAGTATTCTTGAGCTTTACTTAAATTGATTTCTAAGGTAATTCCTAGTGTCCTTATTTAGTTTTCTCTATTAACAAAATTCATATAAAATGCTATTTAAAAAGATTGCTCAACACTTGCATTACATTTTACTTTCTAAATTATTCAAATATCAAAATTGCATTTTGTCTCCTTTTGAAATTTTTGAATTTAATCCGTTGATAAAGCAAAGAATTTTTGCTTTAAATTTATGAATGCCACGAAATAATGCCTTAATAACATAAACAGTTTCTAGTTAATTAGATTCATCAATTCCTCATATGTAGAATATTTAAAATTTAAACTTTATTTATCCCAAATTTTTCCTGCGAAATTAAATTAATTTAAATGTTCCAATATTAGCTTTTAAGCAATATATTCAACCATAGATGTATTTCCATTCATTTTAGTACCTTCTGCTATGCTTACAATAGAATCTTCATGAATAGAGATATTTTGCACCATTTATGAACTTAATTTTAATCTACTCCATTATAGTTTTATATTCTTCTTCATAAACCCTATTTTCTTATCCTTTTATAAGTTATTCTAATCTCTTTCTAATTCTTCATAAAATACTAAATTAAAGTAAAAATAGATATCTGTTATTCTAGCATAAAGAGCATTAGGAAAGATTTAATGATACTAAAAAGGAATTTAAATTATTAAGTAAGAAGATACTAAATAAATCTATAGTACTTTAAAGTAAAGGATTAAATTACCTAATTTACTAACCTTAACTAAGTCTATCTACTCTAATTTAAATTATAAATTAAGCTTGTTCTACCTTTCCGTAAAGTTTTAGTTTTAAACTCTTTTTTAGGATAAATCCTTGGTAAATTAATGCTGTTGTCTTTGATGAACACGTTGAGGAGTAAAAATGGAGAAATAAAGGATTTTTAGTTTAATAATAAGGAGTTTGCTCACTTAAATATAAGTAAGTAATTTCTTTAATACTAAATCTCATTCCATCGTAATAAGCATAAACTATGCTTATAATGTAGCTATTATAAAAGTGATAACATACTCACTATATGTCATAATAATAAAAGTAAGAGTGCATTAATTGGCTTATTAGTATAACTACATTCATCGAAGTTATTTAGAGTAGAAGTAGAATATAAAGAGTTATTATAATTATTTATACTCAAATATTAAAATTTGCTGTTTAACTATATAATCATCATGTAGAAACCTCAACACTCATTTATGACAGAATATATAAAGAGTCATTAGACTAAGAATAAAACTCTCAATGGAGATTAACTTATATAAGCCTCTAATAGAAATTTAGACTAACAAAAAAGTATTACTTTGGAAAAGAAAAGCAGTGAAGAAGTTAATAAAGTAAGAGAAGCTTGCTAAATGGCTTCAGAAATGCTACTAACACTAAGTAGTGATAAAGTAAGCAATTATATAGAAACTTAGCGAGTTTATAGTTTAAGAAAGAAAAAAGTAAAATTAAACAGGAAATGAAATATAAAATTAACTTATTCAAAACTCTAAATCGCTCAAATAATTTCTAGAGCCACGACTCCCTTGAATTAATACGAATCATAATAGTAAACTAGAAAAAAATTGTGGAAAGTTAGAAAAGATAATAGTATAAGAAGGTAAATTAGACTTAAGGTTAAAGCCTTAGGTAAATTGTCTAAAAGTACTATAAATCCCCTTCTTAGAAACTAAGATTAAACCTTATGGCTTAGATTAATCGTATTAAATATCTAGATCCAGCGTATCTTAAATTTCTTATAATTCAAGTGATAGCGATAAAGACTAAGATAAGAAGTTTGCTAAATAGAATCAGTATAATAAAAAGATCTAGCAGCTGGTAATTTAACTAGAAGAGAGTTTGAAAAAAAACTACGAATTAACTGAATAACTATATATGATAAGAAAGCCCCTAATAGAGAAAAATGAGAAAGATTTAAAAAGTTAGTAGCAAAACATTTTGACCTATATATAGAAAAAGAAAAACAAGTAAATTATATTTACACCTAAGTAAAATCAAAGTAAATCTGCTTTAAAAGAAAATGAGAAATCAAAGTCCTCAATTACCAATAGAACTCCTTTGAAAACTAAATACCAGATTCAAACTAATTATACACCTAAAGTTTCAAAATAGTCTTAAATAATAGGAAATCAAACAGAAAGGAAAAAATTTAAAAACATTAAAATACATTAAATAATGCAAATTTTGTCAAGAAATAACTTAAAGGAAAAAAGACTTAAGGAAATATGCTCTAAGATGCTTAATATTAGTTCAAAGAATTCACATTAAAACAGTTTTAACTAAATAAAGAGTTTATCTAAAAATCCTTCCTAATCAAAACTTAGAATATAAAAAAGCTCCAAATGATTATAACAGAAAACGCCGGAAAGTACTGTGTAAATGACTCCAAAAGGACTTAGATTTACGAACCAAAAATAAGCAAATTATACTGTAATAAATAAAAAGGGGCTTGATGCTGATAAGCTTTTATTTCATGCAAGAATCAGGATTAAGAAACGTAAAGCAGATCTTTCAAATTCACAAATTTCTAATAAATCAAGATCAAATATGTAAAATTCAAAAAGATAGAGCCGAACTACAGATATAACTCCATCTCGTTCAAAATTTACCGTTACGCAAAATTAGACTCCAGTTAAAAGTAAATAAAAAGATTTAAGCTTAACTAATATTAAAAAATATGATTTTACACCTAGAAAAATAGCCTAATTCAATAAATTGAAATCCAAAATTTATGAGTAACTTTCAAGAAGCAAAACTCCCATAAAAAGTGCATCTTCAAAAACACAATTCAAAGCATCTATTCCTAAATTTATTTTTAAAACAGACAACATAATTAAAACAAACTTAACTAAACATAATCTTATGACTCCTAAATCAAGTAAAGGACATGATTTTCAGAATTAGATGTTTAAGACAGGAAGATTCATATGATTTAGAATATCATTGCATTTTATAAATAAATTCCCTATAAGTAATTTTATCTTTCTAACTTCTTTATAATTTTCAACTTATTAACTTCAAACTAATAATTTAGTCTCCCTTTATTTCTTACACTCTAAGATTAAGAAGCGTAAATTTATATAAGAATACAATGAAAGTATTAAGTATTAGTTACTATGAATTTGATATAAGGATTAAGAATATTTATAATCAGACTATATAATAATCTCTCTGTTGTATTTAATAGAAGAAACAGGTAATAACTTAATAATATAAATAAAAAGATTGTTAATAAATAGAATTTAAAGATATATCATACAAATTTATTCAAAGGCAGCATAGTTTTAATATTTTATAAAATTTCAGTAAATCTATGCTTAGTTCAGTGAAAATAATTATTTTACCTGAGGAATACAATTAAATATAATGCCTACTTATATTATTTCAGATGTTGTTTCTAAATACTGGAGGAGTAAAAAATATTATAATATCTAATATAATTAATAATTTTAATTTCTAGTTCTGCTTAGTTAGCTCTTAATATTTAATTGAATTATTTAATCTATATAAAAAATATTGGAAGTTAGAATATTAAAAAAAGTAAATCATAGAGCACACAGTTCTTAAATGTCAATACATATCGAACTCTTCAAGCATATTTTTGGTGTAAAAAATGTTTTTTCAATTTCATTCATATCTACTTCTTCCTTCTTATTTATGGCTTCCATTTCTTTCTTTATCTTCTCTATTCCAGATTCTATCAACTACTTGCCTTCTTTTGATTAGTTCTTTTTAATAAGCTTAAGCAATTTTCTCTTTTACTTAATTCTAGAATTCTCCTTTTTATCTTTCCTTGTATATTAGATTTTTATATACTCTTAGAAACTATCCCTTACCGGTTCTATAATCCTTATCTACTTCTTTGCTTCATAATCTTTCCTAATTTCCTTTACATAATATTGCTAAATAAAATATACTTTTGCCACTACTAATATGTAGGACTAAGAATCAGTAAAGATTTCAAACTAGAAAGGATTAGTTTATATTATCATTAAGATACTATTGCTTTTATCTCCTCATTAATACCTAAAAATCAATAGGAAATAAAGCTAATGATTTTAAGCTAAAAGGAGCTAATAAGCTACTTCATATATGATTACCTAAAAACTGTACCATATTCTATTGTTTTTTAAATGAAATTAAAATTAAGTCTTTTGGCTTCTTAATGATAAGGTAGTAAAAATAGAAATAAAATTGGAAAGGAGTATATTAAAGCTTAAAGGAGTAAAGGTAAATGTGATCTTAAATTGTTAAATAAAAATAAATTAAATTGTCAGAATTCTAAATCAGATTTATAGGGACTGCTATTTGATAGACATTCGAAACATTCATCAGAATCTGATTCACTCGATGATTCTGTAATATTAATCTGATCTATATTAAGAAAGCTTTTTTTATTTTTGTTTTCAGTTATTATGTCTCCTTTGGTTTGATCATAGATACTTTAAATTGGATTATGTATATTTAGAATTTTTCTTTTTGCCTTTTTAAAATTTTATGCTATTTTCTTTTTAGTCTGTAATATTTAGGTTTGAGCTCTGGTCAACTTTTGTTTCGATTCAAATTTAGTGTAGCTTGGACTTATTTAATGGCCTCTATATTTTAGCTGTTTTCGTCTTTGCCACTTTTTAATATTTTTTTGCATTTAATCTAAGCTTTGTTCACTAATTTGCTTGTTGTCTAGAAAAAAGCATAATGATTAATATAAAGGAAGACAAACATTCTTAAGAAAACCTTCCTATGATTAATCAATATCTGTTGCTTATCTATCGCAATACATTGATACCTAAAGTCCTTTTTTTTTTTCTTGGTCACCTTAAGAAAAAAATTCTTCTATTACTCTTTAACTTCATTAGAAATGAAATTTTCACTCTTTAGCAGAATGTCCAATATCTAAAATAAAGATTTACCTGAAGCTTTGAAAATAGCAACAAAGATATCAAGTTTATCTTGGACATTTAGCTATAGTTCAGATTGTTAATTAATGCTGGTAAGAAATTTGTTCCTGAAGTTTCCTAAAATTTCAAAGTGTTTAGACATATCAGTAGCAAGAATTAATTGGATTATTATTTTTCTTACGTACAGCCAATCTTCTTTACTAAGATTTTATAAAATGTTGTTCTTCTTTAATAGGCAAAATGTCTAATGAGCATGCATGTTTTCAAAAGGACTGACATCGTTATCTAAACATTATAAAGTTACACTATAGAGCGAGCTCATGACGACTGTTAATTAAAAAACGATTATTAACGCCAAGATGACCAATATCATGACAGGTAGATGCTATTAATGCACTTAGCATTTCTATAGAATGATAATGCTGCAGCAAGTTCGAATTGTAAACAAAATAAAAAAATGAATTAGTCATATCAGCTGCATGATTGCTATTATGATAAGGCAGTTTATTATAACTCTATATAAAAACTTACTTTAGCTACACTTTCAAAAAAAGAAAGAGATATAATTTAGTTTATATGGAACTTAGCATACAAATTTAAAGACTGCATTAATTAACTAGCTACAATCTACAAGGCTTGCTCATTAGATAAAGATTAAAGAAAGTAAACATCAAAGTTCCAATCAATACCTATATAAGCCATAAGATTTTATAAGTTTTAGAACTATCCACTGGTGCTCATTTTTTAACGCATAATTTTTAATTATTATATTTCATCTGCTTTTATCTAAGCGTTATCTTTCTCCTCAATCTATATTTTCTCTTCAATCTTTTTCAAGTTCATTGAGCATTCAGAACTAACAAAATTTTAGAAAATAAATTATTTATCTTTTTTGTTGAGTTGCTAAGTAATCTAAATATTAGAGCCCTGAGTAAGCTGCTTTTACACATCCGTCAATTTCATGATTATCTCATTAGAAATTTATATCTTTCCCTTAGACATAGAGGGTTCTAAACTAAACTCCGCAATTTTATTTTTAACATTTTCAATTTCATTGTGACATTTTTCTATAGTTGTCGTCACATTGCTCTTAATCTATATTCCTTTTATCAGAACACTTGTGCTCCTAGGACTTCTAATATGTTCTTATGCTGAAGGTTTTTAGCGCAAAGAATTGAGATTAGGAATGGTAAAATTGACAGAAGGTTTTAAAGTTGTATTTCTCATTTTTAGTAAGTTATTGAAAATGGATAAATGATGTATAATAAATCTATACAATTAAACAAGCAAAGCTACTCGTAATTAAAATTTAAAATACTAAACATATAATTTCCTCTTTCCTTCTTCTTAACTACTCCTCTTCAATTATACTATACCTATTTTAATTTTATCAACATCTGTCTTAAACTGTTAATTTTATCCCTTACTTCAATATTCTAGGTAATAAGACTTGTTACTTCTCTTTTCTTGCCTCAACTTTTTATTTAACTCAATGGATTGTGTAGAAAAGGTTAATCACGAACTATTTTTGAATGAGTGATTAATTTGTAGTATATAAATAAAGAGGTAGAATATGAATCTTATCCCTTTATTATTTCTTAAGCATAAGAGAGAATGAATAATAGTTATAAAAGTTACGAATGTAAGCATATTGATTTCCTTCAAGATATAGTCTGAAATATTTCTCTAATATAGCTTTATCAAACATAGTGTTTTGAATATTGTTTTATGCTAACTATTAACGAGTTCAATAGCAAAAGTATAATACTATATATGAAATTTTCAAAATAGTTATTAACGACTATAGATATTTAGCTAACTTTCTTAAGTTTAAATATTATTTTCTTACTAAATATTAAGAAAAACGCAAAGTTTATTTATCCTTCTTTAGTTTTTTATTTAAAGCTGCTTTTCATTAATCTAAATGCTTAGATTAAATGGAATAGTTGCCTATGCTAAAAGATTGAGTTAATTTAAGTATTTCTTATTAATTTTATTATATGATTAGTCTGGCATTCTATAAGAGAAGCTAATATTTCTACCTAAGGTATCTTTAGATTTAATAGTGCCACTTGCAAATTAAGGATAACGAAGATTATTCTATCTTTTAATTATTTTATCTTAGAAAATGTTTTACAATGATATCAGAATATTGAGATTAAGATGGTTTGGTATTAATAAGTATGAGATATTAAATAGGTGATTAAATTATAAGAAAGTGCTTTATTTTATTTTAAATTAATTAACAGAATATACGAAAAAACGATATCAGCTTCAGTTCTCAGGAGGCATGAAATTAAGAAACCTGAATAGAAATACTTACATGGTAGGACTATCTGTATCGTCAGAAACAAAGCTTGCTGATTTGCTTCTTTTAAATTAATTGCTGGGCATTTCATACATTAAATCTTGGTAGTTGCTATAATTAAATAAGCTGGGCTCTAGTAGGCAATTATATTAAGGGTTTAAACTACAATTTTATTCCATCTCATTATTCATAACTATTTCACTCGAACTTCTACTATTTTTCAGTCATTCCTCTTGGTTTTGAATGCTCATTTGTTCAAAGCTGTCAACTAAATCTTACTGCTTTTTCACAATTTAGTTTTGTAATATACAAATTTGCTATAAGTTACTTTTTTCTTCTATTATTTCTTGCATCTTAACTTAGGCATCTTGGCTCTTTGCATTTTTAAGTTTAGGAAACTCCGGAGAATCAGTATCATTATTTTAATTTTTAACCGTTTGCTTATTTACTGTCTTTTTTGGACCTCTCTTAGTAATTTTTAAGGTATTTTTTTCTGAAGTAGCTCTTTGCTTGCATTCTACACTCTTATGCTTCTTCTTGTTTCCTGTTTCTTTTTAAGAACTTTTTCTGTTTAGAATTTATGCAAAAGAGAAAGTTTAATTCTTAAGGGCAGAGTCTAAAAGGCTTTTTAAGCATAAGTAACATTCAGAAAGTTTTTGGCAGTTTTCAGTAGAGCACTTTCTTCCTCTCTTTTTCTTAAGTTCAACTTCTATAACTGAGCTTCATTACTAGTCTTTGTCGCTTATCTATCTATGCTGGCAGTTCTTATCGACCTGACTTTTAAATAAATCCTGGTACTTGGACATCTTTTTCTTCATCGTTGAATTCCAATGATTCTTTACATTATTATCACTTCTTCCTTCTAGACTTTTGGTAATTTCAGCTCATCTGTTTCCCAGCTTTTTATGAAGTAAAAACAGAATTCATTCTTCATTTTCAGTTCAATTAACTTTTTTTATATTAGGATTCAAGTGATTATGCCACCGTTCTCTGCACTATTTTCCAATTCTTCCAGGAATATGCTGAGCTATAAAAGTTCATTTGAGCGGACCTTTTTCTTTGACCAACTGCTAAACTATGTCATCTTCTTCCTTAGTTCAAGGCCCTGTCTTCACTTACTTTTTACTTAGAGCGTTGGCTTACTTTTAATTATTTGTTTTAGTTCTGTCCATTTAAAATTATGGAGGTAGATAGGGAACCTTATTTGAAAAATCAAAATTTAACGGTATAAATAAGCAAAGAAATTAAATAAAGAAGTAGCAAGCTTCCTATACAAGCTCCCTATCTACTTATAATAAGCTCTGCTATGTATCTCCTATCTAGCAAGCAAGCCTGCTATACCATTAATAAATAGTTAATCTTAGCTCTCTTAGCAATTATTTATATTTTAAAACCAGTAAATATCATACAATTTTATGGCAAAACAATCCTAAGAAAATTACCTTTTTATTAACTTTTATCACTTCTAATTTAAGCTTCTTTCTTCTCTATAGTATTAGAACTTTGTCTAGAACTATAAATAATGAAAATGGTAAGGAGCTAAGTGACTGTAGCATAAGAGGAATGATTATTTGGCATAGTTAGATGATAGGAGTTGGTATAGAGTTATATATAAGAGCTTATAATAAAAGCTATTTATTTTAGGTATGAAATAAGAAATATAGCTACCCAAAAGTACTTGGATTATATTATTTATACTTAAATCTAATGAATCAAAATATGATTGAAGATAGTTAAATTATTTAACAACTATATGGATATCATTTCATTAAGAGACTTGGAAAAGGAGCCTTTGCTACTGTTGTGGAAGTGTTTGATAAAGAGAAGCAAGAGTATATTGCTATAAAGGTATCAAAATAATTCAGATCATTAAAAAAACTAACATTGATGAAGAAAACTTGAAAAAGATGTAGCAGGAAGCCAAGCTTCTTTCCAGCTTCGATCATAAAAATATCGTTAAGTTTAAAGGAATTAAAGAAGTTGAAGATTATTTTTTCATTATAATGGAACGCATTCGTTCTGGAACTTTAAAAGATCTTATGATTACTAAAATATAGAACAATGAGTGATTTACTGATGATGAAATAGCTTTGATTATGAAGAATTTACTAGAAGCAGTAGCTTATATTCATGAAAAGGATATAGTTCACAGAGATATTAAACCTGGTAATCTTTAATATATAGAGAATATTATGATTAATGATATTTCTGATTTATCTACTATCAAACTTTCTGATTTTGGCCTTTCAGCCAAATATGAATGAGGAACTTCTAATAAAACACTTAGCTAAACATGTGGCACCATAATTTTTATGGCCCCAGAACAATTAGAACTTTAATCATATTCTAAAGCAGTTGATATATGGGCATGTGGGATAATTTTATATATGCTTTGCTCTTAGAATAAGCATCCTATTTATATTGAGGGGGATGATCCTTAAATTTACTATTAAAAGCTACATTCAGTGGAATGGACTTTTCCTCCTTGTTTTAATGAAATGGCAAAGTCTTTGTTTTTAAAAATGGTCGAATTTGAACCTTTTGATCGGTATAGAGCATACTAAGCTTTAAAGCATCCTTGAATTACTAGGACTAACTCAAACATTCCTAAAACTGCTTTTGAATAAATGTAGGAGCTTTAGGTAGAACTAAAAGTCAAAAAATTGATCAGTATTTTGAAGTTTGTAAGTTCTTGCGCTCTTTACGAATAAAACATCCTAGACTCAGATTATTAGAAGTTTTTAAATGGATAAATAACCTAAGAATAGTATGAAAGTTCACTCGACGAAGGTGAAAAAGACTCTGAAAATGCCTTTCCTTAGTTTAAATCAGCTTCTATTTAGAGTTAGTCTCCAAATAAGGTTCAAAAGGTTTAAATAAAAAGGCATTATTCATTATCTAATTAAAAAATAGTAAGTTTCCTATTGCAGAATTTGGATTTAAACATACAGCAGAAAAATTAAGCTCCTTTGAAAATTGATACACCTAAGCAATCAGTAACTAACGAGAAAAAAATTGAGATTTCTCCAAAGAAAGTTTCTAAAATGAACAAAACTGTTAAAGCAACAAAAAGCTAGATTAATAAAAATTGAAGTAGGAAGTTTAGTAAAAGACTATTTTTTTGAAAGTTTTATAATAGCTATCTTATCTATTTATTCCCTTCAATATATATCTTTTATCAACAATATATTAACTATTGAGATTCTGTAATACGAGTAACTAAAACAGAAACAAGAGAGATGCAATAATGAAGAACTTATATTATTATACTCTCTCTATTTTAAATTAGAAATAATAGTATTCAGCTAAAAAGGAACTCTTTTGAAGTAATTAATACTAAATTAAAGCAGCTTTACTTAATCTTTCAATTAAATTAAATTTCAGTTACTTACTAAGATCTAACATCCTTTAGGAAAGATGAAACTCTTTTAAATATTGAGTGAATGGTTTATGATTAGCTAGCAAGTAAATAGCAATTATAGATACTTCAGTCTTTATTTATTAAAGCTTAATTGAAGATAGTTTTATAAATCCTTTGCTTTTATAATAAGAAAATTAAGTTGTAGAGTCTTTTATTGTTTGCTTGAAGTTTAATTTACATTTAATATTTAACTACAAGGCATCTATTTAATAAGAGCTTTGCTTTAATATTATCCTACCTAATGATAACATCAAGAAATTACATTGTAATGATAGTGCTTAAAAAAGCTTAACAAAGTAAAATAATAGAATAGAGATAGATTAGAGAGTAAATAGTAGGGAATGGCTTGTTTATATATTGTGTAGTAAATAAGGTTACATGATTATTGCTTGAATGGTTATTTGAAATTAATAATTTTTCAAATTATGAGAAAAATCCTTAAATTTGGTGCTATTTTATCAGTGGGAGGAGTGATAGGAACTTCTATTCTTTACCCTGAATTAAAAAATGACATTCCCTAGCTGTACAGTGCTAGTTCGAATGCCCTTAGATGTGCTAATACAATTTTCTCGATTTATTTCGATTATAAAGTTCATGGTATAGATGAAGATTTTCATTAGAGGTCTGCGTAAAAAATATAAGATGCACTTATGAAGAATGGAGGTGTTTATATCAAATTTGGATAAGTACTTGCACATTTAGATTATTTGCTACCTTATGTTTATGTAAAAACTTTATAGCCTTGCATGTAAGCATGTCCTTAAAGCGATTTCTAGCAAGTTAAGAAGACAATTGAAGAAGATTTAGGACAAAAATTAGACGATGTTTTTGACTATTTCAATCCTATTCCTTTAGCTTCAGCATCCTTGGCTTAAGTTCATTTAGCCACATTAAAGGAAACTGGAGAGAAAGTAGCAGTAAAAGTATAGCATCAAGGGCTGAGATAAAGTTGTCCTGGTGACATTAGATTAACAAGATTTGGCATTGAATTGGCTTATCTAATTTTCCCAAATTTTAACTACAGATGACTAGCAAAAGAGTTTGAGCAAAACGTTCCTATTGAGCTAAATTTCAGAATAGAAGGTATGAACGCAGAAAAATGTGCTAATATCTTTAAAAATAATAAGAATATTAAAGTTCCTAAAATATACTGGTAGTACAGTAGCACCAGAGTATTAACCATGGAATTCGAAGAAGGAATCCCGCTAACTAACTTAGAGAAGATGAAATAAGCAGGAATTAGTTTATAGAAAGTAACTGAACTGCTAACTACAATTTTCTCTGAAATGATGTTTATTAAAGGCTTTGTTCATTGTGATCCTCATTAAGGAAACTTATTAATACGAAAGCATGGGGGAAAACATGTCTTAGTTATCTTAGATCATGGTCTTTATAAAGAACTTTCTAGTGAGTTAAGAATTTAATATGCTGGAATGTGGTCAGGGATATTAACTTAAAATGAAGCTATGATGGAGAAAAATGCTAGATAACTTGGAATTCATGACTTCAAGTTATTAGCTGCAATGATGACTTCTCGATCATGGTAATCAGTTAAAGAAGGACTTAATCAGTAAATAGATAACAAAGAAAAAGAGCATTTGTAAAGAACGGTTTTAAATAGACACTAGGAAATAGTTGAAATTCTAGGTTCTATAAATCATGACGTCTTATTAATGTTTAAGACTAACGAATTTTTAAGAGGAATTTACAGACAAATGGGACATCCAATTTATAACTACAGTTTAATGGCTGAGTATGCCATCCAAGGTTGTGGAGATGAAATGGTAATTCTTAAACATATAGAATACATGGAGTAAAACAAAATCATCTAGTTTTTTCTGGATAATTAACTTCATAGAATGGTTCAAAAGTTTCTTTATTTAAAACTCATAACTTTTTTATTAATGTCCAATTTAAATCTACAATGCATTGATAAAGGATATAATAAGCCTATACAATAGCAGGGTACTCTTTCTATTTCATCTTCGTTTATTTTATTAAATATTTAAATGCTTAATCTATCATTACCCTATTCTTAAGCATATTACATATAATGGCTTCTCAGATTAGCTTAATTTCAAATGCTTCATTTATATTAAAACTTAGACTTTCTATATATCTAATTTAAAATTTAACTTATTATTCTATTTAATAGCCTAATAGCCTTCTATCTTTCTATTACAGCTTTATTTATAACCTTATTAGGTATTTTTATAAATTGTACTATAGATATAAAAAGCTACTATATTTAGAATTTTTTCTCTATCCTTACATATAAAACTACTAAAAGAAGAAATCTCTTAATTTATGGATTTTTTCTACCTTTTATATAAATAGTTACTTAGCTATCTCTACTACATTCTACTTTATCAGCATAAGTTAAAATATAGCAAAGCTAGTAGTAAGTAAGCAAATATAATGTAATGAAGTAAGTATCGATAATAATAAAATTAGATGTAAATACTAGAACAGCTTATGCAAATAAGAGTAATGCCTTACTATTTCTAGTGATAATAGCACAATATTCTTTTAAGTGCTTCCTATTATAACTAATTTAGCTCTTATTAAGCTGTTATTTTATACTCTCCTTTATATTAAAAGCTTATAATTCAAATATCCTAGTTTTTTAAGTTTTTAAGCTAGTCAGTAAAGTGCGAGTGAACTGAGAAGTACTTACGATATCACAATATTAAAAATAAGAATGAAAGGATGTTATGCAAATGCTTACAAAAGAAGGATAAGAATTAATAGAAAAATTAGACTAGCTAAAGAAAATAATTGCTATCAAGCATTAAAACTAATGCTTATCTATTCTCACCATCCATAAACCGCTATTTCTATACTTTCCTTAAAATTATAAAGAAACATTAGCTAAATAATCTTGAGAGTGTGAGATTATACTTTAAATTAAAAGAATAGGATTTATTAACATTACTACATATATAGCATACAATAAATTCAATCTATACAATATTGCTCTTATAAATAAAGGAAAACTAGGAAATAAATAAGCTAGAATCTTGAAAATAACTTAAAAGAATAAAGTTTAAGAACTAGAAATAAGAATTCTGCTAAGCAGAAAATAGCTATATAAATATTTTATTTAGAAGAGTTTTACTTTAAGAGCATAATATAATATAGAAGTTGCTTGGTTAAATCTTTAGAAAATAAAGTAAAGCAGAATCTTAAATTAAAATCGAATTAAGTTCATAAACACTGAGACAATTATTATAAATCAGATTAAATGCTTGAGGCCTTAGTAATGTTATTAAAAAGCTAGGATCTCTTTGGTAAAAGAGCTAAAAGTACAAAAGCAGAGTAAAAATATTATGAATTTGTAAAAAAGCCAGATAAAGTTCTACCCTTATATTGATTATTAGATATTATTCTCTTAAAAGTATTTGTGTTAACAAATTTTAGACAAAACGAATGAAGCTTAGACAAGAAATTAAATCATAATATAATTTATATAAAATAAGGAAAGCAAGTATATATAATTATAATGTGCAAAAATGAGAAACGCAAGGTTATTTAATAAAAGCATATTAAGAGTCTTAAGAGTAATAATTATAAATCAGAGTGCTCTGGAAGATTTGAAGCTTTTTTAAAATAACAATATTATCTTTCTTTAAGAATTAACAAAATCCTCATATTGTAAAGCCATATAATTGCCACAAATTAGAAAGCATAGACAATAATTCTAAAGATATAAGGGATATTTAGATTTAATTCTACTGACGAGGAGTTTTACAATATAAGAAATAAATCGGAAGATAAGCAAGACAAGTTGAACTAAGAGTGAATAATTATAATAAAAGGAAATATAAATATAAATGTTATTCTCTAAATTGAAGATGCTATCTATAAAAATCCTTTAGAACTATTATCTTCTTAAGTCATTTATTTTAATCTAATGCTAGTGATGATGAGATCAAACTAATTTAACTACGATATATATTCTTTTGACTAAGGGCAAATAAAACTAAACACTCATAAAAAGTGTTAATAAATAAAAGTATAAAAACTACTACCAAAATAATTAGTCGATTATGCTTTCTCTGCTATATAAATATTTAGATTATACTTGCTTCCATTATATGCAAGCAAGACTTAAGATAATATGCTTAACAAAAGTAATAGTTTCTTATCTTCAACAGCTAAAGATAAAGATTTTGATTTTTATTAAATGTGATCATATTTAATAGAATAAAGAGATGCAAAGTATGCATAAAAGGATTTAGCTTGATTATAATTTTTAGATTATGTAGAAGATGAAACCTAGTTAATTAATTTGGCTATATTACGAAAGAATTAATTGTATGGTATTTAAATATGGAGAAACTAAATAAAAACTAGTTAAAATATATTGTAAAAATGGAGTAATTAAGCGAGAAATATCTAAGCGAGTAAAATACTGTATAGAAAAGCGAAGGATCTAATTAAAACCTTGTAGCAGGAATGCAATCAAAACCAGGAGTTAGTTTTGTTGCTCGTCGAACTCAAATTTCAAAAACAATACCTCTTAAAATTTAAACACGTTATCAAAATTCCAAATATGCTTAAGAAGTTATTTAGAATTTAAAAATTAAAGAAGAAATGACCTCGAAAACAAAAGAAAGCGCACCAAGTGAAGACTAGATTTAGGAGCAAAATGAAAACTCTCCAAATTCTTCAAGTTCTTTTGAATAGCAAATACTGAGAATGTCTACACATTTCCCAAACTCTGATTTGTTTTCTGACTTCTAGAAATGAAAATGAAATACTAATTTAAGAAATTAAATAATTATAATAAAACAAATACTTCATTATTGAAAAAGCCCTATTTTTCTCCTTATTTTCATTAAATGCAAAGGCAATGGAGGAATTTTTTTCCTAAAATTGATAAAATTACTTTGGATTATTTTTACTTGTAAAAAAGAATCTTGGGGTAAAGTTTTCGTCAATTTCTTCGCTCAAATTACTTAATTTTATTTCGTCTTGAGAATTTTCTAGATTAAAGGAACTTTCTTAGCTATTACTCAAATTAAAAGAAGACTTCTCTTAACTTTTTATAGTTTAAGAACTTCTTATAACATTTGATTAAGAAAGCTTATCTTAAGGTCTGCTAGCTTTTTTGTTTTTGGTCTATTCTTAAAATGATTCTTAATTTTTAGGAAAAACCTTCTGATCATGTGTGCTATAATTCACTTTCATGAATAGCTATTAGTTTTGGGGCTAGTTTTGAATTGGGTTAAATTTATGTAAGGCAGATAAATATTAAGCTTACTCTATTATTTATTACTAACTCTATTTATCTTTGCTTTATTACATCTAGAGCATTATTTCTTCTTTGTTCTACAGAAATTCTTTTTCAGTCTATTATTCTATTTGTTAATAAGAAGTTTTTCTTCCTATTTGCTTCTTGCTTAGCTCTTACTATTAACTGAAAATTTCGTCTTTTGCTTGCTCAAAATTAGAAGCTAAATTTGCAGGCATGCTTTATTATTTTTTATGCAATAAAGAACTTTTTTATATTGGCTGACCCTGCTTTTTTGCTACATTATTAGATTATTAAGTTTGTTGTCCCTTTTTTTCTTTATTGAAGGAGTTCTTTTAGTTAATTGATTCATTATTGCTAACCTTTAGAAGAAAATCAGGTGAAAGCTATTTATAATTGAATGCATTTTCTTTGATTACTTTAGGGGAGTAAGTTTATTGTTTTTGAATTAATTATTGGTTTTTTTTCATAAGCTACTATTGCTGTATAAAGTTATATTATTGATTCTTATTTCCTTTTCCTACTTTTGACTCACTGAATTTGTTTTAAAACTGAGGCGAACTTGGCAAGCTAACTTTTTTATACATTGAATGTTCATATTCATCTTAAGTTTGATTAGGACTAACTGCTTTTGATTTAATTTAGGACTTATTTTGGCTTTTAGTATTTTGCTTCTCAATATTTTTCTTTATGAAATCTGAAATATCAAACTGAATTTTGGTTTAATGGTTGTTATTAAAAAAGGCAGAGTCTTAAGTTGGTATACTATCGCTGTTAGCATTATTTGATTGCTACAGTGTGATATCATTAAGCTTCTCTGTAACTATGTTAAGAGGCTTTTTCTTTAAAGAACTGCTGCTTGATTTCTTAGATAAACTTCTTGGCTTAGGACTCTAATGAGGAGATACTTTGGGACTCTTTTTATCTCCAAAGCTATGTTTCATATTATAAGTTTCTATTCATCTTTACTATTTTAGCCTTTAAAGACTTTGGGGAGAGTTTTAAAAAAGCTAAGTATTGATTCCAATTTTCTCCTTAAGCTTTTTTAAAGACAGTTGATTCTAAAAATTCTTTTACTCTGACATTTTCAATCTTTGGAATAATTAATTGTGGTTGAGTGTATTTTTAGGTGTTTAAGCCTTAACCTTGGGACTTGATTTAAGACTTTGAGCAGCACTAGTCAAATTAGAAATCTTAGAAAGTTAATTAGACTTAAATATTTTTAAGTTTTAGGCAAAGCAATCTGTTTACTAATTTTTAAAAAGGCTTTTAGGTTTCCTCTTTTACTTAGGGGATTTTTCTCTACTGTTATTAGCTGATCGTATTATACTAGCTTTTGACTATCCTTGAAAAGGTTGATCTTAAGTTTTTTTCTAGTGTAAAAGACTTCTATTGAATTTAGTTGTCTTGGCATTAGCTAACTATTTAATTTAAACCTGCATTTTTATTATTAAAAGCTATTCAATTAAGAAATAAAGTATAACTGTCTTCTATCCTTTGCTATTAATAAACTACCTTTAAACTATTTTGCTTCAATATCTTATTATTCATACCAAATATCTTTGCTACTAATAGCCTTTCCTTTATTATATTAGTGCTTCACTATAATTAAGTTTATTTCATAAAATAGATACTTTTAATACAGCATTTTACCTATTTCATCTAGCCTTTAGCCTAACTTAGTTAATCTTTGAATAAATCCTAGCAAGATTGAATGATTGGTAGTAATAGCTGTTAATAATAATATGGTAAGCATAGTTCTAGTGTATAAATGATAGCTTCTATTTATTACTATCTAAACTGCTTAAGTAAAAGTCAAATCTCATATTTATTATATGCCTAATTAAGCTTACACCTAACTAATATCCAAATTCATTACTTTTCTTAACCTAACAGCTGTTTTAGCTTATACTCGAGGATATTTATTTACACTTTAAGTGAAAATAAATATCTCTGATAATCTAATTTACTAGATAACTAGAACTATATGACATAATAAAGGGGAAAAAGGACTTAATCTATGTATAGCTAAGTAATTAGTTTATCTTATATAAAATACAAACAATATAATTTACTATTACCATATCTAATACAATTGCCCTAAATAACTAGCTTTCTAATTAGAATAATAAATAGGAAAACTAGACTAAATATTAGCATTTACTCTTAACTAAATTAAATAGCTGCTTAGAATATCAATAATCATTACTATAAAAAGAGCATGCTAGAATTACGCTCTAGCGAATTAGGGAAAAATAGTATTTATAAATGATTTTAATTTAAATTAAAGTTACTTTATAGATTATATTTAGTTATTCAACATACTTCTAACAATATGGCCAAAGCTCTTACTATTATCTGCTTAATAATAAGGATGAGGTATTTAACACTATGGAATATGCTTGCTTAAGAATATATATTTAACTATATATTTAATTGGCTTTTCTTTAGATTAATAAAATAACTACTTTTACTATATTTACTTAGAGCTATCTATCAAGCTAACTATAATGTTTCAGGAGTATTTGAAGGCAAATATTTTAAACTAGTATTTGACTAGGCTAATATTTTTACACCTTATTTCAAATTAGTATGATAAAATTATAGATAATAGACGGGAAATGTAAAATAGGTATAATTTTTGAAGATAATAGTACTTAAAAAAAATAAAATATGCCCTAAGTTATAAAACTGCAATTAGCAATTAAAAATATTAGTTGACTCATCTATCCTCTTTAATTAGAAACGCATAAGAAGTCTCTAGAAAGATTAATCTTCTTAATATCACTTAAAAGCTTAGAAATTAAAGAAACTCTTGGCTTGATACTATCTTTTAGATAAATAAGTTTAATATTTATTTAGAGTTATTTATTAAGATAGTAAAATAGATAGGTTAAGCTAAAGAATTGCAATTAAGCTTGGTACCTTTAATTAACTAAGAAAGGAATAAATAATATAATCCTTCATTATGTAAATAATAACTTTTAATTTTATCTTTACTACTTTAATCCTCTTTTCTTCTTCTAATTTAATACAGCTTCAATACACTCTTAATACATTACCTGCCTTTATAATGACATCTTAGAGATTGTATTATATCACTTGAACTAAACTTTTTAACTATTACTTCTAAAATATTTTAAAACTAAATGACTAAAATAACCTAAAGCTTAGATCAAACTTTTTTTCTTAAAGTTAGCTAATTTTATGGAGATTCAAGATAAAAATGAATAGAAAAGCCTGGATTGATTTATAAGAAAATGCTTTAAAGTATCCAATTAGAGAAAATGATATAATCAGATATATTTAAAGTATCTATTTAGAAGCTTTTATCTCTTAATATCAAGAACTGATGTATGAAGTATAAAATAGACTGTAAATTACTAAGGGTAAAGTATTGTTTAGCAATTTATTTATTTGTCCATTATTTTATTTTATAGTTCTTAAAAAGCTTATACTAATGGTTGTAAAGCCTAATAGTTTCATACTACTTTTTATATTATGATGCTGTATGAAATAGATAAGAATAGATTCTAAAAAGTAATTCATGAAGCAGATAAATACTAACACTAAGTGAAATTAGGATTTAAACAAAATTGTTCTATAGATCACTTAACCTTATTCATTAGCTTCTTTACCAAGTTATAGGTCTTCTCTGCGGTTATTCTTTCCTTAGGATCAAAAGTTAGAATCTTCTTAAGTAGTTCTTTGACTGAATCAGGTACTTGAATTGCATCAATATATTCATTAAGTTATTCCTAATTTTTATTACTATTAATTTCATCTAAAGTCTAGCAAATAACAGATGGACTATTTGTCTAAACTTTTTTGAGCATTTGAAGCATCAAAATTCCAACACTTCATGTATCAGCTTTTTTTGATTTTTGATTTAAATTAAGAATTTCAGGAGCAGCATATAGCTTTTGCAAGTTAAATTTGCTTTACTTAATCTCAGAATGTTCCTTTATCCTACAAATAACATAATGCTAAAGCTGAATATTATCTAAACTTGCTTCTTAAGTCAGAAATACATGCTTTGGATTTAGACTAAGATAGACTAATCTTTTTTTATGTAGAAAGCTTAATGTTTCTACTAGCTATAAAGCTACTTTCAAAACTTCTAAGAGACTGAATGTTTTTGACTAAGACATTATTAAATTGTGGAGAGAGTCGGGACAGTAATCCATTAGAAATTTATAAGATAGGAAAGATTCTTAGAAATCTCAAATTTGCACAAAGTTAGGAATACCACTTCATATAGATTTCGTAATTAGAGTTTTCAAATTTTAATTATCTTTCAATTTCTATTTCATTATTTAATATTCTATTTTGATGCTATTATCTAAGCAATGCTTTACTACATGCACTTTAATGTCGTAATTATTTGAAATTGATCATTGGTTCTTGTAAAATTTTAAAGAATCTTAATTATCTAATTCTTTTTACGATATCTTCATCGTATTGCTGTAATCAGCAGCTGTCATATCAACGCTGTTATCTTTACTTTGCTATTCTGACTTTATTTGCTCTTTATGATTCACGTCATTACCAACTTTTTACTCTTTTTATACCGGCGAGACTTTCTCATCTCTTTTCTTTTCCACTTTTTTAATACAAGCATCCTCCTCTTTGACTTTTTCACCGTTCAAATTGCCTTAACTCAATTTATCACATGCACAGGATCCCATTTATCTAGCTATAAAGTACTATTTAATGAAATATGTACTTGAAATTAACTATTTTAAGAACTGTATTTAAATAATGTGGAGTACATTAATTAAGCATTAGTAGTTAGGTTTCTATATCAGCATTACACTTAAATTCTCTATTTTACATTTCCTTTTTCCTTAACAACTATATAACTACATATTATCAACTACACTTTATCTTGAAACTTGTATATTTTTAGTATTAATTAGCTTATTAGTACCTTTACTATTGATAGTTCCTTATTTCTCTTATTATATAGGATTGTATTAACTTTAAGGTTTAGATATTTATTATATTCTTATTTTAGTGTCTTTAAAACTACATTTTGATTAGTTATTTTATTAAAAGAGAGCATTAAGAAAATAAGATTCTAAAATAATTGATAAGCTACTTTTATCTAAGGAAAGATAATCCTTTAAATAAGTGAATTTACTACTTATCAGTTAATATTTTATAAGAGTACCTTTCTCTATATGGTAAACTAGTTTACTTTATAAGCTTTTTTCCTTTTAATTGCTAAAGCTGTATTAAAGGCTATTACCTTTTCTTAAATAAGTAAATCTAAAATAGAAATGTTTAGAAAAGCATTTAGTATACTAAACTTCGCTTTAGATTATAATAATATCTTAAGTTTATTGATTATTGATATTATTTTATAAATGGAAGCATAAAGGAACATTATATATAACCTCTAAGACAAGAGATTCCTTTATTAATTAGTTTGATGATACTTAGGAATAACTAAAATGAATATCCTCTTTTATTTGACTTTTGCGATTAATTAAAATGAGGTAAAGCAATAAAATAATGCTATTTCTCAATTGCTTACACAAATGAGAATTAGAAGCAATAAATAGATAACTTTCAGGATTAATTTATCTTGTTAAGAGTTATTTTAATTTTGGTTTAACTAAAGTGATATTTAATGTTCCCAATAATTTAAGCATATACCTTATTTGATAATAATGTTATGCTTCATAAGCTCTTTATATCTAACTACTAGTCTTAATTATACTAACTTTAGTCTAGATCAATTATTAGTAATTAAAGAAGCTTATTAAATAAACTTTCTTCATTTTATTTTGCCACTTTACTAATAAGACCTATTAAGCAACTATTAAAAACGATTTCCTAAGATTTAAAAGTTTTATAATTACCATTTTTAGTCCATAATTCTGAAAAATATAATAGTGATATTCTTAAATTTATAGATAAATTTTATATATGTCAAAAGATTTAATTGCTACTATTTTAATTAATATTTACCTTCTATACTTTATATTATATTAAGTGTTATAGTTCTATAGCCTTACTTCTCACTTTCTTAAAATCTTCTACTATAACTATTTTATTATCTACCTCTATTCTTCTTTACTATACTTCGCTTATATGAGTTTAGTTTATACAATACATTTGCTTTCTAATTTATTTAATTTCCCTATTAGTTGTATATGATGCTCCTTATTATAAGTATTAGTTTTATATTTCATTAATCAATCTCTAAGTAATTAAATATCTTAAAGTGCTTTTATCCTTTACTCTGTATAGACAATTAATTTCATTGGATTTGCATATATTATTAGCGACGTCTTACTAAGAACTATCTTTTAACTTTCTTTCTCCGAATTTCCTTCCTTTACTTTAAATAACTAACTGAAGAATATAACTTAGCATAAATAGAAGTGAACAGAGTTATATCTTAAAGACTACTTAGATATAGTATAATAGCATAAATTCTATTGCTAATTAATTAGTATTCCTCTCTTTCTTAGTAACTAATTTACTTTCTGTCAGTTTATTTCTCTCTAATTACTTTTATAGTACTATTAATAAGATAAAGCTTTCTAATTAAATTCATCTTTAATCCATTTGCTTATTATCTTATAAGCTTCATTGCATCTATTGTTAGTTTATATTATATCTTTCAATTAGATGGGGATAGTATAGGATTTTACTTCTATAGTAATAGAAGCTTGATACTATTCAAATTTAAATGAATCAAGAAAACTGGATAGATCATAATCTTTATATAAAGTACTTGGAAATTTAGTTAAAAGCTTACTTTTTGATTAGTATTAGTAGCAATATTATCAGATACTCAAGTAGTCTAGAATTCTACTTCTAAACTCATCTTTAAAGGATATTTTTGAGAATTTTAAAAGTTAAAGTTAACACATTCCTATTTTATATAATTGGGAGTTAATAAATTTTAGTTAATATAGTAGTTGGAAGCAAAATAATAGAAAGTCTAATTAATAAATAAGATTTAAGTAATTCATCCTATTAACTGTTTTGAATCTGGATAATGATTTCCTCTATAGAATCTTGTTGTTTGTGGTACTATTGGCTCATCATATTCTTATATCTTATACTGAGGTCCCTCGTAAAGAGTTTTTCTTTTATTGAGTTTATTTTGTAAATAGTGATCATTATAGGTTTGGCTAAGCCCATAAGTTTCATCTTAATCTAGGTTTTAATTTTGAATTTGTTACTTTTGCATAATTTATATTTCTCTTTATTATTCAAAGTCGCTTTTCTTTAAAAATTAGGATTCATTATCTTCAGGTAAAGTTTTTCTGTCTTTTTCAAGAACATTTCCTAGAGTTCTTTTAATACCAGAATATAAATTTTCATTGTAAACTGTTTCTGAAAAAGTTAAAGGATTGAATATTGTTCGTCTCTGTTTTATTTTAGAGCAAATTTCTGGTAAAAATGGATTTTCTAGCAATTGTTAGCTATTATCTTCTATAGATATGCACTAACTATTTTCATAAGGATAATCTCTTCCACTATATAATCGATATCTAGCTTTCTATTGAAGATCCAACTGCTCTCTATACTTTTGTTATTGTCTTATTTTTCTAAAATTAAGTGATTATTCTAGTCTTTATTAGTCTTAACTCAATTTAATTTAGAATTCTAATTCTTTAAGGTTCTTGTTTCTTATTTCGTTAGCAAGAAAATCATTTTTTACCTTTTGAAGGTCGAAAAGCTTATCGATTTTTCTTTACATTTTCAATTCTTCTTATGTCATTGGAATATAGCTTCTTCTTAACATCTCTACATTAGGTGAAGCCAAATTATATCTTCTATTTCTAAGATTAGGTGGAGTGATTTAGCTAGACTGATTTTTCTTATCCATCGAGCCAAAATAAAAATTATCGTTTTTGTTATCAATAACAGGTTAATTTTGAGGTTGGCTCTTATTCTAAATAGTAGGTATATTTGCTTATGTTTCTTAATCTCTATATTTCTACTATTCAGTTTCTTGCTTATCTATCACATTAATGGTCTGATAATCTTAATCCTTGCTTTTAGATAAAGTATCTACTTACTCTTGTTTCTTACTATCTGAATGGTTCTCTTTAGCTTGACTGCTTAATTAGTACTAGTTTTCTTACTCTTTTAGTAAGGAATTCTAAATAAGTTGGTTACTTAATTAATTATGAGTTACATTAAGCTAAATATTGCTTTGGTACCTCTAATTTTCTTGCTAATGAAGACGTAGGTTTTGTCTATGGCTTTAAAGTGCTAGAGGGGTTTTGTTATTAGCATAAGTAGCAGCAAAATTTCTTTTTTTCCCCCTAGGCATTTGTCCATTATGTAATTCAGGAAATTGAACATTAAAAAAATCTTTACGTATCCTACCTTATTAACTCAATAAATCCATTTTTATGGAGGTTACTGAATAAATCATTGAAACTTTTAAAATTCCTCCTGGGGAAAGAACTCACAGTGACATTCAGATTCTTGTTAATGGAACCAAAAATATTCTTTTTTTTTCTAGACTTAGGAATTAGTAAGGGGAATATGCTCATTATATTTGCTGCCAAAAGATGTGAATTCATTCTTATAAAGAGAAAGATAAGATTATCTAATACGGGGATTATGGAGACTAGTTTTTCATACTGCTGAAGGGAGAGGTTGGTGTCAAAGTTCCTGTTGATAGGATAGCAGCTACCAAAGCCACCAAATCGTATTCCAGAATATAAAAAGCAATGGATATTATATAGAATAACTTTCAGGGCGAAATCAAGTTTTCTGAAGAAAGCCAACCGAATCAAGAGCAAAACTAGGCCTTGCCTTAGAATCAAGTTCAAATTTAGCAACCGGAGGAGAGTTTAGTATCGAGAAAAAAAAATAGGAAGAGTATATCGATGGGCTAATAAGCAAGCAGGAATTTAAATAACCCATAATAACCCATAAAAACAAATGATGATAAATTAAACTCATTACAAGACTCATAATAACTCAAAGTACCAACTCAAAATTAAAGCATTAGCTCTAAGTTATAGTTTCAGTAATAACTTCAATTGAACCTAAAGAATAAAATTTAAAATACTGTCATTGAACAATAAGCTGACGAGCACTCAAGCTTGTCAGAGGATTCATCAGTTTAATCCCCTGTAAGAGTATTTAGTGCAATATCAACTATGCATATACCTTAAGAAATAATAAACCCAACTGTTTCATAGTAAACAGTATAAGAAATTCAGCTCAATATGTAAACTGCACTACAAAGGAAAAACAGTATTTTGCAAAATAAAGCCTTTGCTTCTAAGTTCTTAAGCTTCATAATTGATCCAAGGAAAAGAATAGCCTTCAAAGAAATTACCACTCTAAAGGCTGGGGCTTCATTTGGAGAACAAGCAATTCTAAATAGAGAGCCAAGAGCAGCAACTATATATTGTAAAACACCAGTTTATGTAGCAGTTTTAGACAAATATACATACAACAAAGTACTACAAGAAATGCAAAGGCTAGAGAGAAATGAAGTTACTACTTTTCTAAACTCAATTGAATACTTTAAGCAACTGCCCTTAAAGTCACTAACAAAGTTTTCTCTATTTTTTAACAAATAGAGCTTTGTAAAGAATCAATTCGTATGTAAAGAAGGGCAAAAGACTAATTTAATTTACCTTATAGCTAATGGAGAGTTTCAAGTAAGTTGAATAATATTTAGCTTAAAAGAGAAATTTCCTTTTAATATGATTTAGATGAGTATTTCTAGAACTAGATCAAATCTAAGGTACTAGACAAGAAATTTAAGAAATAAGATATTACTATTGCCATGCTAGGCAAATACTAAATGCTAGGCACTTACGAAGCTTTTAATGATGTTCCATACTATTGTTCTGCGTAATGCTTTACAATAGAAGGGTAAATTTTCTCAATTGAAGCAAGTAATTTCCAAAGCGAAGTTTATAACGTAGAAACATTGAACCTTATTATGGAGAACGCTTAGATTACTTATAAATGACTACAAAATTAATTTAAACAGACTGTAGAAAGAACGTTTAAGTAAGAACTAAACAATGATAATTAAAGCAACAACAAAGACTTAGAAATATTCTTGTTCAAGTTTTATAAAAATGAAGAAGATGGTGAAATCATGACAGTACAACTCAAAAAAGAGGAAAATAGATTCATGAGAAAGGTAAATAAAAGATCAAAGTTAATGCCTATCGAATAGACTTTAAATGGAGAAAAGCTTAGAAGATTAAGAGAAAATAACGAAATAGTCTTCTCTTAAAAGTAGTTTTCTAAAATTCCTGACTATTCTACACCACATGTAGCTAACCAAGCCACTCTTTAATACCTAGCAAAAAAAATTGAACCAAAATAAAAGATTCATCTATTTGATGATGAGCAATAGTTCAAAGACTATTGAGATAAATACTATTAGAAGAAGCAAAAGTAAAAAGAAAGCAAATGTAAGTATAAGATAATAGCAAAAGAATGAAATAAGAAAATCTTAAGACTGGATTTAGCTTAAATTTTAGAACAGAAAATTATACCTTAAATAGAGTCTTCTTAAAAGGATTTTTACTCAGATAGAAATATTAGCTATTTGACTTAGTCTGAAAGTCCTATAATTGCTAATAACGCTTAGCAAAAGACTCTCCATAGTACTACCACAGGAACTATCTTCTCTGATAAGGCTTAAGAACAATTTGCTATAACTTTGTTTAATAAAGCAATGATTTCTCCATCTTATGTGCATAAGTATTCGATGAGTGCAAGAAAAATACGTTAGCCCAGTATATAAGAATAAATAAAGTAGTAATATAGTAATGATTTCCTTAAGTATAAAAACCCTTTCCAAAACTACAGCAGTCGGATACACAAAAAGGAAAAATCTGATCAAATCCTATATAATTAACTAATAAAAATAGAAGAAAAAGAAATTTAGCCTGACATAACTCCAACTTATTTCACCCCTTAGATGAAAAATTTAAGCAAAAACAGATAATTGAAAAGAACTTGGCATAATCTGTTCAGATTCAAGAATATAATTAAATAACCAATTATTAAGTTATAAAGCTTTAACTGTTAATTTCTTCCATTTTTACATATTTCAACTTTATCATTTAGTAGCAAAGCAAGCTAAAATCTTATTCTCTATATTCTTGATAACTAAATCTCTATCTTTTTCATAATGTCTCTCAATAAAATTAATTTAAGAAAGTCTTGATGATAAATACCATTTTAATTTATAAGGGAGTATAAAAAAGTGCTTAGGCATATTAAAGTTCTATACGATAATACTAGCAAAATATGAGAATACACAATAAAAGTCTTTAAAGGACTTATAGAGTTAAGAAGAGAAAACTAAGGGAGAATAAGAAGTTTAATTAAAGTTAATCTATTGCTAATTAATTTTAAGTTGGGATTTTTTTTATTATCTTAACATGGAAAGCATCAATTCTAATCAAGTACCTGAATTATAAAATAACTTCATTGATGAAGTCGCTACGAAAATTAAGGAAATAGTGGATTAAGGATAAGAAAATTCCTTTTATTTAGTCAATCTCAATGAGATTTTAAAGAGAATCGATTTATGGGATTCTCTTCTTCCTCGTGTTGAGATGCTTTATGCTATTAAATGTAATTCAGATATTAAAATTTTGGAAACTTTAATCAAAAAAGGAAAAGGATGTGAATGCGCTTCTTACCTTGAAATTTAAAAAGTGATATAATGTGGAGGCAGCGTAGATAAGATAATATATGCTCATTGTATTAAAGATAGAGTACATTTAAAAATTGCTACCTAATTAGGAGTAAACCTTCTTGTTTTCGATTCAATTGAAGAACTTGAAAAAATTAAGCAAGTTAATCCAAATGCTTAATTATTACTTAGAATTGTTGTACTTGAATCTGAAGCAAGATGCCCAATGAATAAAAAATTTGGTGCAGTTCCTTCTCTTTGACCTTTTTTACTCTAAAGAGTAAAAGAACTAAATATTAAGTTGAGAGGAGTAGCATTTCATGTAGGTTCAGGAGGAGTAAAGCCAGAGAAATATGAAATAGCTCTATAGTATGCTTAGAAATTATTTTATATGGTTGAAAGTTACTAGCTCCCTCCTCTTGATTTGCTTAATATTGGAGGAGGGTTTTCAATGTCTGCAAAACCTGGATATAATTTTAACGAAGTTGCTCCTAAATTGGCACAAACTCTTGACAAGTATTTTCCACCTTCATCGAATGTTAGATTAATAGCTGAGCCAGGAAGAGTAATTTCATAGAGTTCTTGCACCTTGGCAATGAGAATTATTGGTATAAAGGATTTGAAAGAGCATGGTCGACATTATTACATAAATGGAGGAATTTATTAAGGATTTTCAGCACAGGTATATGATTTAGAGTTCAACTTGCCAGAACCTTTACTGACTCAAAAAGAGATATAGCAAAGGTAAGTTAAATCTTCAATTATATGGGGATAAACTAGTGATGGCTTAGATATAATTTGTAAAAACTTGGAATTTCCTGAAATGAATGATGGCGAGTGGATTTTGTTTAGAAATACAGGTGCGTATAGTATTGATTGCAATTCAAATTATAACGGATATGACTTGCCTGATGTTCTATATATTGAATTAAAAAACTGATTTTAACTTGTTTAAGATAATTGACATTCATTTAAGAAATTTTCAGAATTACTTAAGCATTTAAATCCTTCTTTAATATACAAAAGCCTATGATATAAGGACTTCAATAAGACTTGTTTATTAGTCTGCATACATTAGGTGAATTTTTATTTAGGTTCATTGCCAGACTTGTCTCCTTTTCCTTTCAGAATAGTAATTTCTAAGTAAGTTATTTTTACTAATCTGAGAGCTTTTATAATACAAGCATTCTAGCTTGCATTTTAGTTAAGTATACAAAGCGAAATAAAACAAAACAGATTAAATGGAATTTGCTCTAATCAGTATCTGTAAAATTTACACGATTACTTCTATTTGTACTATAATTAGGATATTATAAGCATAATCATTAATCTACTCCAAAACTACTTACTATATATCTTCTCTAGCCTCCTTTCTGCTCATAACTGACAAGCCTTCTATTTCATACTTTATATCAGTTTGCTTTAGAATAGAAATTGTTAAGAATTTATTTTATTCTGTTCTGGTATAAAGGAAACAAGCTAAAATTGAGATTTCATAGTTTTAAAGTTAGATTATATTGATGAATATACTAATTTTGCTAGATATAAAGGTTTAATATATAAGCCTTTAATATTAATACCTTTTAGGTAGTTTACTTAAATCATTAGGCAATTAGTTATATAAAGGTTTAGCTAACAATTCATATGGCTAATCAAACTATCTTCTTAGTAATAAGATACATAGCCTTAGTATCTATTAGCAGCATTATTAGTAATAGCATTACTTTATACACTTAGTAAGAGAAATGGATAAGCAATTTTCTTTCTTATAAATAGAATGAAAAGCTTATTTAAGTAGCTATTTAACTAGTAGATTTAGTAGGAAACTTTTAAGTTAAAAGTAAGAAATGAATGTAAAAGAAGGTTAAATAGGTTAGAAGAGAGTAGATAGTAAGAGATTTATTAGATTGTAATTTAAATATGAGATTATATAATGTTACTCAATCTTGTCTGCATTCCAAACTCTTTAAAGTGATTGATTCAGGAGTTCTATAATATTATTAGTCAACTTACATTATATAGATGAAAGCTCCCCAACCTGATAAAGCATCTCGATCAGTTGCTGATAGTAGAATTTAGGAGCATAATTCAAATAATTCATTTGGTGGTAAATCAGGAGTATAAAATGATTCACAAGCTCCTAGAAGCATTTCGTAAGCACTGCCACCACATAGGAAATAAGTACTTTCTATATCATTTTAACATCCAATCGAATCCATTGAACTAATAAAAGGTTCGTTATTCAAGTCTAAACCTGCAATGATTGGCTAGACAAAATAAGGACCAAATCTGTGCTTATAAAGGAAAGAGGAAACAAGTTCGCTTAAAGCTTTAGGCTAAATTTCTCTGTTTTCTTCAAGTTTATATAAATTGGTTGTGTATTTGATGTTTTGTGATCTGAATTATAAAAGTTTACACTGTGGATATGTCTGTTTGCAGGCCAGTTAGTGCTAAAAGGACTTTATCGTTTATTTTAAACACTCTCTAAGAGTTTCCAGCGATAGTTTAAAATCCTGAGCTTACTCTACGATCAACACCAACAACAACGCAGTTTTTGCCTTTTAGAGCAACTGATGCAGAGCCCATGTAGTATTCAATAGATGACATTTTAATTTGATCTAAAAGGGAAAATAAAAAATAAATACCTTCATTTAATTACTACAATATAAACTTAAATCAACAGAAATCATTCATCTCCTAATTATTCACTAGCAGCTCTTTAATACGATTTAGATACTTTTTACTCCTTAACTAGATATTCATTAAAGATATGTCAAGACTGGTTATGATATTAGATGTATTAATTAAGAATCATTCTTTGTACTGTGAACTAGTAGAAGAAGAGTCATTCTGAAATATTATAAACTAGTACTTTGTATAAATATCTATTCATAATTTACTGTAAGAAACTAAATCAGCTAAATAAACTCTAAGTTTCAATCTTTTTATTTAAGATTTGAATGAAGTTGGGATAAAGATTACTTCAACTATATTTGCTTACTAAGATTAAAATGAATAGTAAATAGAATTTTAAAGAGTCTAATTAAAATTCTAGAAAGTTCTCTAAGCATTATATTTAAATTTAGTGGTTAATATATCTTTAGTATAAAGATTAAGTATTAAGCTTTAAGCAATGCTAAGGCTTATTATTTGAAATGGTATATAAGAAGAAATAGAAATTAGAAGGAAGCATCTTCTTTATTTTTAATATACAAAGTAATTTATAGGCCAAATTATCTTATTAGGAAACTATTAAATCTCTTATAAAGATAAATAAAAAGATAACTTGCGAATGCTATTATTTTTATTTATTTATGTAAATTAGTCTACATAATCAGATCTTGTATTCCTAGAATTTGAATCGGATTTATTGATATAAACACTTTGGTTTATGAATCTTTGAATAGAGCAAAGCTAAAAGAATTTAAAATGAGTTAAAAGTAAAAATTTAAACGTTTTCTTATCAAAGATCTTCATGGAAATAATCTTCACCACCTTCCTATTGTTGCCCAAAGTTTTATCCACCTTGTTGTTAGTAAATTCTAGAAATTATTGGGTCAACAACTGAACTAACATCTTTTTATGCCTTTTCGTATTCTTCCTTTGATGCGTCTTAATGTTCTTCCATCCATTTGAATCCTTCTTCTACTTATTCTAAGATTTATGCTTTCTCATCTTCACTAAGTTTGCTTCCTAACTTTTACTCATCATTAACTGAATTTCTAATAGAATACAAATAAGATTCCATACTATTTTTAGCATCTACTTTAGCCTTAATTTGTTTATCATGCTCAGCATATTCCTCAGCCTCTCTTAACATTTGATCAATTTCATCTTGAGTCAATCTTCCTTTGTCAGAAGAAATAGTAATTTGATTTTTATTCTTTGTTCCTTGGTCTTATGCTGTTACTGTCAATATACCATTTACATCTACTTCGAAAGTAACCTCAATCTGTGGTACACCTCTTGGAGCTGGTGGAATGCCGGTTAAATCAAATTGGCCGAGTTTGTGATTATCTTTAGTCATTGGTCTTTCTCCTTCAAAAACTTGAATTGAGACCATTGTTTGTTAGTCTTGATATGTAGTGAAAACTTATGACTTTCTTGTGGGAATTGTTGTTCCTCTGTTAATCAAGGCTGTCATTACTCCTCCTACTGTTTCAATACCAAGAGTTAGTGGAGTTGCGTCAAGAATAATAACACCACCTTCTGTCTAATCAACTCCTGCAATAATACCTGCTTGGACAGCAGCTCCGTATGCAATAGCTTCATCTGGATTAATTCCCCTGTGAGGTTCTTTTCCATTAAAGAAATCTTTCACAAGTTATTGAATTTTAGGAATTCTGGTAGAGCCACCAACAAGCACTATCTCATCAATATCTTTTTTTGCCAAACCTGAATCTTCTAGAACGATTTCAATGGGATGAATAGTCTTTTTGAATAAATCCATATTCAAGTCTTCGAATTTGGCTCTTGTTAAAGTTTCGCTAAAATCAACTCCTTCAATAATATTTTCAATTTCAATGGTGGTTTCGTGAGAACTTGAAAGATGTCTTTTAGCATTTTCAATCTCTCTCTTTAGTTTCTATTTAGCGTATTTATTTTAGCTAATATCTTATCCTGTCTTCTTCTTGAACAATTTAGCTAAGTATTCAAAAACTCTTTGATCAAAATCTTCACCACCTAAATGAGTGTCTCCTGAAGTAGCCAATACTTCATAGACACCTTTGTCAATACTTAGTAAACTGACATCAAATGTACCACCTCCAAGATCATAAACTAATACGTGCTTTTCTTCTCCTTTTTTATCCATTCCGTAAGCAACTGCTGCAGCAGTAGGTTCATTTAAAACTCTTACTACATTTAGTCCAGCAATTACACCGGCGTCTTTTGTTGCAGAACGCTGTGCATCATTGAAATAAGCAGGTACTGTAATAACAGCATCATGAACTTCAGTTCCAAGATAAGCTTCAGCGATTTGTTTCATTTTGATTAATACTTATGCAGAGAGTTATTCAGGTGCAAAGGCTTTAAACTAACCTGGTTTGACTTCAAGATTTACATAAGGTTTGTTGTTTTAGTTATTTACTTAGTATGTGAAAGTTTCCTTATCCTTTTGAACTGATTTATCATCATAAGTTCTGCCAATCAATCTCTTTACTGCATAAGCAGTTCCGGAAGGATTAATAGCAGCTTAGTTTTTGGCAGCCTCTCCTACTAATAATTCGCCATCACTGAATGCAATATATGAAGGTGTTATTCTGTTACCCTAATCGTTGGCTATGATTTCAACTCTTCCATTTTTGTAAATTCCGACACATGAATAGGTAGTACCTAAATCTATTCCTATTACAGGTCCCTTGAGATCATCACTTGCAATACTTAAGAAGACAACGAGTACAATCAAAAGACGACTGAACATATTATTTATTTGTAAGCAGTTAGCTTTTTTAAATTAAAATACACGTATATAATTCAATATAACCAATCTATACTTCTATCAATTCTATTCTTCTCGAACTTCTTTCCTCTCTTCTATTCCTTAAACTCCTCCTTCAACTACTATCCTTTTTAATGTCTCCTAACTTTATTTATATTTAATTTCTAAAACTAAGCTTATTCTTATATTACCTTGCTTGACAAAAACAGACCATTTTAAAGATAAATAGTATTTTAAATCTTTAGAAGTAAAGGAGATAAAGTAGATAGCTATACAGATGATGGTAAGTAGCTAGACTTAACAAAGTATTATAATTACTAGATACTAAGAACTATCTCTATTAGATTAAGATTTAAGCTATTAAGTAGAATGGTTAGAGTTATCAAAGATTGGGAATTAATAAGAGGCTAGATATTAAAATATATATGAGGCATTATTATTTAAATTAATCTCTTTATTTGCTTATCTAGAAAAGCTTTAGTAATTAAGTCTTTTCGCCTTATTTAACCTATTTATTACTATTTGTGATTATTTGATCAAAAGGATTTTTAAATCTAGTAAAGAAAGCAAAAATCATATTTGTCTACTAGATTTCTAGTATCAAGCGATAAATTAAAGATAATATACTTCTATCGATGCTATTAGAGTTCTCTAGTATGTTTAAAGACTGATTGCTAGAGATAACTATTTAATAACAACCACATAAGTGCAAAAGCTAAATTCTATTACTAAAATTTAATAAATAAACCATATTTTATTCTATTAAGTATCTGCCTTATAAATTTAATCCTCATTTTTACTTTTAGTACTTAAAATCAAAACTATAGCAATTCTAAAATCTTCTAACTAATCTAATACAATTATCAGAAAATGAGTAAATCTATTGTAAAATTATAGTAACTAGAAGTAGGAATAACTATAGATTAGCTAGTCTAATAATAATACAGTATTTATAAAATTAAATAAGAAGTTAGTTTAGAAATTGCTTACTGGAATAAATTTCTATTATATATAGTAGAAAATTTGCTAATTAGCTTTAGATATTTAAATAATCTAGCTGTATGATAAAATTAAAAGAGATGCCTTTATATTTAAATCTTTTATTTTATGAGTTAGTTTATTTATTTTAGATTTGATTGTAAAGACTGAGATACTTTTATTAGGAAGATCGAAATAAATATTCCTCAGTTATTATTAAAAAATATGCGGCTATTGAGTTTGGTTATCCTTATAATGTTTTATATTTAATTTGATATATCTGTGAAGAATAATCCTTATTAACCTGTGAGTAAATCTTAGCTAACTATACTATAATTTAGATTTTAGCTTAAGCAGTCATATGAATCAACTACTTTGAGCTAAATTTCTCAAACAGCTTTGTTTATAAATTTTAATAAATTTATCTTTCTAAATATTATTTTATTTTACCATATATATAATGAGATGAATGTTATATTCATAATGCTAACTATATATCTAAGATCATTATATAGCTAAGCTATTTTAGCTATAAGAAAAGTTAGATTTGTAAGGATAAGTTATATCTCCCTTTTATTAGCATTATCTTTTAATATATTAGCTAGTTATCGATAGGCAGAGTAATTACTCTTTTTAAATATTTTTGCTTTTCCCTTATAAATCTGAAATTAGCTTCTATTAATTTGATTAACTTGCTTATAGTAAGTTTAAATAAATTGTATAAGAGCAAAAAGGATATTCTTAAAGGATTTGAGGAGATAGAAAAATCTATTTATTATTATAACAGCAAAGTACTTTTAGGAGCTAAATGATGAATCTCTCTAAAAGTTCTATATTTAACAATTTTCTTAACCTTCATCTGCAATTCTTTCCAGTTCATACCATATAGTCATCACTCTAATGACTCTTTAACATAAGCCAAACATTAGTTAACTTATTCTTTGTCTTATCAGTTTGATTAAGTTTAATTTTAAATTTAACTATAATTGCTAAGAATAGAACTTATCTGCTATAATTTAGTCATCATTGCTGTCTTTAAGAGAATTAATAGGGAAAGTATTGGTTAATTAAAGAAATTTCAAAAAGTTACGATAAAAGTTTTGTAGATTCTCAATGGTTAAACCATATACAACATCTGCACCCAATATATCCTCTTAATCCTTTAGAACTTGAATAATCTCTATCTCCCATTCTCCTTCTTTCGTTTATTGAAAGTTCTGGATTCATGTCTTTCTTTTCAGTACTTTCATTAGAAATGGTAGAAGTGTATTCAGTAGGCACTGACATTATTTGTACATTTTCGTAGTGATTGGACTTATATCTACTTGGTTCTTTGTCGATAATTTGCTTATCATTTTAAAACTAGATTCCAAAATCTTTGCATAAGCAATCTTTTAATATGTTAGTCTAAATTTTAACTTCGCTTTTACTGTTGTTCTGAATAAAGAATTTTAGTAAAGTATCTTTTACAAAGTCTACCTTTGAATAACTCTTCAATTTATTTCCCTCTACTACATGTAGTCACTTAAGGTTTACGCAATCTGAAACTGGAACACCTTTAACGACTCCAACAGTTTATAGCTACATTTTGTTTTCTCCTACTTTAACTAAAGTTTATTCTTCAGCTGATTCCACCTAAGAAGGAATAAAGGGAAGCTTTATTCTAGGGATTGACTAGAATTAGGCTGATCTTTTAAGCATATTTCTCTCAGACTGCATAAACTCCGATATTGGTATTTCTCACTTTTCAATCTGTATATTCTTCAAATTTGATGAGTTCATGTAATTAATTCAGAAAGAATCTTCATGATCACTAAATAACTAGATACAAATCTAATTATACGTTAAATCCGGAAATACGACTTCTAGACATAGCTAATCATTTGTGAACTGGCTCAAGTCTCATATCTAAAAAGTATTTTCTGTCCCTTTTTCCATTTCGTAACAATATCTTTTAAAACTCTTTTTAAATTATAGAGAAATTAACGTAATAATATGTGGAAAATAATGATAATTACATACTTTATTTATTTCTCTCTTAGCATTTTAAATAATAAATATAGTTCATTTATCTCTTTCTTTTAAAATACTCTATCATGCATCTTTCTCTTACTTTATCAACAATAACCATTTATATTATTTATCTCCTTTATTCTTTAAGCAAAAGGGTTATATGTAACTTATATTTCGATGTAATTAGAGCTACTGTTAAGAGGAGTTAGAGATTTAATTAGCACTTTAAGGAGTCAATAATTTGAATGCTTATACTAATAATTAGTAATTTTGGCTTATTTAGCTTTATAAAATATGAAATTAGACTCTTCTTAGAGCCTCAAATAATGAGAATTAGTGCTACGAATATAGAAAAGGAAATATTTCCCTTTATTAAAGTACTATACGGAAAGCTTATCTATTTTATACATTTCATTGCCGCTTTTAAAGCAATAATTACTAAAGAAGCTTTGCTTTTTCAAATATTATCAATATCTCATCTAGTTAATCAAGGGAAAAATATAAAGGATTCTTAATTATTTAATTAAGCAAGCTGTGTTATTACCGTTCACAAAAAGGAAAGGCATAAACTAGCAATAACCAGCAAATATATCTGATAAATATACAAATGAATAAAGACAGAAAGTATCTTATTATACAGTATAGTATATAGAAATATTACTTAATCATTCACTATTCATTCTATATCTCTTATTACCATATAATAATAAACATCTTCTATTAGTTTTAAAAGAGAGGGAATTTGTTTTTATGCTTGATTTAAAATTTTTTAGCGTATTAAAAGAAGAATTTCTAACTTTAAAATGGTTAAAAAATGTATAATCCTACTAATATATTTTATATAGTTGCATGCTTAGCATTTGAGTACACTCTTATATCCTGTCTTTTAAAGTTCAAATAAGAGATTTATTTTGATACAATATGAAGTTTAATATCTCTTCTTTAGTTATAAGTACACACTAGTTTTACGCAATTAGTACCATATATTTATTTCTTAGCCTGAAAATACATAGCTTGCAATATCTAAAGCTTTAACATCAATTAATCCTTTTTTCTTTTTACCTTATATCATAGTTAATTAGTATAAATAGCTTCTAAGGCTATTTTAGAAATAAAGGTAGAAGGTAACTTAACATTTATAGTAGGGAAACATTGTATAGAGCAATCTTATTAAAAAGCTTACTTTATGAGTGTATTCAGAGTGCTTATATGTTTAATCTTCATTTGCTATACTTTAATAGTACCTTCTTATTGATTCAGTATTACTAAAAGAATATTACTTAATAACTACTCTTGTTGATTAACTTATTTAAAGGAATTTGCCTTAAATATAGAAGTTCTTGAAAGAGTAGAATAGAGAAAAATTCCAAAGTTTTAAGATTTTTATTGGATAATTTTATTCCACGCAGATCGAGAAAAATGCTAAAGCAGTATATGAGAATTTAGAGTCATTTAAGAGATTAATCAGTTATTTTCTACTCCAAAAAATCCTAAAAATGAAATATAGTGTCATCAATTTATCTAAAAGCAAAAGAAGAAGACTAAGCAGTATACTGTTGTTCGATCATCTAGCTTTGATAACAAGCAAGCATTACGTATTTCTAATATACTTCTTTAAATATAATTTTTAATTGGATTATGAATAAGGAAGTTATCAATACTTTTAAGAAAACAAGAATAGAAACATAAATTCCTAGTTAATTGTGAAAAGAGATATAGTCTATTACTTAATTATTTACAATTATCTTGCCCATGAAAACCTGAATTCAAAGGAATAAGTTAAAATTATTTATAATAAAGAACAAAACAAGAAACTTAAAGGACAATGAAAGACTTTTAGAGGTATAATAATCCTCATATAATCATAAAATTTGAAAAATTAATTAATTTAAATGAAGAAAATTAAAAGAAAGATATTTTATAAAGATTCTAAGTAGATTACTTTTTGCTGTTTAAAATAATAATAGCCAATTATTCTATTATAGTTATTTTGCTTTATGAAGTTTCCATTCATCTTTTATCCTTTACTGTTTTAAAATATACTCCGAAGTTCTATTTAAATGCTTAATAATTAAGTTAATTTTAAATATCCTTATTATAGATTTATTTAATATAATACTATTGCTTATTTAAAATTTATTTTTATCTTTTCTTTTATTTACTTCATCACTAGCACTTTTTAATTACTTTATTTTATATTTTAAGCTATATTTATTGACATATTTCTAAGTCTATATCTCATTTATAAGCTTATTCTTCTCAGTATTCTAAATTGCTCACTTCATAAAATTTTTTAATATAAAGCTAGCAATTATGATGTTAAGGATTATTCAATATAAGATAAATTTTACTTTATTGTATATGAAGGAGATATTAATATTATCTATAAGCCAAGATAAACTTTTATTTAGTTTCCTTTATTAATTATTATTTATTAAGATAATGATTCCTTCTCTTTTAATCTCTTAAGTTGCCATTTTTAACTCATTAAGAATGCTTCTCTCTGTTTGCTTTTTCAAGTATTTTAGATCTTTGCTTGTACTTCAAATATCAATAGCTTTTTATTTCTTATCTTAATTGTTTTTACTCTATTCTCGGATTGATAAAATCAAACCTTTAGAAAAATTAAAAAAATCTGCCTTATGCAAAAGTTTTCTCTTTGTATGTTAGTACTGAAAGTTTATTAATTTAACAAAGAAACTTGGAAAATTAATTAGCAAAGAATCTATATAAAAGCATTCTCAATTGAAAGATGTACTGAAAGTAAATAGTTAAAGATATAATCCTTTTACTTATAATAAAACCAGAAAGAAAAGCAGAAGCAATAGAATGTCTTGCCTCAGAATGAGAAGATAATATTCTTATTAGTGAGTTAGAATTTATTAAGCAGTTATTTTAATAAGTGATAAAATCAAAATATCATTTTAGTTTTTTGACAAGATTCAAAGATTTACTTTGGATTTCTGCTAAGAGATTCACCAGTTAGGGAACATTGAATACTAATTTTTCATCTTCAAACATTGTTCTATATATTAGTAGCCTTACTTTGCTTTTGAACCTGCTGTTCTTCTCATTTCGCTAATTTTTTCAATTGAAATCGTGAAAGTAGAAAGCGTCACTTCTATTGTATCTCTTGGAATACATAGATAAGCTTAGCTTTCTCTATAAAACAGCTTTACATCAAATCCTCCATTTTCGTTCTCTTTAAATAGAAAATTAGCTCTTTTAACTCTGTATAATGGATTTACACTTTGGCGTGGTAATCAATTTTGAAAATTACATTTCTGGCTTATAAATCAACAGCTGAAAATTTCCCAAGACTTCGTAGTTGAGTGGTGGCACCTGGTTCATTAACAATAGCTTGCATAAGTTTTCCACCTTATTCTTTTTTATTTTAACTCTTGGTTTTATCTTACTTCATCTAAATATAATTAAAGTTACTGTTTTTAACTGATTATTGACACTTCCTATACTAATATTACTACGAACAAAATCATGTTCCTATTTGCTTGCTTCTAAATTAGAACCGATCCCTGAAATCTGGAATTCAATATCAGCTAGCAAATTTCTAACTAACTCTAAGTATTTTCTGTGATCAGTTCTCTAATTTAAATTCTCTCTAACTTTTTCCTCTAAGTCAACCTGTATAATTTTGTGAATGTTTGTTCTTTCATCTAGTTCTTCAAAATTAGGATCCTAAGAAATTTTTTCTGATACTTTATTATCTTCGAGCTCTTTGAATTTGGCTTAAAATGAGTTTACTAGTTCTTTAGTTGAAAGAGGAATATTTTTATCTTCTAATATAGCTGTCAAAAAAGTTTCAATTGGCTTCTCTATTGGAATAGCTGGAATAGCATAAAGTAATTCCTCGTATTACATGACCAAAGGTTCTTAGTGCTTCTAAATGAATTTTCTAAAAGGTAAATTTTTAGGATAGGAGTTTCTGAATGAACCGCATCCTTATTTCATGCACTTTATGTTTTTACCTTCATTCAATATATTACATTCTTGACATTTCCATTCTAGATTCACACTTAAAGGTTCATTTGGGTCCATTTATTCAATTGGCTTCAATTTGAAGTAGATCTTCCTATTTTATTAGGGACACTAGCAGTTAAATTGCATGTTTAACGCATTAGCTTTGCTAGAATTTAATTTAAGGGATTTTTTATTTTTTTCTTTATTGTTTCCAGATTTCAAATTGCATGATCTGCAGTACCAGATTACAACTGCATCTTAATTGTTCTTTTTCTAAATTTTAGGTACTATTTAATAAATTTCGTTGCACTAGCAATCAGGAGTTTCATTCAGTCACTCATTTAAAATGACATTTTTAACTTATTCCATATTGATGTTCTATTTCTCATTACATGTCTTACATATGACACTTTCTACTGAATGTTGAATTTGTATTTGGTGTTTTGGTATAAACATGTAAGGAATGAAAGCCTGGCATTTAGGACATTACTAAAGACATTTTTCTCCTGTTTTTAAAAGCAGCCTACTTGGTATGTCCAGATTCAAACTATACTCCATCTTATCTGTACCTTTGAGCTTTTCATAGAGGGCTTTTACATCACCTAAAACTTCCAAAATGAGCAATACAGGATCTTCAATTCCGAAGTCAATTTATGGCAAAATTTTATTTTTCTCAGTATATAAATGAGTATGTATGTCAACTATCTGTCTGATAACTAAAGTGATATAGGAATTGTTTTCATCTAAAGAATGTCGAAGTGTATCAGCTAGAACTAATTCGGATAAAAAGCTTTATTAAACTGTAAGACCCTAAGATATTTTTTTTCGATATTTGTCCTTTGAGTTAGTGAATTTGTGAAACTCTTCAAATCTGTTTTCAGCTCCTAATTTTTCTCTAGCGAAAAAGTTTTCAAGAGCTATTTATAGAATTTTAATTTCGTTGCTACATTAGTTAACGATATATTCAAACCATTTCTTAGATTAGTCAATAAGAAAAGTTCTAAGCCATGATACTTAATCATCTTCTTAGAATAGTAGTGCAAGTCACTTTTAGGAATTTTCTTTTGCTTCTTTTTATATAAAATGGCATCCTTTGAATTTTAAAAAGTCAGTAAACCAGGCGCAGTGCACAAATTCAAGATTTTTTTGGCTTACGGGAATATTATTTGTATCTTTATTTAAAAGATAGATTTTTTGCCATTTGGTTTCAGATTTGTATTAAGCTTTCATTTAATTTTTAAATTCTTTTGATCCCATATCTTTAATAACAAATTTCCACCATCTGTTACACTTATCAACTGTTCATTCCTTTTCCATTTTATTTTCTACAAAAAATTCGTATAAATCATTAACTTTATTCTCTTCTTGGTTTCCTGGATTTTATGGATCAATATTTTCAGATACTGGTTAATCTTACTATCTGAATTCATTCAAAACCCCTTACAACCAGTCTCCATGTTTTCACTCTAAAATATTTCTTATAACAATGTCATTTTCATCTCTTGCATATACATGTAATCTATCTTTAACAAAGTCAATAAGCATTTCTTATAAAATTTCTGAGCATTATCCCGCTAAGAGTTACTAATCTAGCTACCTAATATACTCACATGAAACCAGTTTTTAAGGCTCATCAAGCATTCTACTGATTTCTGACTAAAACAGGAAACAGATTTTACTATTTATACACTTCTCTCCTTCTTCGCCTTTAGATTCATTTGGAAATACCTCTTTTAAAACATCGATAACAGAGCTAAAAAGCATTTTTATATTCATGGTTAGCTAATCCTTTAGTTCATTTCTAAGTTCAGGCTTTTAAGTCACAGCTCCTTTTATCCATTTTAATACAGGTTTACAAACATCAATTAAAAGATTCTATTTTTGCTATAATTCTGGAATTTCGCCTGTATGATCAAATAACTCTTCTTAGGTGATAAAGGCTTTTTCTTTTTGAACAGTCTTCTTAAACTCATAAACCTTCAATATAATGCCTACTGATATTGTTTTTAAGAAGTTGATGTTACTTGTCTCAGCTTAGAAGATTCTTCTAAATATCAAGCTTAGCATGTTGTCCACTTTACTTATTATCGTATTTTTTATATCACCTTCATTTCTTGCTTCGATTTCCATTATTTTCTTAGCAAGTAGAATAAGTAGACGCAACTTGCGCTCATCACTTTCAATGTTTCCAAAAATGCTGAAAATTATTTCCACCGACGAGCTATTTCTGAAAAACTCTGAATATTATATCATTGACGCTAAGTAGCAAGGGTGTATTTATAAGCACATCATTAATGCTTCAAATATTTAGATATTTTAAGAGAAAATAGCTGGAGTAATTGCATTTTTAGCTTGGTTCGTTGGAACTTTCATTTCTATCAACTTCGATATAAGAATGTTTTCAGTCTTGTTCATTTCGTATTGCCTCTTCTATTCAATCTTTTAAACTTCATCAAATTGCAAAATTAAGGCTTTTAGCTTAGATATCAATTCAATGTCTTCTTACATGAGAGTTTCCGCTTTATTGCATTAAGGTTCATCATGCAATTATTTCTATAGTTGATTACGCTATTCAAAAGGTCTCATTTTGAATCGTTCTTCTTCTATTTTTTCTAGTTTCATCTTACTTTTATTAACTTTGTGAGTTCTATTAATTCCATCCAAGATTAAAGGAATATCTAGCTCGTTTAAACTTTATTCTTAGTCTGCTCCTGAACTTTTGAAAACTTCAAGTCCAAGTCTTCCATTAGCGGCACAACCAAAAGAATAAACATCTTCTTTACAAATGACAGCATTATGATTATATCCACATGAAATGTCTTAAACTAAAATACTAGTCTCCAAAATGATTGGAGCTATGCATTCTTATTTTCCTAATCCTTTTTTAATTTCAAGGTTGCCACTCTAACCTAACTTAGAATATTTTACTTTCCCCCAACCCCAAAGAACTCCATTTTAGTCTAGAGCTAAACTGTGATTTATACTAGTGTCAATTTTTGCTATGTGGTCCAGTTATTAAATTTTGGTGAATTCTTAAACATTTGTTTTATTCAAAAAACCTGCATATTTTCCAAGTCCAGTACTCCAAACACGTCCTTTAATATCTAAAGCTAAAGTATGATAATCACCACATGCTACTTGAGCGAATTTGACATTTTTGGCTATATTATTTTTGCTTATTTGCACTTTTTAAGGCTCATAGCAAGTTTACACTTTTTCTCCAAGGCCTAATCTTCCATTCCATCCATTTCCCCATGCCCAAATATTTCCATCGTCATCAATAGATATTGAATGTTGCATTCCAAGAGCTACATATTGCATTCTAGGTATTTTAGGGACTAATCGAGGTTAAATTGCAAAAGAAGGAGGAATTTCTTTATAGTTTTGCTAATTTTCTTCCTCAGTTGGTCTGAACAATATATTGCTACCTAGTCCTAATTTACCACTTTCTGCATCTCCAAAAGTATATAATTGACCTTCTTACGTTAAGCATGCACTGTGCAAATTTCCTGCTACTACTTAAATTATTTCTTTACCATTTAATGCAAAAACACTTTCCGGTTAAGCAACAGTATCTCCGATCTTGCTTATTCCAAGTTGACCCTCTTTGTTTCTTCCTCAGGCATAAACTAAGCGATCTGTTGTTAAAGCTAAAATATGCTAGCCACCACAAGATATTTGGATAACTCTGTTTGGTTTATGTCCATAGAAAAATGGAATAATTCTAGGTATAATCGTATCATCATTTTCTTCAATCTTTTTGGTACTAGGAGGCTTAGACTTTGTTAATAGTTGCTCTCCTGGATTTGTTAATCCTGATTACTCATTTTATGGCTTGTACTATTCCTCATCACTAGACGACTCATTATCCGATTCAGATTCAGAAGGACAATCTTCGTGACATAATTATCCAAATTTATTTTCTCCACAAATATAAACTTAACCAGCATTTGTCAAAAAAACAGAATTTGCTTGGCCACATGAGACTTAAACTATTGCAGTAGAGGTTTGAGAAGTTGGCTCATTTAACTTTATAAAATTATTTATATTTTTAGCCTGGATTTTAGACTTTTAAGTAGTACTTGAATAAACTCTTAATTCTTTGACTAGTTCAGGCATCATTACATTTTACTTAGATTTTTTTGGAAAATCTAATCCAAGTCTTCCAAACTATGAACTACCCCAAGTATATAGCTATCCAGAATGTGTTAAAGCCATAGAATGCTACCATGCACATACTTCTTTAATATTCAAGTCTTTGAATGATTAATTTCCAACACATCTAGGTATTTTAACGTTATCATAATTAGCTAAATCTGTTCCACATCTTCCATCTTTATTACATCCAGCAGCATAAACTTTTCCATTGTTTGTAATGATGAGAGTGTGCCAACTACCGCAAGAAATATATTCAGATTTATAAAATTCTAAGTCTGTTATTATTCTAGGAACGAATTCATCTACAACTTAACCATGTCCTAGTCTTCCAAAACTACCACATCCCCATGTTAGTACAGTGTTAGCTTAACTAATACATCCACTGTGTTCATCACCTGCTGAAATTAGTATAGGACGATGATTATATAGAGCTAAAATTATTTTTGGTTATTAGCATGACTATTCATCACCATGACCTAATCTACCATTTAATCCACATCCCCAAGAATAAACTTCGTTTTCTTCTGTAAGAGCCATAGAATGTTAAATACCAGCAGAGATGTCAATAAATCTATGTAACCTATCAAATTTTATTTCTTTAGGTGTGAAAGAGTCATAATTATGCCCTAAACCTAACTATCCTTATCCTCCAGATCCCCAAGCATAGATTGCTGCTTGATTAACAATAGCTAGAGTATGCCCACCACCACATGCTACCTTGTCCACAACAATTTATGAATCTAATTAAAAGTCAACAATTTGAAATCCTTTGAATTAAAGTTACTCAAACACATTTTCCTCAGGCTTTGACGAAAATCCAAGTCTACCTTCGTTAGCAACTCCCCAAGTTAAAACTTAAATAACATTATGCATATCTCCATAAATAAAGTCTCTTATATCCTTGACATTATACAGCTTGTTTTTGCTGAATTTATCAAAATGTTCACAGGTTAAGTGACATTGATTATCATTGAGACCAACACTTTTAAGGAAAAGTTCAAATTCATCTTTAGTGATTTTAAGCTTTCCTTTCCACTTTTTATTAACAAGCTCTACAAAACTATCGTACTTTTTCTTAAGATGATTGTTCAATATATCCTATATTTCTTTTAATTGAGTTCCTTCTTGAATTCTATTCACAGGGTTTATTTCAAGTGTTTCTCTAGCTAAAATTGCAGTGTGCAGACTTCCACAAGAAACCTATAAAGCCTCAAATTCAATACCTAAAATCTAAAGCTATAATTTATATGGTTTAGTTTATAATGTGTTTAGCAATTCCTATGCTCCTAGCTAATTATGTCTACTGTTTCCTCAGACTCAAACACTCCCATCTATATCAATAGCGCAACTATGATAAAGGCCACATGAAATTTTATTTCAATAAGGTTTAGTCGCCATATTGTAAGTTTAAATAAAGAAGCTTACCTATTTAAAGCTATATATTTCTATATTACTACTTATATCTAATTAAATCTACTTTCATATACTTATTATTAATAAGAACTTGCACTTTTATTCATTCTTAAGTTTGTTTCTCATTACGCTATTAGTTTTAGTTATTACCCACTTTAACTAAAAAGCTATAATGAAGAGAATAAATTACTCCTTAAAGAGACTCTTTAAAATACCAAATTAGCTTAATGCGTTAAGAATACTAATATTATAGGCTTATTTATACTTTAAAGTAAAGCCAAACGAAGCGAAAGACATTATGCATAAAATAAAGCTACATATCTTTTTAGCTCCTTAAATAGATTAAAATCAATATTTTCTCATTTTTATAGATAGAAAAATTGAAAAATTATAAATATGTATTCATTACTAAAGAGATAGGCAATGCTAGATTTTAATTTAAATGAGGAAAACTATTACCAGAGAGGGTTCCTTCATTTTATTTACTATTATTAATATATTAAATAATAGCACTTGCTTATTTTTTAAATCAGAATAGTACTGAGAGTATTTATCAAGATAATATCTAAAATTTGAAGTTTAGAGTTAAATATTTAGCAATAAAACTGGGGTGTAATTCACTAAAGTTAAAATCTTTCTATTTTTAAAGTTTTAGATATTAATGCTAGCATACCATTTTATTTACTTGTTAGATGATAGACTCATATTTCTTATATCTTTAATCATAGAAGTTTAGTAGAGCTTATAGATCCTTTTAGCTGGAATTCTATTAAGAAATTTCACTTTCATTACCTACTTAGCTTTTTAACATATCTTCTTGTGTATTTACTTATTTGGCCTAGATATAAAATTCAAGCTTTTAAATTCTAAAAAGAATATTTGCTAAAGCTTGGATTCATAAAGATAGCAGTTTTGGTATAGATAATTTGACTTATTAGTATCGTGATCTTTACTAATAAGCATAAAAAGAGTTCTTGAGTGTAGATATTAATATACATTAATAGCCTTTCTTTACTTCTACCAAAGTAAAGAGATGCTAGAGTACATCACAAATCTAGTTTTTTTCCTTATTATTTTATTAGCAAGAACTCTTTAAGGTTATTTAATCTCTCCTTAGTTACAATAACTTATGATATTTCTTTTAAAAGTAAACTAGGATTTAGTAAGAAAGTAATAGTTATTTATATTAAAGAAAGAGAAAATAATTAAAGCTTGATACTTTTAAAGGTGATAGTATTAAGCAAAGCAAAGAACTAAAGATATCAAAGATAATTATGTCTGTATGATAAGCAGAAGATTACATATTATTTAGCTGGTAGACTTATGTTAAATTATTTAAAGCTTCTTAATATTTAGAACTCTTTTAATTACTTTAAATAATTTACTTTCTACAATTATTATATCTACTTTTTGAAGCATGGAAATACAGAATATACTAATCTTAACTAAAATATATTAGCATATTAGGTTAGATATAGTAGGATTTTATGAGATAATTAGCTTAAGCATCATATGCTATGGGTATATAGTAGAAAGAAATGAGAATTAGCTTTCTCCATAATAAGTAGTTAAATATTAGAAATCTTAAATTTATGCTTATCCTTACAAGCTTATTTCTTATATATTGCTCTCAGTTAACTACTTCTACTAACTTCTCCCAAAACTGCTAACTAGAATTAGTTATTATAAGCATGTAATTTACAGTTCTAGAAATAATCTCTAGAAGAGTTTATTCCTCAATATCTGAAATAGCATTTACTTAGCCTATTTGATATAAAGTATTGACTTAGAAGTATTTAAAAGGTTGATTGGTTTAATATTCGATTATATGATTAAAAGCAACTATTTTATTTTAAATAACTAATAATTCCCTTTTATTAGCTAATTGCATTATTGACTCAAATGAATGGCAAGACGTTTTAAACTAATTAAGAAGTAACTGAACTGTAGTTTTTTACTTGGATATTGGATTACATGTCCTTTTAAAGCAAAGAGGTGCAAATAGCAGACACTCTTATTTTTAGCAGCTAGCTAAAGAACTCCTTTATGATGTATTTCTAGGAAAATGAGCTTTAGAAGTAAATAATAGCTAACAAAATTCAGTAAGTTAGTTTATATTTAGGGTAGAGAAAAGACTGCAGTTCTGGCTCTTTAAGTATAATAACAATAAAAGAAAAAGAATTAACATACTGCTTTCTCCTTTTGACTAGGTATCCATGGAGCTTGAATACCTTGCTATTTTTAAGTAGTTTAATATGAATGAGCAATAGGAAATAAAAGTTAAGAAGGTTTAGGATGAAATTTAGGCCATTGAGACTATTTCTAAATGAAAGGCAAAGAAGGTTGACTTTCTGGTTCAAAGAAATATTGAATATATCAATATTTAAAGTCCTTAGTTTCAGAATTAAAAGGCAACCATTTATTGAAAGAGAAACAAATCCTAAATAAAATTAATTGATACACATCATTAAATATGCGAGCCAATAGGTGAGAAATCTCTAATAAAGATTAAAAATTTCACCTGTGAATTTATAAAAAAACTTAATGATGCTTTGGAGAAAAAAAAATCAGTTAAGATAAAGTCAATTGAACTTTAATTTGCGAAAGATTTCAATAACAAGTGACTTTTGATAAGCACTGGTAAAATAATTGTTCAAAGAGTAGAAAAAGTAAATAAATCAAAAAGAAACTTTAAGTCTTTTACTATGTATGGGTGAAAGTTGAACATTACACATGAACTATGCTAAGATTCTTCCATAGTATAAGAACGCCTCTAGAAAAAGGAAATAACTGAGAATAAAGTAAAAAAATTATTAGGTTTTCATTATCTGTAATCTAGATATAACCCAGTAGCGAAAAGTTTAAAATTGTTTCCTGATTTTGAAGAAAACGAAAAAACTTAGGCTATAAAAGGCCAATAGTTGTAGTTAGACAATTCTTAGATAAAGTAAAAATCTTCCGATTAGTTGCAGCCATATAAAACTATGAGTGCTCCTTAAACTCCAAAATCTTATAAAATTAAAAAGCCTTAAAGTTTCGGAGATATAATGAAAATAAAATCCAACGAATATATTAACTAAGACTCTACTTTTCTAAAAGATGACTTAGATTAAAACTTGAAAATAGGAAGATATGGAATAGATAACTAAACAATAATCAAGGAAATCATCTAAGTAAAAGAGATTCTTCAGAAAAAGCTGGGACTTATAGAAGAAATAAGAAAGTAGGAAATTATAAATAAGAAAAAGAATAAAGATTCCTTTATATAAAATATCATTGCGAATGAGATTTATAATAAAGGAGATAACTAAATCAACAAAATTATCAGAAAGGTTAAGAATAAGAAAATAGACTTCGAGTTCTATAAATAGCAGCAACTTTAAAAATACTGAAACCAACAAATTAATTATTGCAGTGACCTGTTAGACTAAAAAAGGAAAAAAGCCCAAAATAATGATTTTATAATTAAAAAGCGAATCTAAACTCCAAGGTTTGTTTTCATGAAAAACAAGCAAGTATAGCAGCAAAATAGTAAAGTGGATAGATCATTCGAAATATTAAGGAAATCTTCTTGATTATGGTACTAATTTTTGATATTAATTAATAGAAACAATATAAAAATAGATATATTCATACTACCAAATATTATCTAAATCAAAATAATCTGGTAGATACTATTTATAATCACAACATATCATCATTTTACTGTCCATTTAATATAAAATTTAGTGCATCATATATCTTACCACTAATCGTTTTTAGTGAAAAATCTAAGGATATTTTAATTTACTCTAGAAGTTATTAATACATGAAGTCGATATAATTTAGAAATAGTATCCTATATATTGAACGAATAAAACTAGAAATCATCAAATATGGCTATTCCAATTTTTTTAAAATTAATGGACTTTAAGAGAGCTTGAAGAGCAAGCATTATAAAATCTTTACTATGCTTGTTTTAACTAGGCTATATATCTCTCTAACAATAATTGATAAAGATGACTTTCATATCCTTCGCCTATCTTAAGACTTATGATTGTATAAGTCTAATTTAATTATTTTCTTTTACATACTTCAAAAATAGGTAATTTATTTTATCATAATTAAGATGTATTAAAGACTTTAGAAACATTAAATTAACATATCCAGTTTATATCTGGTTTAGTTAGTAAATTCCAAGTTCTTTATTTAATCATTAACATAGTTTTTTTAATTCAACTAACTAACTTATTTAATGAATGTAAAGACTTTGCTAATTAAATAGCTCCATTAACTTGTATTAATTTCTATATCTTCTTATGAGATAAATCTAAATATATTATTATATGTAACTCTAATATTTTGGCTTATTATAATACTCTTAAGTTTATTATGAGTTATTTATATTTAACCTGCTTAGCTTAATTACTTAAATAGGCATCTCTAAAATTAATTTAATGATGCATCCAATTTTTGATATTAAGAATTATGCCTATATCTTATCCTTTTTTATTAGTATAAGCAAATATTTAAGGCATAAGAGCTTTCTAGCTTAATGCTTATTTTAATATCCTCATTCTTAATATCCAGTAGATTATAAATTAATTAATTAAGCTATCTTGACTATATTAAAGAGACTAAGACACTTTAGTTATTTTCCTATTTAGAATTAAAGCAATTTTTCTAATAATTCTATATTGTTATATCTTAAGAGTATTGAGATAGGCTATTTATCATTTACTTAAAAGGCTCCATATTGCTTACTTGCACTAGTTTTGTAATCTTAAATCAATGTCTTTATATCAAATCTAATTCTTCTCTTTTTCTTATATCATCAGAGCTTCTTTTCTTATCTAAATACTTTTAAACTCCAACCTGATTAAATAGCTAAATCTTTACTAAATTATCCCTTTAATAAGAGTTAATTAATAAATAGATCAATGATAACCAAAGCCAATTCGCTTATAAGTTAGACTAATTAATGCAATTTTAGTTTACAAAGGGAAAATAAGAATAATATACTGATGCTTCTTATCTAATTTAAAGGTTAAAAGCATTTAAATTAGAACTAAAATTAAACTATTTCTACTGCTTTTTCTTTGATAATTGAAGTCATAATTAGGTTTATATATAAAGACAATAAAACTAGTATATAGAAGTATTATATAAGCTAGGCTATAGAAAACGGATGATGTAATGATAAGCAAATACTAATCAGACTAACAAAATATATCATAATGATATTATCTTTACCTAGAATCTAGTATTTTAAAGTTTAGTCAGGATTTTTAATTGGGACTTTAAAACAGCCACTTATTTAAATAGTTGTAAGTTGTTATTAAATGTTTGATAGGAGAGAAAGTATGTTAAAGGTAAAAAATGAATTCTAAGTATAATTTATTAAAAAATTTTTCAAACGGTAACCTAATCTTGATCTAAGTACAAATGTTTTTTCTTGCATGCAAGGTTTTTATTGAGTCTTTTAACTAAAGGACTATCTTGGTAAGGAGAAAATAAGCTTTGTCTTTGTTTTGGTATTTAGGGCATTATGTTTTGTTTGAAAAGTATTTTCTTTCCTGTTTTACTCTAACTCATATACTTATCATATTTAGCCTTTAGAATTTCAGCTATTGAATCTCCATGTCTATATAGGTTAAAACTTTACTTTGTTTAAAGTCCAGCTGCATTCTGCTAAGATAGTGGCTTTTAAATTTCATCACTTTTACTTTTTCCATTGATTTATGGTTTAATTGGTTATCTAATTTTTGATAAGCTTACAATTGGATATTTTGTCCGGTCAATTAAGAAAAATCTTAATAATCCAAGAAGCCTCTTCTTCTAGAATCTAAAAAAGCGAAAAGTTGCGCTATTTCTTAATGGTTCATTTAATCTCCCATGCCTAATCTTTAAATTCCAGCTACAAACTCTTAAGGAGTAATTTTTCCATTCTATACTATAACTAACTTACCTTATTAAGATCAAAGTCAACATAAGCTTGAACAAACTTCTAGAATTTTTAAGAAATTCGATTACCTAGCAATTGGACAAGCTTTTATATTTAAGATGGTACTCTACTATTGATTGGACTGGCTTAGAATATTTGTTTCATTGATTGTCTTAAAGTAAATGGTTCATTAGATTGGAATATGCTCATCATGATATCTAGTATTTTCGAAATCTTATGAATTGATATTTTTTAGGTGTCTGGAGCGCAGCATTATTTGGAAACTATTTCCCAAGGTTCTCCATTTCACTTGCTTTACTGGACCTTCTTATAAAGAATTTAGGAATCAACTAATCCACTTTGTTAGGAGTCGCATTATATAAAGCTTCCTCATAAAAAATATACATCCTCAGGATAAATCCCTTTATCAACCAAAGCAGTTACTATTTAATATAGCTCAGTGTTTTCACCTTAAAAGCTCATTAGTTTTTTATAAGGAATTAAGCTATTTCCAGTACTACAAGAAATTACAGAGGTCTTTTTGCTCTTTATTTCTTACTGAAGTATAATTCATTTATCATCAATATTCGGTCCAATATGCAGAGCATCTAAAGCGGACATATAGAAGATCCTTTTATTTTCATCACAAAACTGATTTTGCAATTACTATCTCTACTATTGTGTGAAGACAATATTCAATTACGCAAGTTGCCTTAAGAATTGCGTAAACTTAACAGACTAAGTTTTTTCTTTATCAAGTAATAGAAATAAATCTTTCAATACCTATTTTATTTTATGTAACTTATCCTCTTACATCTTTATTTTACTATCAACTAAATTCCATTTCTCACTCTATTAGCACTAAACTATTTCCACTCCTTGTGCTGCACTTTTTGAGATTACTTGAAGGCTAAATATTGGATAAAGTTAGAAGAACTAGGGTTAAAGTGGTGTTAATGCTAGAAGGAAGAAATGGTATTATAGATATGATAAAATGACTTAATTTAGCTATTATTTAATAAGTTAATAGCTTATAATACTCTCTTTGTCTAGGGATTTTAGTTGTCTACACTATTCAATTATCTTTGTTCTCTGAAAGTCTACTTTATGCAATTGAACTGATTAGTTTCTATAGAGCTCTGCTAGAGGAAAAGAGTTTTAGATTTGCTTAATTAAAAAAATAAACGAAATGGATTATTTAAAACTATTTCCCTTGAAGTAATATGACTAATCAAGTATCTTAGAACAATGCTTTAACTTTTTTAATCAATATATTTAAACTAAAACATAATGCTAAAAGATAGTAATTTAGAGACTTTATAAGAGAAAGTTAATTTGATAGGTAATAGAAAACTGTTAATGTATGAATTTGGAGATTTGAAGTATTCTATTGGTATTGGTATGAACTTTAATTAGAGATAAAAGGAAATTTAAATTAAATTTCATTACTTTTTTAATCAATCCCATTTAATAGACTTAAGACTATGTACTTTATAAATTAGAGCTTTAAAGCCTATGAGTTATTAGTAATATATTAGTCAGCAGTAATAGAAGAATATTCTGAAAGTAGAGCTTATACTAAATATTAAAGGTGTAACTAACAATGGAAATTTATAGATTAATTACCTAAAAATGATTCGAATATTAGATAAAGGCTAAATCACACCTAATTATTAATTGAATAGTCTTATAATAAATTAAAATTTATATGCTTTATTAGATGCTATATGCTTTAGTAAACTACACAGTATTTATATTCTTGTTTTTAATGTAATAGTATGTCGGAGTGATGCTATACCTAAAATGAAATATCATAGATATAAAATATATAATGCCAAATATATAAAATTAGTTTAACAAGTAGGAGGAAAAATTTTAAAGATAGGAATATATTTAAATATGCATCTTCAGTTTAAAGTTTGTAATCTATTAGTTGTTAAATCTAAGTATATCTTATTTAATTTACTTACCTTATTATAAATATAATTTCTTATAACTTATATATGGAATCACAGCTTCTATTTATGTTAAACTTATTTAAACCCTTAATATAGATATGTTGATTTAAGCTTACATTAGTGAATAGATTTTTAGCTATAGTGGCTATTTATCTGCTATAAAGAAAAGAGTTCTTGAAATGACGGTAGATAAGTATATCAAGACTACTTATCTTAGTATTTTACTTTTTATTGCATTTTTAAGTTCATTGATATTTGGATTTTTAGGTATTTAAATTTAGCTTTTGGTTAAATAATAGCTTTAATCAGATGATTATTATCAATTATTAGCGCAGACTACTAAATGTCATTATCTCCTTTCCATCGAATCTTTATTATTAAAAAACTACTCCAGCTTCTTAATCTAGAATGAATATGAAATTGAGCTGAATAGATCGATCAATCTAAGCTACAGATAAAAGGTAATAAAATAGAGGGAGGATGTGAATGAAATGACTCTTATATTGCAAAGGTAATGAAGACATAAAAATAAAGGGTTGAATAATGAAATTAGAGAGTCTGCTGATAGGCAAAAGTGAGTTTAGAATGTAGGTTCTATATAATTTTAATTCACTAATATTAAATAAAAAATGGAAAGACCAGCAGTAGTTATTGACAATGGAACTGGTTATACTAAATTGGGATTTTCAGGAAATCTTGAGCCAGGATTTATCATTCCTACATGTATTTCATAATAGAGCGAAAAATTGACTATTTCTAAAACTATAAACTAAGATGAGTTCTATGTTGGAGATGAGGCTATCAAAAAAAGCTTCACCAACAATCTTTAACTATCAAGACCTGTTTATTAAGGACAAATCGAAAACTGGGCTGATATGGAAAAATTTTGGCTACATAGTGTTTATTCTCTACTTAGATGTGACCCTGAGTAGCATACATTTGTTCTTACAGAACCTCCAATGAATACGCCAGAAAATAGAGAACAAATGGCAGAAATAATGTTTGAAACTTTTAACATTCCAGGACTGTATATTGGAGTGTAAGCTGTTCTTGCACTTTATGCTTAAGAGTAATGTTTTGGAGTACAAGAAGAAAGTTTAACTGGTCTTGTTTTAGACGCAGGAGAAGGATTAACCCATTGTATTCCAGTAGCTCACGGATATGTGATTAGTAGCTGTATTAAGCATGTACCAATTGCAGGATATGACATTACAAATTTCATCCAAAGAACTTTGATAAACAAGAAGGTAAACATTCCAAGAGAAGATTTATAAGAAACATCACGTCAAATTAAAGAAAAATATTGCTATGTGACTAAGAATTATTAATCAGAATACTCTTATTATGGATCTAGTCCTCCTGAAGGGAAGAAAACTAAGATAAAGAAGTATGTTTATAATAACCCAAGATCAAATCAAACCATTAATATTCCTATAGCTGAGGAAAGATTCTAAGCACCAGAACTTTTCTTCAAACCTTAATTCCTTGGAAATGAGTGGAAAACTCCACTTGATGAAGTTGTTGATTCTGCAATTCAAGCATGTCCTATTGATACTAGAAAGGCTTTATATAAAAATGTTTTACTTTCTGGAGGAACAAGCATGTTCCGTGGCTTTGACAAAAGGTTATAAACTGGAATAAAGGAAAGAGTTGATGCAAGGTATCAAAACATTTTGAAAACCGTCAAAAATGTCAATATTCAGCCAACGGAAGTAAAAGTCATCAAGTTGCCTACTTAACGATATTCAGCTTGGTTAGGAGCTAGCATTATGGCTAGTCAAAATAATTTCATTGATTTTTGCATCACAAGACAAAAATACTCAGAGTTCGGTCCAAGCATTGCAAGGTAGAATGTTGTGTTCCAGAGCGGAATGTGAAAATTAATATTTTATTTTAAACTCATAATTTTTAGCTTTACTTATTAGTTTTAAAATGGATAAAGAGGAAGAAAACGAGACTTCTCAACTTAGATAAAGATCTAATTAAGTTACTTAAGATTAAGATACAGAACAGAAAAATAACTAGAAAGACCACAAGCAATCTTGTCCTCAGCATTCTGATAATTAGAAGCAAGATCCTTTAAAAAGCGATTGTTTGATGGACTGATTTGTTTAGAAGCTACAAGCTTCACTTTGAATAGTTGGAGCGATTCTTTTGCTATATGAAAGTAACTTCTTTAGAGTTATTTGGGAGCATCCCAAAGTATTAAGACCTTTTTTTGACATAGGACTATTTACTTTTTCTACAAATATGATAGTATTTCTATATGCTGGCTTTGTTAGACCATATATACTAAAGTAAAAAAATATTCCTGACCCAATAGTCTATCTAGCTACTGCTTTTGGAGTAACTACCTTTGTTATGTAAGTTTTAAATATAGGGGTACAATAGGCTTATGGCCAGTTTGAGGATGACTGACTTTAGTAATATTTTTTGTGCTGTTAATGGGACTAATAAGTTCAACTCATTTTATACCAAACAATTTTATAGGAGCTATCTTATTTACACTAATCATTTTTGGGGCAATGTTCTCTCCTTACTTAATACCACATAAAGGGAAATGGCATTATTCACATAAATGATTAACTTTACTTTAAATATCATTAATTTAATACTTAAAAGGGGAAAATGTCTGCTTAAGAGAAAATCAACGCTTAAAGTGGGCAAGAAAGCTAAATAAAGAAGTAAATACCAAACTATAACCTAGAAACTGAAATTATCAAGTAATTTGAAAAGAAAGATAAAAGTAAAACCCATTAACTACACCTTAATGACTTGCTTGAATTTCTAGACTAAATGAATGAAGAGGAGTTCGATAGATAAACAGCTTTACATATATTTAGAAGTTTAGATAAAGATGATTAAGGTATCATTACAGTTCAAGAGCTAGCTAAAGAATTTTAAGAAGAGTAAGAAAGATTAATTAATTTGATATAGAAGAATGAGGGTGAAATAGGAAAATAATAAGGAGAGAAAACAAAGGTAGATTAAGATCTTAGGAAAAGTTAAGTGATGGAATAATCAGCTTCTAAGTAAGATTTATTAAAAACCAAGTTAACTTTAAATATAAAATCAGCAGTAAATTTACCAAAATATGACAATAAACCAACTAATCCATATTGTATACTAGAGTGTGATTAATATAATGAACAAACTAAAGTGAAATAAAACACTCAAAACCCATAATGGGATGATACATTTGTATTTGAACTGTAAAGAAATGCTTAAAAATTAAAAGTAGTTATAATGAATTAGTAGGATGATGGACGTAATACCTTTGAGGGATTTGTTGAAATAGCTTTATCTTAATTACTTGATTAAAAACAACATGATCAGTGGTTTAAAATTTAAGGTAGAAAAGACAAATAATTAGGATAAATTAACATCATAATGCATTGAATTCTATTTCCTAGTGCTATTTTGAAAAATAGTAAATAGAAGTATGACGATAATATACAATAACTATAGTATGAGATTAGCGATGCTGTGAAAAAACTGGAAATATTGCAAAATCCTTTTAAAGAAAGTTCTTTGACTAAAAAAATATTTAAAGTATGGAATTCAGAAAAAGTATTAGCAATAAATCTTGAAGGGAAAGTAGGACCTCTTATAGGTAATATAAACTGGTAAAGATATGCTATTGTCTTATCTCTTTTATATGCTGCAATAACTGTTTTTGGAATGTTTTTGAAGCCTGATTTTCCAAATTTAATTATTAGTTTGTCGGTTTTGGTTCAATTTATGGAAGAAAATAACTCTAAGCAAAAGTTTCGCTATCTTCTAAGTGGAATATTTTTGATAATGATGTATGATATTTTATGAATGACCATTTACATCTCAGTAAGTTTATTAATCTTAGCCTTGGTTTTAAGGAGAATTAAAAGATGAAGGAATTGAAGATGCAATGAAGTTCTTCTGTTGTACAGTCTCCTTAATAAGTTTTATCTTTAAAGTATCTATTAATATAGATATTAGTTGCAATAGTATATTGGAGAATATCTGTGCTAGGCTTTTAGCAATAAAATTATGAACAAATAGATCTTTCTTCTACTAGATAATCCACTTAATAAGACGATAATAAAGATTTATCATATCGTAGATAACATAGCAGACTAAAATTTGACAACTTTTAAAAATTTGTCTTTATTTAACTTAAAAATCTCTATTCTATGTATTTTAAAGATTAAAAGGCTATTTTTTATGTTAATATCTCCATCTAAATTTTACATATTGCTTAGCTCTTTATCACACTTCAAACATTTTATCCTTTTAAATTATTTATATCTTGATTTTAACTCTAAAAAAGATTATATTTTGATATATACTGCATGAGTTCTTAAATTATTCACTTATGTTATTAAATAAATTTTCTCTTATCAAATTAGCAAAAATTTAAATCCTATATTGATTAACTTTAACTTCTATAATTTATAAATTAGCCTTATTCTTAATAAAGGTTTAACTGCTAGGATATTATTTAGTTTCCTTATGTTAGCAATAATTATATTACATCTAATTTTAATGTTACTTTGCTAGTTGCTATTTTAATTTACCATCATTCAAATATTTAATAAATAATTGATAATATCTCTTTTCTAAGCCTTTATTACTCCTTGTCGATCAAAAGTTTTTTCTCTTTTTGTAGGCTTTTCCTATGAAATATTTAGTTTAGCATTTTTCTTTAGTATAGACATACTAAATAATCCTTCTATAGTACTAAAGTATTTTAATACTTTATAAGTTCTTAAATAATCTATATGACTTTATGGAAAATTAAATATCCTGATTTACGATTATTGCTTTGAAGCTTAATGCTTTAGAATATTTTAACAGAGATGTTTAGTGTAATAGAGTAGTTAATCTTTAATGTTCAAAATGTAATTAAAATAGTGTTAAATTATTTTAGATTGAGATATCATTTCTTTTTTCCATATATACTTTTCAACTAAATACTAAGATTTCCTTTGTTTTGCTTATTCTCTTTGCTATTACTCTGATTAACATTCTTAGATTTAATTGTCATAGTTTTATCGTTAAGTCTCATTAAAAGTTTACTTCTGCCTTCTGTACTGTTATTTTCATAATTACTGCTTGTAGAAAATTGCTGTATTCCTTTTAGTTTTGGATAGGTTTTATTTGTCTAGTGATCTACATGCATTAATTAGAAAGGTAAGGATTTATCTTGATAGATGTTAAACTTATTCTAAACAGAAATAGGATTTGATTTAAAAATTAGAGGAGAGCATTTTGAATTTATTTCGTTGAAACTCAAAGAGCAATTTTTTTTCTCTTATAGTTCTCTAAAGGACTAGGAAATTTTCTAGGAATATTTGTTAGCTAGAAGTGGAGTAGATAAGTCACATTAAATTTAAGATGGCTAGTATTTCTTTCTTCCAGGAAATGAAGCAGCTATTAATGATTTTTATTCAAGCTTTGTGCTTGATCGAGGAATTTAATTTTAATTTTTTTTCTTTTAGGCTAATTTAAAATCTACTAATTTTCCATTCTACTTAATTTCTCTATTATGCAAATTACTCATATCAGTTGCTTAAAATTTATCATGCAGCTTATTTCTGAGTAGATTTTAGTTCTGCTTTTACTTTAAAATCTTAGATTCTTTTAGTTTCTCTTTTCTGAGATAATTTTGCAAGAATTTACAGTTAGGGATAGGAATATTTAGTTCCTTTTCTTGGTATTAGTCACATCAAGTCTTTTATTTGAATACATAGAGAGTTTTTTGAGTATTAAATCCTCTTTTTATATCAAAATGAGATTCAGTTTTTACTTCAGCTTTTCATCTATCAGATAAAGGATCACTTCAAAAGTCAGGATCAATCTCTTTTTTTATATAGTTTTCTGTATGAGCATTTAATAATTTTCTACTACCAATCCTTTACTTTTCTTTTAAACGAAATTGCTTATTTTCTTCTTCCTTTTCTTTACTCAAATATTGAGAGAAAAACTTTGATATAGATAAATCACTTTTCACATTCTCAATTATTTGATTTATAAAAGGGCCTTTTGGACTTAAATCTATTTCTGTAGCATCTCATAATTTAACTTCCTACCCTTTTCTTAGATTAGCTGCTATTTAATGTGGTTTATAAACTACTTTAGTGAAGTTTTCATATGATACTTATTGATTTTCCTGTTTAAGGCCATGTCTTAAAGTTTATTGCCTAATCATAGCTGTCAGGAATCCACTTTTTTTATTAGAGGTAGCAGACTAATTCTATTAAACTTGCTTATTTTAGCTTATTTATCCCCTATCTCTCTAGAAGCTATTTTCTCTTTTCCTTCCAGTTTTACTTTTTACTTTATTCTCAAAAGATTTGCTAGTTCTAGCCAAATATTCCAGATTTCCATCTAAAGTCTAGCGGTATCTAACAATAGGGAATAGAAGATCCTCATTAGTTTGAAGTGTATTTTGACATAGATTAGTATTAAGTTTACTAATCTGTCCTTAATCACTTTAATTTATCATAATTATCTTTATTTTATATTACTAAATTCATTAAATCTACTATCTCTTACTCTTATACTTGCTTATCTCTCATATACTACTTTAAATAAACTTACATAGTAGATAATTTCGCTTCCTTTACTTAGATTGATTTTTATCCCTCCACTTGTTTTATTAATTTCCTTCTATTTTACAAATTATTGAAGAAGAGTGTTAGAAACTGGATTTTAAAGAGTGCTAATCGAATTATTATAAAATAGGTGTTAATAGTAAGAACTAAGTGTTAATTAGTGCTTTAATATACCTTTTAGCTAATTAAATGATATACTAATCCTTTTTTTATCTTTCTTGCATTTCTTTAATTAGATCAAATCTTGCTAATTTACTAATTTCAATTACTAAGTATATTTATATACATTAGTACCAAGATTTTTAGTATTTAATTAATTTTTATAGAGGGAATTAAATAGGCAAATCTTCTAAAACTTTTTTTCAAGTTAAGAATGCATAAAATGATTTAGCATAAAAGCTATAAAAGATAGACTAAAGTAAGAATGCCAATTAGTCTATCATTGAGTAAGGAGATTTTATAGTTATTTCTTACACTTAATTTATAAAATAAGCAGGCTTTGTAAGGAAATCAGAAAAGAAAGTTTAAGATATAAACAAAACTATTTCTATGTAGTATATTTGAAACGCGAAAAGCAATGAATTAGGAAATAAATTTTTGAATATTAGGTCAATATTTTCAAGTATAATTATGGAAAATAAACATTAAATTAGGGTGATTTTTAAAAGAGTAAAATTAATATTTTCTATGGATTTTCAAAAGTTCATATTTTCCATTTTTATTGTAGTTAGGTCTTCATTCACTTTTTTCTTTTAATAATCACATTTCCTCCATCTTGCTGCTATTTTTTCATTTTATATCCTTTTATTAGTAGATTATTGTTATTAAAATACCTTTTTACTAGCTTTCTTCAATCTCTTTGATTTAATTCCTTTAAGTTTTTGGAATTAAAAAAGCGTTTTAATAAACTTTGGATAATATTATAAATAAATGTCTTTCATATTTATTTTAGCTTTTGTTGTGAAAGTTCTAGTTTCAAGTCTCCAATTTTTTAACTTATAATATCTAGATTTATATTAATTTTTGGCTAAATAACCAGGATATCACTCTAATTTACAAGTGGATTTATTTAATCTAATCTGACTTAAATTAATATTGACTAGTTATTCTAAGTAATTAAGCTATTTCCATATTAAATGAAAATAGCTTCATTTCTTCTTTTATTTGAGTTAATTAGCAATTCTTATAAGCTAACTAAAACTCTATCAATCCTTAAACTTTAATTAGCAATCTAGTATCTAAAGGTAGTTTATAGAAATCATAATCCTTATGCTAATGAATAATTTTATTCAGTTCTAAATCTATTAGAGAAATTACTATATTACAGGTTTTTAATTAAGCCTTAAATAAATATTCATTTAATGAAAGATATTAAGATGACCAAGGGATTATTAAAGATAAAAGGAGTGATAGTTTAATAAACTAGCATGAATGAGCACTTAAACATTACAAAGTTTAATGATAATTTAGTCTCTTTAAGTATTTAAATTTATAATAAGTTTTTATCTTTCTCTAGTAAGACTCTGAAAGAATAAATGGATAAGCATTTGAAATATCTAACTTTTAGCATCTTTATATAATTAAATAAATAACCATTGAGAGTAGTATTTTCATAGTTAGCATATTTAGAAGTAATTAACTTTATATACGGTTTTATTTAAGGTATAATTTATTCCAAAGGCAATAGAATGCACCTAACTTAAAGGGTTTAAATTTGGTATCACTTAAATTAGTTAAAGATTAAGATTTCTTAAGAAAACTAGTTATACATATAACCATACAAAATTGCATAGGCTTCATAAGATATGCTTAATGGAATTAAGTAACATTTTACAATTTTATAACTAAATTGCATCATTTTGAAAAGTACAAAGGAAATAGCATTTACTAAAAGCAGGCTATAAGTTAAAATAGCAAAGATTGTAAGATTTTAATTAGAATAAAGAAAATTCTAGGAAAGAAATTAAAATGATCAACTTTCAATTAATTTGCATTACATGGATTTGATAAAATAACCCTTTAATATATAAAAATGTTGAAAATCGAATGCTTGACCTATAAATCACATAACCTAGAATAGATGTAAGCAAAATTTTTAAAGAAGGTAAATATTTAGCTCCTGAAAATAGAGAAAAAGCTTTAGATAAGTATTCATACTGCAAAATTTCTAAAATATTTAAGATAAAGTAATTAATTAATTTTTTTAAACTTTAAAGAGTAAAGAAACCTTGAAAATCAGCTATCATAGACTTAAAAATACGGAATCCTTTATATCATTAAACTCCATCTAAAGAAAATGTTTTCTGGATTAATAAATAATAGTAGATTAAATCTCTCCTAGTTAAGTTTCTTAGCAATTATACCTATCTTCTAATTTTTAAGTGGGCTAGAATTTTAGTTAAGTTATATAGTAAGCTAAAGTTAATTTAATATAATGAGAGTATTTCTTAACTCTACTCTATGAATAAATCCTAATAGTATCGTTACTAAAAGATATTAATTATTTAGAAAATATTAAGTATGAACCTGTTATTATTTAGAGTTAGAAGTAAAATATAGGATAGACTATGTTCTAGTTACTAATTAGAAAATACCTAATTAACAATTTTGCTCCAAAAAATTATTTAACCATTTTAGGTTCTTTAGTATAATACCTTTCATTACAGCATAATCAGAGCTAAATTTAGCTAGTAATTAGAATGAACGAGCAAATGTAATATTTTAAAATGAGATAAGTCATTTTAACTTTAAAGGTAAATACAAATTATAACTAAACACTTTAAGGAGAAAATGTCTTCCATATGTTAAGTTTAATGTCATACATGCTAATGCTTAAAGATTTCCATTCGAAAACGCATATTATATCTCCTATAATAGTTAAAGGCCCGTTATAAATTCCAGGCAAGGAAATTTAACCTATACTGTAAAATTCTCCAGACATTAGATCCATAACTAAAATTTCAGAGTTGAAGCCTTCTATAGTTTTCCCTCCAAAAATAAGTAGACTATTTCCTCCTTGGGGAATAATAGCAAAGGCTGTTAATTCGCAAGGAAGTTAAATAGAATGTAGTTATCACTGAGGCATTTTAACCTTGTCTGGAGAATGTATGTATTGATTATATTGGTTAGTATCTAATCTTTCTATTACGTTAGTACATTGATTTCCACTCATTCCTCCAAATACATATATTCATTCTACTTAATCCCTATCCTTTAAAACTAAAGCACTCGCATCAGCTCTTGGTCATTAAAGCTTTGGCATTACATATCATCTTTACAGGTTAATATCTCATCTTTCCGCTTCACAACTGAAGTTCAAATCTTTATTAATTCCTCCAATAACATATATATATTTATATCAATAAGCATAGCAGCATGCTCCCATATGAAAATAGGACATTGAAGGTAGTTACGATAGTTTGTTTTATTTCAAATCAAATTCATAGACAGTGTTTAAAGGATAATGATGAGGAGGCTAATTTAAAGTACCTCCTATAATAATCAGCTTTTTTAATTTATTTAGAACTACCATTCGTGCATATCTAGGCAACTGATTAACTCCTTATATTATAGTTTCCTTAAAAACATTGGTCTTTATATCAAAAGTTAATAAGCAAGGTGGATTTATTCTAAATGAAAATACCAAATTTTATAAATCTACTACATCCTAGGAAGTTATATATCTCGTAGTTCTTTCTAAGCTATCGTAAAATTCTCCAATTTCATTTTTTTTGACAGTTACATTTTTTCTTACTAACTCAACAGATTAAGTCATCTAATTAGGGAAAGCTTAGCTCCTCTACATTAAATATTACCTGATTTTTCTTTGCTTTAGGAGTTGTAATTTCTGTATTTTTCTCACTAGTTCTATCTGATAAATTCCCTTTAGCAATCTGATCGAATTTAGTGCTTTCTACTTCTTATTTTTCTTTGTAGGCTGAAGATTATTCAGCTAATTTTTCTTTTTCACTATTATAAACACTCTTTTCTTATACTTTCTAAGCTCTTGAACAGCAACTTCCCATTTTATTTTAATACTATAAAGTCTATTCTAATATTAGAGCTTTTAATATTATAATGGTATCTTATTATTAAGGTTTAAGGAATCTACTACCTTAATATTCACTTATAACAATTCTCTTTTAAGTTCTGAGATAAAGATATAGAAGATGCTTACATAATAAGTAACTTGAGATTTGCAAGAAATATATAAGTAAGAGAATCAAACCTATAAGTAGTCTGTAGTCTGATATGGATAATTCTGATTTCAATTAGATTGAAAGCATTTGCAGTCTCCTAATGTTCGTATTTATAGTTGAAAATGGAAATAAGACTAATATATTTAAGTTCTTGCTTTAGGAAAGAGATTAATTTATTTTAAAAGTCTGGATTCTATAAATCTTTAACTATTTTTATCCAAAGCACACAAAGTCTTATACATAGCTATAATTAATTAAATACTATGCATCATTTTTAAATCCTACTATTATACTAGAAACCTTATGTGTAGATAAAAGTTTTATTTTGCTAATTTATAGATAAAAAAGATTACATAGCAAGTATAAAGTAAAGAATATAGCAGTCTTAATTTAAAAGTTTAAGATTCTATAATATAAATACTAAATTTAGCTTCAATATTCCTAGCAATTAGACTTAGTCTCTTATTAAGGGATTTAAATTACTCTCTAAATTTATTTAGCTTTGTTTAGCTACTCTAATAAAGAGGTAGAAAAGATATGTAATTAGAGTGTTATTGTTCTAAGATGATTCTTTTCTTTTAAAATTTAGCCCTAACTATTGATTTAAGGTATCCAATATGATCTAAAAAATTAAAGGATTAGTAATTTGGATTACTTAATATTAACCTTCTCATAGATATAATAAAATCTGTATTTATATTATAACTATAATGATTGCATTATTTAAGATAGCGTATATTAGATTAAATAACTCATAACTAGACTTATGATATATAGATACTATAACTAGAAACTTATCTTTAAGCTTTAAGAAAGGGAAGAAAAGGTTAACATTAGAAAGAGGACTTAGAGTATTCATAATTTGAGCTAACTTAATAGATTTATTGACATCATCTCATTCAGCTTTCTCTACATTTTGTGCTGCTTTTTATGTGAATATTAGCAATAAAATGAAGGCTAATATATTCATAAAAATGTATAGCATAAACAACATAAAATATCCAGAGATCTGTATTTAATTGCTTACTGGGAGTATTATTTTCACGAAGATTATCCCTATAGCTGAAGAAAGCAAATAGCTGTAGCAAAATATTCCGTATATTTGGGGACCTTTTTCTTTACCGAAAAAATCTAAAAAGATAGGCTGAAACATAGCATAATGGCCACCTAAGCATGATAAAGTTAAACATATAATCAGTAAATAGATTCCCTTATATTCTACGCAGGGCTAAATTAGTATTGAGCATGCTATTTATATTATAAGTATTAGTCTGTAAACTGGAATAAATCCTACTTTATCCATTCACCATGTTAAAGGTATTCTCATTACTCCATTAAAAATCTAAGAAACAGCTCCAACTATAGATAAAAAGTTGTCATCATTTATATACACTATTGCAAAATTCTTTTATACTGCATTCGTAAAAAGGCAGAAACTAATAGACAGTGTATTCATTAAGAATAGCAATAGAAACTTAAGACTGAATACTCCCTAAGAGACGGAAGTATATTAGACTTGGGTTTTTTCTATTAAAGGCTATTTTAGAGAATCTTCTTTCTCTTACTTTAGTCTTTACTCCTTTTGATCTATTACTATTTATTCTTCGTTAGAAGGATAATGTAAGAGCAGTAATCCTGCCAATCCTGATATAGAGTAAATAATGATAATCAATATAAACATTTTTGGTACATTTTAGGCTACTTCGAAATCAAAGTATTTGTAAGTAGCTGCTCCTACATTTTCCTCAATAGAAGGTAGTTTATTTTCAGGATTGACAATATAAGTACATAGTATAGCATAGAAAAATGCTCATAATGGTAGATTTAACTAGCATATTCCTGAAATTTTTCCTTTATTCCAAGGAAAATAAGCCCAACAGCATTATAAAAGTGGAAACTACATAAGTCCATAAGCACTACCAATTGAAAAGACATACAGAAAGATAAAAAGCTTTCAATTACTGGCCGCTATAAATATCAGAAACTAAGAAAACAAAACAAAGCAAACAGTAATAATAGCACTTACGGTATAACCTATTTTCCTAGTTAAAACAATACCAAAAACTGTAAGAAAAGTTATTACTATTTGTACTGAGGGCAAAGTTATATAAGTATCGTTTAGTGTGACATTAGGGTCAAAATGCTTTAGATAAGATACTATGTAGATTTCAATAGTTCCATAAAGATAATCATTCCCTATAATGCTGTAAAGTAAGCAAGTACTTATAATCGTTTTTATTCCATTTTAAAAGACTTGCTTCTCACTAGGTCCTCCAGTAAGTTAGCTTTACATTTCGTTGAAATATTAAAGGTAGAGTATTTATTTAAATTAACTAATAATCATAACTATATCAAAAACAATTAAATGCAGTAACTTTATGGTTGCTTTATGTTATATGCTTTTACTGTATAATATTCTAGAGAGTGAGTTGTAAGCTGCAATATACTCGTAGGATAGTAACTTATTCAGTTTAAAATTGGAACTAAATCACTGTAAAGTTTTATACTCCAAAGGAAAATTAAAGGATAAAGTTAAGCAGAGCTCTCTAAATTAACCTATTTAATCTCCTTCTATTCCTTTACTAGATATAATTTATATGCTTTCATTAAGAAATAAGAAGCTAAAATTAAGCCTTCGAAACGAAAAAAAGATTTATGATTAAAGCAATAGAAAAATCATAACCTAAGCAAGATAAGATAATCATTTAATATTATCTGTAATTTGAGGAAATAGAATGGTAAAACTACACTAAAAAGTGTCTAGTTATATAAATAATACTTAGAATTTATTTAAACGTACCTTGATTAAATAAAAGCTAAAAAACAGTCTATCATTAGTAGTCTAAAGTGAGAGCAGTATACAGACTTAGAATGGAGTTATGAACTTATACCCAATTAAGTAAGATTTAAATTAAGTATTTAAAGTTAATTAATTACTAGCTTCTCTCATTCTATCTTCTTTATGCTTTTGTAAGCTTTAGAGTTAAATATTTGAAGAAGGAATAAAGATAAAAAATTTAGAGCAAGGAAAAGCATAAAAAGCGTTAGATATCCAGTTATCTGTATAAAATCTTACAGGAAGAACAGTTTTCACAAAGAAAATTCCTAAAAGTGCGGATGTTAAATAACTATAAGTGAAAATTCCATAAATCTGAGGTCCTTTTTCCTTTCCAAAAAGTTCTACGTTTAGAGAAGGAAAAATAGCATAATGTCCACCTAAGCAAGAAAGAGTTGAGCAGATAATAATAAGGTATATTCCTTTGTAAGCTACACTAAAGTAGATTAGTCCAACACAAATAATCTAAATTATTATAATCATTTTGTAAACTACTGAAAAGCCTTTCAAATCCATTAGGTAGGTCAAAGGTATTCTCATTATTCCATTGAAGATTTGTGAAAGTGCACCAACGAAAGTCAAAAAGTTATCATCTTTTATGAAGTTAATAGCGAAATTTTTTTATATGGCATTTACAAAAATTGCATAACTGCTAGAAAATAAGCACATTATGAATATAAGCAGAAATTTGGTACTAAAAACACCTTAAGAAACAGATACACATCCTACTTAGTCCTTTTATAGTAATGGTTATTAAAGCGAGTTTTATCTCTCTTATAATATTCTTTCTTCTTTAGCTTGTATTATCACAATCTCTTCTTATGAAGGATAGCGTAAAAGATAAACGCCAATCACTCCTAAAATACTGTAAATGATGAATAAAACTGTAAACATTTTTAGGACGTTTTGCGATATATCAATTTCAAAGTACTTATAAGTAGCAGCACCTACATTTTCTTCAATAGTAGGCAATTTATTTTCAGGATTAACTATTCAAGTACATAGCATTGCATAAAAAAAAGCTCATAAAGGAGCGTTCAATGTGCATAATCCTGTAATCCTTGCTTTAATTCATGGAAAATAAGCCCACCCGCATTCTAAAAGAGATACTCAAACTAATCCATTTGCCGATCCTATTGCTAGAACGTAAAAGAATATGAAAAAAATTCAATTAGTGGAGATAAATAGCAAGAGTTAAGCAATCAATATTAGTAAAAGGGATATAAAAGCACTTGTTTTATAGCCAATTTTTCTAGTTATAATTACTCCAAAAAAGATAAAAATAGTGCAAAAGATTTAAGTAGATGGTTAAGTGATATAAGTATCATTTAAAGTCACATCTGGATCAAAATGCTTCAAATAAGAAGTTATGTAAATCTCATTAGTCCCAAATAAATATGCATGCCCAAGTATGCTAAATAGCAAGCCTCCAGCTATTACAGTTTTGACTCCATTCCAGAAAACTTGCCTTTCAGTAATGTCAGTAGTTTAAGTGCTAGTCATGATTGAAGAGAAAGCTAGTATTAGCTTAATTTATTATTATTTAATTCAACTTTTTACTATCTAAAATTAATTTAATCACTTAAAGCATATGCTAATTAAATTAGCTTTCTTCTTTAATTCTAAGATGGTTTAAAGCTAATTAATAGTATAGATAGTTTTTTAGTAATAACTTCATTCTTTTTATATCTTAATAGTTAACATTAGAAGCAACTATTAGAACAACTAAGTAACGATATACTTTAGATTGCTAAATGTTTATAACACCTACATATTTAGTCTCCAATACTGAATACTAGAAGTATGCTCTATTCTTATTAATTTAAAGCTTAATATATAGATTATCTAAAAGCAGATCTAGCAATGTTTAATAACCAAGCTTGATAGAATCAAATCACCAACAGTTTGCTAAAGTAAGATGATTTAGCATCTTTGCATGATTCTATTTTTAACTATATTATATCCTTTATATATAACTATAAACAATTGATACTTAAGTACAGCTCAAAAGGTAATAATTAAGAATGCTAATTTAATAATACCAAAAATTATTTCTTTTATTAAGAAAGCTACAAGTAAGAAAGCTACCTACCTGCTCATTAAACCATTTAATATCCATATTGTTCTGAAGGGCTCCATTCTTTCCTTATGTAAGAGAGTATTGGAAAAAATCAAATAGCTAATTCATGCAGTTAAGGTATTTCTTAAAATCTAAAGCAAAGATAGATTAGCTATCTATCTATTGGCTTGAAGTCCTATTTATTAATGCAAAAGACTACCTAATAACTATTATAATTAGCCTCATAATGTAGCTGCTAGTATATTTTCTAACTTAGTAATATAATTAGCAATATATAGAATAGAGTGATAGTCTGATTTTAAATAGATAAGTAGTTGAGTTTAATGAGATTTGGCTATTTATTAATTTTCTAAATTTCAAATAATACTCTTTAATTATCCCGGGATGTTGTACTGTGTTGAAGAAAGGCCTAAGATTAGTTAGAAATAGCAGAATGTCCGTGTAAAACTATCATAAGAACAGCAGCATTCTCAGATTAATTTGAATGAGCTTTCTCATTAAGAGTTAAAGTTCTAATTAGAGCAGCAATGTAAGCTAGTAAATGGGTAGAAAATGTAAAGAGAGGTGATTAAAACTATTTTCGAGCCAAGCAATAATATTATCAATTACTTCGCTTAGTTTGTTTAGGAAAACGAAAATTGCACTGATTAGGACTACTGATCTCTTATTTCATAAGCAACTGAATATAGCAAATTAATATTCTTTAAGAAGATAAATCTTCTAAAATAAAAAATTGACTCTTTTATAAGCAACCTCTATACCATCAAATAAGAGGAAGAAAAATAGAATCAAGAATAAAAGGTAAAAACTGCTTAACCCATCAATCTGTAAAAAGGTAAATCAACATTGACTACAAGAGATTAGATTAAGAAGAGTAGTGATCTTGTTGATTTCTATAACGATTAGCAGAACAATCCTAGTAATAAAGCATAATAGCAGTAAAATATAAGTCAAATATATGCTATTGACAATATCTAAACTTTCTTCTTATATAGCAAGCAATAAACGTTCTCAAGAACCAATGTCTACATTTTAAATTATAATGACAAGGAAATCTATAACATCGATCCATAAAAGTAAGAAAGCTTTTAGTTAAATGACAGCGAAACTAACATTTTAACTAGTCAGGATTTTCCATAAGAGTACGAACTGATAAATGATTTGTATAACAAATAAATCTTTAAACGAATTGGAAATCCTAAGCTTCAAAAGTATTTTTTCTAGAAAGAATAAGAATCACAAGACATTAAAAAAATATTAGAGGATGTACTTTTTTAAAGTTAAAATGACGAAATATAATTAAGTGAAAATCAGTCAAACTTAAGATAACAATATAATTCTACAAATTAAAATCACTACCATCTTGAGTTCCTTAATAGTAATAACAAGTATTGTGAAGAAGTACTTAATTAGAATAAATCCAAGCCATTGAAAAATTCTTTGGATTTTACTAAAGAAATGAAGGGAAGTACTAGAAATAAAATAGACTCATTGGTAAAAGAGTTTAATTGTGCAACCTCTGTTAAGTAAGCTAAAGACTTTCATTAGTTCATAAATTCAGTATCCGAAAAAGAGATTTAAAAAAATGTAATGCCATAGCAAATACTAGACATTCTATTAGGGGCTTCTTAAATGGGTTTAGATTTTATTAATAAGTATTAGAGGAGAAGGTAGATACGATAAATATATAGCAAATATGAAAATGAAGATATGATATTCGATTAATAATTCAATCAAACTTCGCCAATAAAATAAGCTAAATAATACATAGAATTTGATCAAGATACTCCTTTAGAAATAAAACAATTCATTCCAATTGATCTTTAAGAAGGAAAAAAGAAACTTTCTAATTTAATTGAAAAAGTGCCTTTTAACAGACTGAATTAAGAGTTAGATAAATGCATAGCTCAAGAGGAGAAGAAAGAGTGGACACATAAAATGAAAACGATGACTATGCTTTATGTAGCACACGAGAAGAATATATCAGTAGGTGATATGATTAAAAAATGATATTTGTTTAGTATCTATCATATATATTTAAATAGATTGATATAGAAATTATAATATTCTTATTACTATAAATGATTTATATCTTTTAATGCAATAAACCTAATACCTATTAGATATATTAAGTATCACATATAAAAAATATAATTAAATGAATTTCTTTCTCCTTCATAGTACTTTTAAATTCGAAACCAAGGCAGAGAGGTATATATAAGCCATAGCTTATAGTGATTTAGTTATATTAAAGTATTTTATTCTATTAATTATTAATTAATAAAAGTTCTAGCCTTATTTCTTAAGAAGCTAAAAAAGCTTTAACTCATAAGCTTAAATATTTATTAACGTCAATTCTCCTCTTTTTGATAGGAAAGCTTATGTTTTGTACTACAAGTTAACGCAGTTAATAATTGTTGTCTTCTATTTCTTCGAATGACCTTTTGAAGCTATTATTGAACTCACTGTCTCTTTTTTGGTTTAAAACTTTAGGTTAACTTGTTTCCTTCGTTTCTTTAATTTCTGCCTCTTTATTTTCTTATTCTGAGCTATTAATTCTTAAGTTATAAATTGATAAATCTAATCTCTCTTATTTTATTCCTAGCTCTTCATTGGTGTTGCTTTCTTGAAAGCTTTTTATATCTTTTAAGGTAATTTATCCTTAAAATTGAGAATAAATTTTATCCAGCATTATAAAATCAGGTCGCTGTTCTTAAGGAGAAAGCATGCATTTTAAAATGCTAGTTAATTAGCTTATAATTTTGGAACTGACTTATGGATATAGCTCTTTAATTAGATTTGTCTGTTATTAGCACAGATTTTAGTCTTCATTTACTTTAGTAGTACCAACATCAAAGATAGTAGCTAATTATAGGAAAACAACTCCCAAACTATAAACGTCTTGCTTAAAAGTTTTGCTAAAATCTGGTTCTTATTATCAAACATTTTGCTGTAGTTATTATAAGCTGTAAGGTGATAAATAGCTTATAGTACTTATTCTATTTTCTTTTTCTTTAGTTTAAAAATTGGTTCAGTCCTGACTAATTCCGAAGTCAATTAGTTTATAAATTTTTTAATTATCGAAATATACAAAATTAGACAGCTTGATATCCTTATGAGCGATTCCTATTAATTAGAGAGTTTTAAAAAGCTAAATAGTATTTCCAATAAACTTCATCAAATCTCAGAATTTTCATTTTTATTTGGATTCAAATTTGGTTTTAACATCATCCCATAAGGAATGGCTTCCCTTTTCTAGAACTATATGAACAATATTAAATGAGTTATCTATTTTGTAGTCTATTAATTAGCACACTTAAGGACAAAAGCAGGAGGCTTCTTCATGGATTTTGAGTTCTGGAATAGTTTTTACTTCTCAGTATTAAACTCTTGGGTCTATCTAAGCAAGATTTATTGATTTCACAATAAATTCTTAAGATTCATTTTCTCCTTTAGCCTTCTAAGTGACTTCAGCTATTAAAGTGCAATCATTTTTTTAGTACAGCTTCTGAACTTAATAATTCAAATTGAGCCGATTTAAGCTTTTTTAGTAAGTCTTAATTAAATTAGTATCCTGAACGGACTGCATTCCTTGCATTTTCCTAACGGATTAAATATTTAAAATTCAAAATTCATTTCCGTTAGATCTTTGAATTTGAATAAAAAGATATTTGATATGGAAGGATTTAAGAAAAAAAGCCTTATTAAACTTCATATTCCTATTTCCTTTAACTAAATGGTATTTTAATTATTACTTTCCTTAAAATCCCAAGTTTAATGATAATTAAATAGCTAAGTATATTAGTTTCCTACTTCTTACTATATCTAGTTGATAACCTATTAATAGCATATCTTTTAAGCTTGCATCTCACAGAACTTACATAGAGTATTTAAAGCAAATAAATTACTTATGTAAACCTTATTTTGAGTAGCATGCTCTTTATGCTTTTTAAATAGTGTACTTTCAATTTATTTCTTTTAAGCTAAATTTTCAAGCTTTTATACTAAGATTATAGTTTACCAGTAGTTATTTCAGTAAAGTTTCACATTTGTATACTTTAGTCAGTCTAATGTTTATCCTAAAATCCATAAAAATAGAACAGCTTTATTAGCTGTGGATATTAAAGGCACTAAAGCAAAAACTGCAGCAGCTCATAGTAAAAGCACCTTATTAAGATATTGAAGATTTATGGATATTATAGCATCTAAATAATACTAAAGAATAAGCTTTTATCTGCTTTTTCTAGTTTCATTAAATTTACCTTTTTCATGTAATTAAAGCTAAATACAATCAATAAAATATGGCTAAGACTGTTGATACCTATATCCTATGCTTTTATAAGTATCTAAGGATTGTATAGACATATTATTTATAGCTAAACTAGAAGCAATAATTATTAAATCCTTTATTTAATAAAAATAGCCTAAGAAATTATATTTAGATATTATAGTCTGTTCATAATACTAAAGCTTTATAGAATTCCTAAATAGTAAAATTATGCTCTTTAAATCTTCAAGTTTCGTACTTTTTAAGTAATATCTATACATCTGCTAGATATAGTAAGTAACTAAGTTAAACAAATTGTTTATATCCTAGAAGTGTTTAAGCTAAGTATAAAAAGCGATAAGCAGATTAATGAATCTCAAATAAGTCACAAGTTAATTAGAAGGGTATTTCTATGTTCCTAAATGTAGATAATTATATTATATTTAATTCTCATTTAAACGAATGAATAAAGATTAGTAAGCTAAATTTATAATAAATAATCCAATATTTAAGTAAAGCATTAATATCTATAATGCTAAATTTCTTGGCTAGTAAAGAAAGCATTCTAATTTCTCATTATTATACAACAAACTCACCTTCTTCATACTTATAGTTGCATTATCTAACCATTTTTAGTTTTCTATTATCGATACACTCAGATACTAAGTTAATAAATAAAGGAAATAGTAAGAAGCTTTTAAATAAAGAAAGAAGAGTACTATTAAATAATCTTATGCAGTTAATCAAACTAACTATAGTACTTTAATTGTAAGCCTATTTGCTATATTCTTAAAATAGCTTAAGTAATTAAACCTTTTGTGACCTTTAATAGCAGCTTAATAAAATTAAAATCTTTTAATATGATGCTATCATAAAAAACTGGTGACTATAGAAGAACCGATGTTTTAAGCAATAAGATTAAGTAATATTTGAAAGAAAGCTTTAACTCCTACTTCGAGATTAATTTATATTATAGTATTTGAAGATTTCATTGATAGAAATCATCTTGTAATGATGTAATTTCTTTAAATTAAGTTCTTTTAGCTTATAGACCAAATATGATATTTTCTTATAAGAAAATAACGGAATTAAGCCAAAATAACTAAGATTAGATAAGATTTAAAGTTCTCTTTATTTCATACTACTTCGGCTATCTGTAACCGTTCTTCTTTGTCTGAATTCAATTATTGAAATGATCTTTCAGAGTATTCTTCACTTTCTATTATAACAGGATGATTTAATTTGGCAAACTAGGGAATTTAATAATTTTGCTCTATCTCCCTATCAAATTTTATTAAGCTTATATTTTTCGCCTCTTCTATTTAGGTTTTATTTTCTTTGTCAAAGTTAAATTTAAAGTTCTAAAAACTGAGCTAGTTTATGTCAAAAATTTTATTGATGTTGATATTGATATTCATCCAAGTATTGCTAGAACTGATTCAACTTTATATATTTTTGCTTTGCTTAATATAATTCATTGATTTTCTGTTAATATTCTGCATATTCATCTTACTCATTCTTTACATTTTTTTGATATTTTCTAGCTTATTCATTGCATTGAAGTTTTAGGAACTTATTTCTTAGAAGAACTTTGATTTCCTATTTCCATCAAAAACCTGACTTAGCAATATCTCTCTTAAATCCATTTTAAAATGGTCCTGAGATTCATTTTACTCATTTTAGTCTTTTTATTAATCTGAATTTGTTTAAATTACCTAGTAACTAGAAATATCAAGTTCAACCTTAGTTGGCAGTAAAGGGATTGGACCGATCATAGTCGTCTCAGAAAAGTAAAGCTTGGTTCTAAAAATTGAATTGAGTATCATTATTTCGTCCCTGTATATCCCCTATCTTCTTTTCCTTTTTGATTTTCCATTTAGAATGTAGTGGATATAGATTATAAATAACTAAAGCAACTCCCGCTACTAGAAAGTATCATTTTCCTTCTATATCTAATTGATAATACATTCAAAAGCCAAAGGCAGAGTAGAATAGCATTCATTTAGGAATTAAATTAAGGAATATATTATTTAACCTTTTACTTATCCTGTAAGGTCTTGACGTCTTTCTTATTAGTATATATTTATCAAGTCAGTAAAGGAAAAAAATTCCTATACTACCTATTAAAAACCCCAAAGGAAATAGGGGTGCATAGACAAGCGTTAATAGAAATGTCTTCATTACAAATGCATATTTTTCGCTAACGTCAAATTTCACATCCTCATACAGCAAATTAGCTTCAGCCTAAGTCATACAGTGCAATTATTTAGTAATTTTGTAGTATCAAATTTTAATTCGCTTGTAAAATCTGCTGAAATCTATGTTTGTTGCTAAAGGTTATGTAAGTGAATTAGTCAGCTGAATAAAAAATAGATCTGTTATTAGATTACCTTCTTTCATTCAGTTATCAGGATTGTGACCTAATATCAGCACAAGGAAAGTTGTGACTAAACTTTGAGATAAAGCAAGCTTGAAGGCAATAAAGGCAATGCATTCGGTTTCAGTTTGATTAATATCTAAAGTAGATACTATCTTAATGGCGATTTCCAAACTTAAGTTTATTATAATGATAACTATCGAAGGAAGTAACTAGTAGCTTTAATCCGAACTATCATTTTATCCATTTTATTGCTAATTGTTCTCTCTTGAAAAGGATATTTTCAAAAGAACTGTATAGCCTGCTGAAAAAAGCATCGCAATTATTATTGAAGTTAAAAAAAATCTTTTAAGCTTTTACAAGATACCAATTCCTAAGTTTTCTCACTTAATATCAGAGGGGTCAGGAGCAGTTTAGGCTTTAATCCATAAATTGCCTTTAAAAAGCATATTAGAATCATTATTATTTGTGTAAGTAAACATTTTCTTCAATAATTTATTAAATTTCCCCTTAAAATAATTCTTTACAAACTCAGCTTAATTTTACTGTTCAAAAGTCACGAAAGCTTGTCCTATTTATTCAAACTCAGTTTAGTTTTCTATTTCTTAAAGCTTCTCACTAACCTTCTCCAGTTATAAGCTGATTTTTACTATATCTTAAACTATTTTCCTGCTTTTATTTTTGAGGCTGCTAGTATTTCCCAATTACTAGTGCTAAAACCTTTTCCTCTCTAGTAAAGTGTAAAAATGCTTATATTAGTTAAGTAGTTTCATATACTTTGAGCCATTATAAGGAATGTTTATTTTTACTATTTTTACTTATTTTTTTATTTGATATAAGTTTTTCTCTATAAACTCCCTTAATTCACTCTCTTCAAATTTCTTTCCTAAATTTTTGAACCAAACAGTATAGTCACTTGGCTTAATACTTTGCTTGTCGTACTGTAAGGATAAGTAATCAAATTTCCGTTTTATGAAAAATAAGGAAATTAAGATTGAAAGTATGATTGTCAGATGTAAGGCTCCAAACCATTAAGGAGCCTTTTCACAACAAGTTTGCTTACCATTGTTACTTTTAGAATATCCACAAACAGAGGTCTTTACAATTCAGAAACTAATATCGTTTAAATCTTATTAATCAAAGCTCTAAAGTAAAGATAATACCACCATCACTGATCCAAATAGCAAAAAAGCGAAAAAGAAAATGCAGAAAATATATTTAAGGAACATAAAATATAAAGGAAATCCAATTCCCAACTCAGCGAATTCTTCCAATCTACAGCCAATTGTAAAATTTTCTCCATCAATTGGATACCCACAGCAATCACAGAAATCTTCTTAATTTTTATTAGTCACATTTTTAATTATCTTTACTTTCTTTGCTTTCTTGTGAAGGAGTGCTTTTTTAATATCCGCTTTATTAAACTAGTCGAATCCTTTTCTAAATTACGAAAACTTTTATACATTATCAATTTCATTGCTCAAAGCTGCACTATTATCATTTATATGATCTTAGAACTCTGAAAGATTCATAAGCGTGCTATTGTTATTATCTCTTTAAGTTAGAGTTTGAATTTAATGAAGCCTATTAAAAGAGTCTTAGCAATGCTGTTCTAAAGAAGTATTCTGATTTTTTTTATTTTCCATTTTTACAGAATTATCTTTATTAACTTCCTATAAAATGCTTTTACAATAATTCTCTTCTATCTCACTTTTAAAGTATATTTTTGTATTAAATTGCTAATTTAAATTGCTTCATTCGAATTTGAACCTTTTAATTTGAAATTTCATATATTAATCTTAAAAATTTATCCATTCATTTCGATTTATTACTGATGCTAAATAACAACTACTATTACCTCATTTTTAATTATAATATTTTATATATTTCTTTGCTTACATGTTAGAAAGAAAATCTAGACTGGCTTATATATCTGGACTTTTTATCTTTCTAAGTAAAAGTATTTCCAGTCTCAGACGATACCCATTTATTAATCTATATTTAAAATCCCCTTTATAGATAATCATATTCATTAAGCATTTGCCTCCCTTCATTGGCAGAATGCTATAATAAAGCTGTTATTCATAAAAGTATTTATATATCAATACTGCAATTAAAATTATGCATTATTTTAAGTTCTATATTTTAAACCTAAATTTATCAGATTAAGCATTTAAATTAATATTATTTAGAGTTTGATTACTTAATCATTGGTAATTACTGCTATAAAAGAAATTGATTTCATTAAGTCTACAATTATTATTCTTTTTATCATTATTTATGTTTTTATTAATTTCCATGCTTCATATCCCTATGTATTTAATATAAAGCTTCACTTCTTTTTAATAGAATATCTTATAATTTAATCTAATATTTAAGTAAAAGTAATTCAATATATTTTGCCATTTTTCTTAATTTAATCTAGAATTGTTTATACTAAAAGTGGATGTAACTAGTAAGTATATTTGATTTTCAATCTCTATTAATTATTGATAAATATTAGACAAGGAGCTATTTATTTAAATCCTTTTTGATTGATTATCTTTATGAGTCTTTTCATCTTTAGCCTTAAACTCTTTCCTTATCCTTATTCCTTTGAATATACTAGATTCTTTTATCTTCACTTGCAATTTATTAATCCATCAATATCCTAGAATTACAATGAAATCTCTTAAATGAATAGATAAGATTTACTCCTTCAAGCTCAAAAGCATATATTGTTTTTTCTATTTAAAATGCCTTATTTTATTATAAAGAGACTCTTCAAATTATATTATTGTTTGAATAGTTTCTTTAGCAAGATCTCTATCTAATAAATATTAAATTTTTTATAAATTAACTTATCCCTTATTTTATCTTTTTAAATATAGATTCTATTTAAATTACCCTGCTTTAAGTGTATTTCAAGAGTTATTGTTTAATTTATATTTTTTTTTATTAATTATTTTAGTTTTATCTTTTAAATCTTATTATCCTTATCTTCTTATGGATTTCAATTGCTTATAATTTATTCAAAGATTGAATTAATATTTTGTAATTCTAGTTAATGTTCTAAATTCTCTTTCTTATCTATTATTGATCTTTTTACATCTATTAATTAATTTTTATCTTTAGTTTATTAATTGAATCTATTAATAAAAATTCTATTATAAAAGCCATAACTTATACTGTTTATTTTATTGCATTATCAGTTTGCTATTATTCAAATAACTGAGAGTTTGTATATTAGATTATATAGAGTTCTTTATATTCTTCCTATTCCTTCTAATTTGTTTTTATTAATATTATATAAGGCTCTCATATTATTATACCTAATTAATTAGAATTTACTTTAATAATCCTTCTATTCTTAAGAACCCTTTTCATACTTACTCGAATCATTAAAATAGCTTTATCTATCCGATTTTATGTATTTAGATATATAGAATAAAGTAAAGACAAGCAAGACGTAGCTTCATAATCATTTAGAACTTAAGAGATTTACAATAGCTTCGCTTGTATCTTTGTTAATCTCTGCATTTAGTCTATACTTCTTGCTTAGCATACTAATCTAAAGCTAAAATCCTCTAGATAATCTTTCTGAAAGAGTATTTTTAACCCTTTGAATACTATATAAATTTCCATTTTCTTTAGTAGAATCTTTTAATCATTTTGCTTAAATTATATAGAGATTATATTAATTTTATCTTTAGAAATTAAAAATGCTTTCTGTTTTAAAAAATAGGGTATATTTGATTAATCTAGCATCTTATCTATCATAATATTGCTGTTCTTAATAGTTACTTTATGATTTAAGAATTGCTTATTAGCTAACTTCTTAAGAATTATCCTTGTCTATAACTTTAAAGTATTTATTAGTTCCTTATAGCTTCTATGGCATATTTAAACTTCAGTTGCTTCAATATAACTATTACTATCTTTATTAATAGTCAAACAAAAGAAATAGCAACTTTCTCCAACAAAACCTAATAATTAATATTACCTTTCTAACTACTTCTATTTGCTACAGTTGGATAATTAGAAGTTAACAAAAGAAGTTTAAGACTTTAAATAAATAATCTAATCTCCAATGCTAAAATTTAGCGAACTGATAAATGAAAAGAATTAAGCTTCAATTAAACTAACAGACATTTTCTAAAAAGAGGAAAGATAGAATACCTAAATCGAATAGAGTTTAAGATAGTATTTTGACCAGAAAATCAGTTAACTGGAATAAATAGAGTTTAACTAACGATCAGATTCAGAATCAAGAGGAGAGCAGAATATATCATTTGGTTTCTCCTATTAGAAAATAGAAAAAAGAAGTTGATATTGTAAAATATGCACATAAAGTAAATTAACGCTATAGATTTAAGGGAAAATAATATTAAGAAATTAAAAGAGAAATTAAAAACTTAATAATTTTATTGCACTCCAAACAGAAGTCTGTATTAGAAAAAAAGATCTTAGTCTTACTTAGAAGTTAAAAAATCAATGATGAAGTGAGATGATACGAGAAATGATAATTAAAATTTGACTTATAAGCATAGTAAGATGCGAAAAAAGCATTTTATAAGGTCTACGATCCACAAAAGTAAGATTAGTATGACATCGAAGATTTCTGATAAGAAAAGATTTCCACAAGCTCTAATATGTGGTAGATCAAATAAAGGTGACATCACAATAATAAATTATGTTATGCTATATAATCTTCTATTACTATTTAAACTTTCAATTTACTTTTTCTTATCTTTTTAATCAATTATTAATTGCTTTTCAGAATTTAATTATAAGCAATAAATAAATAAGCTTATAGATAAGGAACCAAAATCCATCACGATAGATACAAAAAATAAGCGATTGAGGATAAGTCTATAATATGTATAATTTTGTGTAATAAGTAGATTTACTTTATAGAATATTGCTGCTTATTTGATTACTTTTACATTCTTAAGTCTTTTTCTTTCTTAATCATATCAAATATTTTATACTTAAGATTTACTCCAAAATCATAAGAAACTCTTTAGTACATGCTGTTTTTATATCCTGGCTAGTAGAGATATTTAGAAGAAAACTAATCAATGGAATTAAGATAAAAGAAACTACTATTCTTATATCATGCTTAGTTTAAAGAGGGAAAAGGAATGTAAATATTGATCTAAATACAACGAGCAAACTATAATCATCAATAAATTAATAATATAGAAGTTATTAAATGTCTCATATAGTAGAATGCTACCAACAATTAGACTCTAGATGGAAATTATAAAGTTCGTTCTGTTCATTAATAATGTATATAGAGTTATCTATTTATATTGGAGTTATATTGTTGTATCCTTTTGCAAAGTCTTCACTAATTTATTTAAAGTCTTCTGTATCAAAGGAGTAAATTTTATTAAGCTATGCATAGTTTTTAGCTCCTTAATTAAAGATTAAAATATTAGATTAACTTGTAGTAATTGCATTTACAAAACTAGCACATGGTAGTTTTTAGTTCAACACTTTTCATTAATCTTCAATGGGATTAAACTTTTAGATTATGTTTTATAATTTTCCTTAGTCTCTGTTATATCCTCCAAAGGCATATAAAATAGAATTAAAAATGCAAACTCCAGGTCATTCCACTTCTAGAGGAATGTTAGCGATTTTTTGGAATTCTTTGGTTTTAATGCTAAAGTATTCACATTTCTCTTGATAATAAATTTTTAAATCGCTTGCTGTGTAATACCCTGATATCAAATACAAACGATTATGCAAAAACGCATTCCCATGACTGCACCTAGGAAAATTCATTTTATATTCAGCTAGAGCATATTTATTTTCTTCCCCTAATCGAATTTCTACAAGATTAGTCTACCTATCTTTTCCGCCTGATATGTATATAAGATCATTCTCAAGTTAAATTATTCTACCAGCAGCTTTAAGTAAAGCATTAGGTAATTTGATAGATTACTTAGTTTTATTTTTTACGTTATATGAAAAAATATTAGCTGAATTAACTTTCAGAAACAGGATTTGATCTTATTTTTCCAAAGGTTAATTTTATATTTGCATATTACTTTTTTCTATTTATATGTTTATCCTTATATTATCACTAATAGCATTGAATATTTATTAGTCATTTATCTCTGTCTATCAAATCGTTGATATATTCTAAATAGGCTATTTAAATTATTTGTTGAACTCTATTATACACTGCTATACATCTCTATTGTCTCTGATTTATAAAAGCTTCTATTGAAGGCTTTGCAAAGTTTTTAGCTATTGTTCGTTATCACTAATAAGAGTTTCTATTTCCTTACTTAAGTTTTGGTACTTTTCATTTATGGTTAATTGATATTAGCTCAATTAATCACATATAAGGCTTACAAGTTTACTGAAACTATCTTAAGACTTCTAAGACTTTCATTATAATTTTAGTTTTTGGTTGTTTAAAACATTGAGATTTTCCTCTATACATAGCATTCGCTGTATTACTAACTGCCTTTTCTTCTCGCTGCTTTATTTAAACTCCTACATGTATTCTTTTAGCTGCTATAATTAATGCCCTTAATGATCTTTCTTAGCACATAATGAGCATAATATTTATTCATCCTATTCACAAAACATATTTCTCGGCTAATTATGAAAAGGGCAAGCTTCAAATGTTCCAAAATCAGATTTCTAAATAATATTGAGCAAAGCTCAGTTAGTAACATACTTACCAAACTGTTGCTTATCAATAGGACAGGTAGAATTCTGTTTTTTTATAGTCTCTGCACATTATAAGCAAATAGTATGACCACAAGGTTATAGTGAGCAAGGTCTGTTGATATTATCATTAAAATCTGTCATGCAAACTAAGCACTCTAAGTCCTCTTTATTTAGCATTATTATTTAATATAATTATTTATTACCTTCTAACTTTAATTCTATGCTTCTAAGCTTTCTTATCCTCTGTCTACACTCAACTCTTAATTAGTTATATTTCCGCTTTTTAAACTTCTACTTCGCTCCTGATCTCCTTAAGATAAATGAGCGCTACGATTTGCTGTTTTTAAGTATAATAGAAGCAACTAAATTAATTGAGAATTTTGGATTTGATATAGTAAAGTGAATCTAGTTCCTTAGAGCTAGATAATGGAAATATAAGAGGGAAGTACTTTAAAGTATCTTTTTAGATTCAATATATTTGGCAATTGAATCACAATATCAAATATTTTAATGATCCAGCAAGCATATCTTTTGCAAATAGTGCTTAGGATATTAAATTTTAAGCCAAAGGATGAAACTATTTGTATATATATTAGTATAAAGCCAGTACAAAATTTATCAATATCTATATAAACTAACACTCTCAAGCTTATTTTAGAAAGATTGACAAACTAATAAGAAAGAGTTATTATAAAATGCCTATGATTGATAAAATATCTTAAAGGAAGTTTAGGGATTATAAAGTATTAAATAAAGGTAAGTAAACAAAAGTGTAATATAATACAGGGAAATGGCAAATTAAATTAAAAACATGTTAAAAGGATTTAAATTCTGTGTTGTAGGAGGAGGCCCAGCGGGCTTTTACCTTTCTAAAATGTTAGCAAAACAATTTTAGTGTGAAATTGATATATTTGAAAAAATACCTTGTCCCTTTGGATTGGTTAGATATGGAGTAGCTCCTGATAAACTTGATATGAAAAACTGTGAAAATGATCTGACTAATATAAAGAGCTAATTAGGAAGGCAGCTCAATTATTTTGGAAATGTCTAAATAGTAACTCTTTTTATAGAAATAGGGAAGAGATCTGAAATTAGATGAACTATAAGACAGATATTCTGCCATAGTTTTCTGCACAGGAGCAAATGAAGATAAAAGCTTAGGAATACAAGGAGAGTAAAACAGTGTTTTTTCAAGATAAGTTATAAACTGATATAATGGATATCCTGGATTTAAAACTTTACCATTTGATCTCTAGAAAACAGAAAGCATTACTTTAATAGGAAATGGTAATGTTTCTGTAGATATAGCAAGAATTTTACTCTAGGATGTCAATAACATTAAAAAAACAGATATTCCTCTGTACGTAATAGAAAGCCTTTCGAAAAGTAAATTAAAAAGAATTAACATAATTACTAGATCTGGACCTCTGACTACTAAAGCAACAACTAAAGAATTAAGAATGCTAAATGAAAAAGTTCCAGTAAAGGTAAATAAAGAGGATTTAGGACTTGAAAAAGAAATGGAGAAATAGTCAGAAAGAGTATTATTTTTAAGAATATGTAGGTTGCTAAAAGAAAAATGCTACTTATTAAGGAGTTGAGTGGTACTTAAATTTAAGGAAGGTATATTGATTGGAGATATTGATTGCAACCTATTAGCATTTAGTCAAATTCGCTTTTATGCTAAAGAGGGAAGAAAGAGGTTAAAATAGAGAGCGATAAAGTAATTACCTCTATTGGAGCAAATGGTCTTTCTATTCCTCCTGTTTTGATTTTAGATGGACCTAATAAATGCAAAAATATAGAAGGAAAAATTAATGAAACTAGCTATTGTGCGGGATGGATTAAAACTGGAGCACAGGGTTCGATAGCAAATACAATTGAAGATGTTTAAGTAAATTTTTTTTATGCTTAGGATGTAATTCAAGTAATGAAGAAAAATCAAAATTAGATAAAAGAAAAATCGTATTTCGATACAGAAAAATGACTACATTAGAAAGGACTAGCTTTCGTAAATTGAACAGGTTGGTAAAAAATTGACAACAAAGAACAAGTGACAGGAAAAAAATATAGTAAGATTAGAGAAAAAGTGGGTGATTTTAACGAGATGATAAATATCGCCAATTCATGATTAAGTAAGCTCAAGTTTATATAAAAGCAGTTAAATTTCTTAACCTAAATATCATTAAAATACATAATATCTATCACTTTTAAAGCTACCAAAAAAGTATTAAGTTAATCGCTTTAAAAATGTTATAGATAATAAAAAATGAATAATGAGATTTATCCTTGAATCTTTAGAATTTGTTTGTATATAAAAAGAGAAATAAATATAATAGCAATTCTAACTAATAAGCAGTTTTAGTTATATAATAAGTTTAGGTACATAAAGGATAAGCAAATATTTAAGCTATTATGAAGATCTGCAGACATGTAGGGTAGCACATTAATTTATAAAAGGAACGCTGATAAAATAAAAATCTCGAATCAGAGATTTATCCAAAAGGGGAATATTACTGTAGTTATTTATATAATTAAAGTATCTTCAGAAGCCCATATAGTAGCTAACTTTCACATTAAGTAAAATCTCTATTATTTAATAAAAAATGGCTTAGACAATTAAATATCTTGAAAGATAGTCAAGAAAAGAAACTATTAATTCACTCAAAAAGACTAATCCAATACATGCTATTGATGAAGATCTTAAACTTCCTACAAATTTTAGAAATGATGATATTGTTAATTCATCAACCAAAGCTTTCGTCTGTGCTGCTAAAGATGGAAGAGGGTTTGAAACAGATGAAAATAGTTAAAGAGCAATTGAGAACTTAATTTAAAATACGGACATAACCTATGATGATGTAGTTTAAAGCATATAAAGAATAAATACTGTTATACTTAATGCCTTAGATAATGCTAAAGATAAATGGGAGTTGGAGTCAATTTAAAAGCCTACCTTTCTTGTCCTAAAAATTAGTTTAATAGTAGGAACATTATGACTTTTGTCAGCAGTTGGAAGTATTGCTTTTGGAGTTGCGACTATAATAGTTTCAAGCATTTTTCTTACAATTTAATTTGGAATTATGTTTGCTATTATGTTCATGCAAGGTTAAATAGCTACCAAGAAAACTTATTTGAAAGATCTTTAAAAGCAAGCTATTGAAGAAGCTGTCTTTAGAGTTGATAATTTTGTTGCTAAGGAAAATAAAAAATTCTTATAAGGTAATTTAGCTATGAGAATTGACAAAGAAGGTAGATTTTTGGAATTTGCTTTGGTTCCAGAAGCACGAAGAAAAGGTGTTGTAAAGTAGTTCGAAACTAAAAAAATGATACAAGCACAAATGAATACTGTTAAAATTCCAGAAACCCAAATTAAGAGTCTAGGTCAAGGCTTCTATATAAACAAAATCAAAGCAGCTGTTTTCAATAAGATTGCTAAATGAAATTTGGTGTTTTTTTAATATTTGATTATTATTCCATTAATTGAACTCAACTCAATAATAACACTTAACTCATCTTCTATCAGTAATGTCCAGTTTCATTATTTTTTACATCCTTATCTCTATAAACTGCTAGTTTAGGCAATTATAAAAACTATCTATCTTAAATATATAATGTTTCTGTTGTATATTTAGGTATATAGCTAATTAAGATTTAAAAAATCAAATTAAAAAATTTTAATTATTATGAAGTTTGTCTCATTTAATTTCCTATTTAATTTTATTTTTTAATTCTGAAACTTGCAAATCTCTTGTTTCTATACTCTTATATTATTCATTAACAGCAACAACCTTCTAAATATCTTAAGAAATGTATTCTATTTTGCCAAGCTTCTTACTAATAAAATCTTCCAGCTTTTTATTCTTTTATTGTGCTTCCTTAATTTCCTCTCTTTACTTTTTTAAAATACTTTGATATTAGTTCTCCACATTTTAAATTAAACTCTGGTAGTCTTTTTGTTGTTTAAGGATTTCTTGTTGGAAAATTTTTTTCTTTTTATTTAATTTATTTTAGTACTTTTGCTTAAGATGGATTATAGATTTAATCTTATCTTCTTATAAGTCATTAAACACTTTTTATAACTCTTTACCCTCTAAATTTAGATTTAAGTTCTGTTAGCTTCTGAAATTAAAATCGTTTCTTTTAAGTTTACTAATCTCTTTCATTTTGCTTAGTTACTCTTAAATAATTAAGATTTACTCTTATGCACTTAAGAGCTACTGCGATTGCTTTTAGAACATTTCAAGCAGAACTTCATAACACTGCTTATAAACACAGTTTTCGCCGCATTTTTAATTAATAGGACTCTCTTTAACGAGTTGCTCATTTATTTGAGTAGAACTCTTAGAAAAATCAGTTTGATTTGCTTTACATGAAACCTATTAAGTAGGTGAAGCTGAAGTACTCTCACTAAATACTTTTTAATTAAATTTACTAATTTTATCCTTCATAAGCTTCATTCAATTCTCCTTATTAATATTTCTAGATGAATAAGGCTCTCTAATTTACTTAAAGGAGACACTCTAGTTTATTTAATTAATGTTGTTCTTTTAATTCTAAGGAGACCATTCTTAGGATATGTTAAGGAAATTTTGCGAATAGCCTTCAAAAGAGGAGCGTAAAGGAGTATATTAAAGTTGCTTATGGAACAGCTTGAGTTATTATGGCTTAATTCTCTAGTTAAATTTGTTACTATTATTCATATTATAAGCTTTAATCTTATACCTACAAAATTAGTTGCTTTAATTTATTTTAGATTAATCTTATTATACCAAGCTTTGTCAATCGCTATGTCATTATATCGCATATATAAATACATCCTTTAAAATCTGTCTTTACTATGTATTTAGATCTATAAGATTAATATATTCCTAATCTTCTATTTTTGAAGTCTGTTAGTAAATAAGTAAATTAAAATAGAGTTTTGCCATTAGGTATAGACGTGAAAATAATGGTGAAGCATTTGCTATCAAAAGGTTGCTTGGATAATATTGAAATAGAAGGTGGTAAATGGAGTTAAAGAAATAGAGATAATAAAATATATAGTAAGTCAGTATTAAATTTCTTGTATCCCACTAGTCCTTATAACTCTATTGCCGTTAGCACTTTTAGTCCTATGAGATAACATTGCAGATGGTTTTTTGCTTGTGTTTAAGAGATTTCTGCTAATGTTCTATTGCTTCAATTGAGCACTTGCATCGTGTAATGAGGTGTTATGAGAGTTAGACTGATGACTGCTAATTTATTTGTTTTGATAGTTATGTTAAGATCTCACTGAATCTCTTGATGGTGGAGGTAATACTTCTTAGCCCTAGTTAATAAATTTAATATTAGAGCTTTAAGATTTCTCTTCGGCATTATCAAGCGTGTTCTATTCTTAATGACTCTAATTATTGTTTTCCTAACAATTTTTTATACTTGGTTGAGAAAAATTAGAAGGCGGCCTTGCAGAGTTAGCTTGTTCACTTTTAACTTGTGGTCTTTAAGTTTATGGTGCAGTATTAATATGTCTATCGGCAATTATCCGATCTCAAACACTTGCTTTTGGTTTTACGATAGGATCATATAATTTTTAAGCGTTTTTGCCAACATAAGGTTAATGGTTTAAAATATTGTAGCCTCTTTCTCTCCCCTATAGATATTTTTCGTAATTTTGCCTTAAGAGTGCTTTCTGATATTGTCTTTATTGCTCTTCCATGTCTCTTTAATGATATTCCTACTCAATATCATATTTGGTCTCAAATCTTTGCTTTGCCTTTTTTTTCTTCAGATCAATTGCATATAATTTGTTCTAGTCAACAACGACGCCATTTATAGGTTAGTATAGTGCACTTTCTGAATATTTTATGCCATCAGGAACCTTATCAATAAAATCAAGCCCATGAACTTTTTATTCCTCTTATCTTTATATTTAGAAAATCTGTTCTTTTTCCTCGTCATAGAATCTTGCATTTAAAGGATTATAATTATGTGTCTGTCAGTATTTTTAGGCAAGTTCTTATTTAGTAATATAATCGTTTCACTAATTCTTATTATCATGATTCTCAAAATATCTACCTGTTAAAATGTTGTAGTCCCTTAATCCTATAGTTGTCGTCTTTCTTGCTTTTACTTTTTCCTAAATGGATTAAGGCCTTAACTCTGGTTATAAAAAGTGATGCTCAGAGAAGTTTTTATTAGATAAGATATTATACTTAGCAATGGTAGAATTAGCATCTTTTTTATCATACTTAGGAGGTTTTTCTTAAGGGTAATTAGGTTTTCCTTCTAGTCCTTTTAGTTTATTATCTAAGTTAATAACATCAAAAATCTACTCGTATCTTAAAGAACGATCTTTATTCCTTGCCAGTTTATCAATATACTTCGTTTATTCTACCTATTAAGCTTAGCTTTCTACTGTAGGATTACTATACTTCTAAGTAATAGGATTATATTACGTTTCCCTAGATTTAATATCTCTATGTCTTACTCTTTCAATTGGAACTAAAGGAACCTGAGCTTATCTTTTTTCATACTCATATTGCTAAACAATTTCTTTCCAATCCATTTTTATATTAATTTTAAACTATTACCAATTACTTCTTCTTTACGTAACTCCTCATTATTCCTCTAGACTCCTTTTATTAATTTAATACTAATTACTTAGATTCCTTAGTTATTACCTCTTTGGCTAGACTATTCAAATGTGTTTACTAATCTAATTTATCTACTTTATTTCATTAAAGTCTAACATCCCTTTACCTCCTTTAGATTCCTTCTAAAGTTAAAACCACTTAATCAATGCTACTTTCCTCTAGTCAGTTTAACCTTCTAATCCTTTAAAAGATATGAATACAAATAGTCATAGTTAGTAGAATATAAATGCAAAGACTAACTAAGTAAAATTAAATTTCTAAGCATATTCCTACAGTCCTAATGGCTTATAGCTAATAGTAAGTATTAGCTACAATAGTCTATAGAAGTTAATGAAAGAGCTAATTATTACTAATCAAATAACACTTTAAAGCTAATTAGTCAGTAATATAGATTGCCTATCCTAATGTTATGGTATTTTTATGAGGACTAAGAATAGTAACTGTCCTTTATAAGTTTGCTTGCTGTAGAGAGTTTTAGTACTTTTCTAACGTAAATTAGGGAAATAATACTAATATTTCACTTGCTTCACTATACTGTTACTTATACCTAACTTACTTAGAATTTACTATTAATAAGACAAGACAAGTCATTTGCTTATTATTAATTCTCAGTCTGGGTTCTGAGGCTTAAATACTACTTTATAAATCTAAAAAGATAGGAAGTGGCTAGCTGAAAATACCTAGGATAACGAATAAAGAAGCTACTCTTATATAATCTTTATTATCCCATAACTCAACTAGCTATATCAAAGCAGCACCATACAAAATGCTAGTTATAATAGATATATGCCTTATTATAAGACTATTAAAGTTATGTAGCTTTCCATATAGTAAAAAGAAGATAGTTATAGCAGCAGAGTTAAGATCTTGATAGTTTTAGTAAGGAAGAAGCAAGTAATTAGATTAAATATTAGAAATAAGCTTGTTTAGTTTATAAATGCAAAGTTAATTCTTATATCCTCTTTTTGACGTAGAGTTTATATGGCCTAATGAAATCTCAGAACAATTAGCTAAACGATAACTAAAGAATTGCAAGCAGGATATTTAGCAGTTGAAGGATTAGTTATCTGACAGCAGGTAGGAAAACAAGTAAATGAAGTCTAAAATTCTGCAATTAGAGTAATAAATCTTGCAATTTAGAAAAGGCCTTTCACCTGAAATTTAAAGGTACAAAAAGATAGTAAAGTAGAAAGATTTAGAGATAGACACTTATAAAGCAAAACAGTCTGCTATTCAGAAATTCTTGAAGGAAAAGGATTAGCTAAACTAAACCCACTAATAGTAGATTTTAAGCTTATAAGAAGAAATACAGAAACTGAGTAATCATAATGAAACCCTTTAAAATTAAATCTAAGAACTAACTTAAAATTACGAAGATTAGGTTTAAAAGCTAAGTTTAAAGCTAGAAAGCTTATAGTAAATAGAGCAGATTAATTTAGAGAAGGATGCTAAGGTAAATTGATTTGAATATATAGTTTCTTAGTTTGTTCAATTAAATTAATAATAAAGACTAATAAATCAAAGGGCTAAACCAGCTAAAGCAGAGTCTAGAAACTTAAATAATATAGTTGAAAAAACGATTAAAAGCTGAAAAATTAAATACTGCGAATGAAACTTAATAGTTAAAAGACTAAATAGGGAAGAATTAAGCGATATACTAAAAAACTTTGGATAGCAAAAATTAAGAAATCCAGATGCTTAAGTTTATGCTCTCTGGTTCTTAAAGAGAGTTAAAAGCACTTTATAAAATAAAAAAATCAAGCAACACAGAAAGGACATAGTTATGAAGAACCCAAGAAGTAAAAAAGAAGTAAAACACAACTTAAGCTTAAAGAAAAAACTTAGAACTACCATAAATTAATTAAAAAAAACCTGCAGGTAAGCAAAAAATTATAACTAAATCAAAGAAAAGACCTTTAAATAAAAGCAATAGCTTAAAAAGTTCAAATTAGAGTGATTAAAGTTAAGAATTGGAAAATAATTATGAATAATAAAATGAATCTGATGAGATATAGTAATATAAGAATAAATAAAGAAATATAGATCAGGAAGAAGAAGATGAAGATAGTGAAGGAGAGTAAACAGAATGAGTGGACAAAAATATTTAATTATGTTAATATGAATTAAAAACGACTAAATTACATAAAGTTAAACTATTTGATTATTAAGCATTTAAAGAGTTCAATATTTAGTTTCACTATAAAATAAGCTTAAGCTTTGATTTATATTCTGCTAAACTAATATAAATTAATCCCATTCTATATTGAATCAACATAGCAGTTCTAACTCAACTTTATAGAAAATATTATTTTCACGTTAACTTAGGAAATAGTATCTTCTTAGAAAAATCGAATTATGAGAGTTAAAAATTAAGTTAGAAATAAAAGTTAAAAAGATATAGAGATTTTGAGTTAAGATATGGATCTAAAGTAATTATTAATTTATAGAACATTGTTAATTCAATCAAAATATAGATGTATTTGGCTAATTAATTGAATTTTCGTCAGGCCTTTTCTCATTTATTATGTCCCATTTCTTTGCTTTTCTAAAAGCAGTCACAGCTGTATTTATTTTATTACCATTAAATAGAGCTTCCTAGCCTTCCATTAAAAGACCCATAGGAATTCTATGACCTGGACACATACCTTTTAATTGAGTGATAACTTCATGGGATTCTCTGTTTTTAAGACTTACCTTAAAATAGTAAACATCCTTAACATTCTAGATACTGCATTTACTTTCTTCCTTAAAGCATTTCCTCCTGAATAATCTTAACTTACTATTCTAAGCATTTTTAATTCGATTCCTTGGGGACTATTTTTAGTTTTAGTTTTCTTCATCCGACTCTTCAGATTCAACTTCTTAGTTCTCACCTTTAGGATTTACAATGTTAAATAACATTTCTGCTATTTTTTCGCTGACAAAAGGGATACTTCAAGTAAAAATGTTCATAAACTAAGGAAGTACATAAGGATGTGGTGTGTAGTTATATTGCTGTATGTTCAAAGTGTTGTTTTTAAACTTAATGATAGCTGCTTTGTTATTATACACATCACAATAGTTAGGAGCACTGAATATAGTTATCACTACTGGAAATTCTTAGTTTCCATTTCATCTATGCATTTTATATCCATCCAATTGAGCTTCATGTGCTCTTATTATTGAAAGTAATTAGTTGCCCTTTAGAAACGTATTAATTGCTTCAATCCCGTAGAACCACGAGCATCCTCTTACATCGTTATAGAAAAAGGGTTGCTCACTTATCCCTTCTTCATTATCAACAGGATCTGATCACAAAATATCGCAGAACAATCCATTTTTTGGTGGCTCAACGTTTCTCTATAAATTGTTGATATCATTAAGATCATTTAAATCTGGTGAGATCCCTCCATGTACTGCCAAAAATTTTCCATTAACTAAGCAAGCTAGAGGCATAATATCAAAGCTCTCCATTATCCTTTCATATGTTTCCTGATCAAACTTAATAATAACCTCTGTTCTAAAGTTAAAAAACTAGGTCATTTATCTACATTCATGATTCCCTCTTAACATATACACAGTATCAGGGAAGTTAATTTTTAAGCAATATAATAAAATTATCACTTCCACAGAAAAAGATCCTCTATCAACATAATCTCCAAGAAATATGTATTTAGTGTTAGCTGGATCTCCACCTGATATAAACATCCTTAATAGATCATAGTATTATCCATGAATATCCCCTACTACTGTTACAGGATCATTTAGAGATAGCAAATTAGGCTCTTTCTTAAATAGCTTATAAGCTCTGTTTATAATCTCTAAGCAGTCTTTTTTCTATATGCTTCCTTCTTTATGAAAGAACTCTTTTAAAAAAATTCAATCTGGCAACCCGTTTTTTCATAGAAGTTCTGATTTCAACGGTTTTGCAGGAGGAAGAGGAACTTACTTTACTTGTCGGTCAGAGCAAGGATCTTTCAATAGTTCAACACCTTCCATTATTTAAAATCAATGAAATTATTATACTCAAAATTAGGTTAATTACTTTAGAATCACTAAACAGATCAATTAATCATGTTTAGACCTTCAAACTAATTAAGCAAGCAAGGTCCTTAATACCTTGAAAATAAAAACCTTTCTAGTATTTAAGCTCTTTACTTCTATACTATTTAAATGTCCAAAATAGTAAGAAAAAATTAATTTTTATATCAAGATTAAAACCTAAAAAATTGGAAGACTAAAGTCTTTTATATATTAAAAGGCCTGCAATAAAAAAGCAAAAGTAATGAAGTTCAATATTGTAGTAGAGTTCGTTTTATTATTAATAAAGAAGCAAATCCTTTCAAAATAAGGAAGATAGATAGAAATTACTGAAGACTTTAATTAAAATATGGTAAAGTAAAAGTAAGTAAGTTATTTGCTTTTTAATCGTTAATAATCGGAGAAATTCTGATATCTGTGGCTTATATGTAAGTTTTTATGCTAGTTATAAAAAACGTAACCAGCTAAAGGAATGCCAAAAAAGAAGCAGAAGGCAACTTTCTTCTCAACAGTAAAATTTCATTCAGGGAAAATTGAAAAAAATTATCCAAAGCAATGTAGAAATAGGAAAATTACCTAAAATTACTACATTAGCTATCAGTATCTTTATTATTCAGGCAAGGCTACTGAACTCTTTGCGGAGGAAATTTTGAATGCTATGAAAGCAGTTGCTAAAACTAAGAAAAATATAATACTTAATCCTTAACACTTGTAACTTATTCATTTAGAAAGCAAGTTGTTGATAGCAACCAAAAATACGATTTCTTAAAAAATCTTGTACATGAGTTGCCTCAAATTAATTAGATCTAATTCATTAAACAGAAGAGAGAGAAACTTGAAAGTGATTAAACTGAAGAGATAATTCAAGAAAAAAGAAGAAAGAAAAATAAGACTGGAAAATGAATATATAGTTATTATATCTATTTTGCTTATAATTTAAGTTTTAATTTTTAAATAAAAAGGAAAATCTCATTAATCATTTGTTCATCTCTTATAAAATCATATTCAATATATCAAGTAAGCATCACTGAAAAGGTTTACTTTATGCTAGAGTAATCACTATATTTTCTATAGAGTAGAAAAGCTTTAATTGATTTATAAATACAGAATCTTTTCACCTTTTTGCTTAAAAACAATAATAGAGACAATAAATTCTCATTGCTGCTATCTTCTTGCTCAATTGGTAATAAATTATCTAACAACTTCAGAGAGTTTTTTATATTCAAGCTATTTGACTTAATTCAAATATTGCTGTTCATATTTCAGGTTAAATCAATATAGCTCTAAAAATCAGTTATTAAACTGGAAGATCATTTTTGCTTAAGATTTCTATACATTGTTTATTTTATTATCTTTAAACTTAAATTAAAACTACCTTTTGTTATTTTTATACCTATTTTATACCTATAAGCATATTCAAGGAATGAATTTAATACCTTATAACTAGATATATAAGCCATTAAGACCTAGTATAGTATATGTGAGAGTTGTAATAAATCTGGAGAAGACTTAATTTAAGGTTAGTTTTAGATTTAAAGTATTTTATTTAAAAGATTTATTTAATTTTTACAAAATTCCAAGTATAATATTTGCTCCACCAAAAAATAAACCTTCTGCTCATTTTTATTTAGCTAACTCTTAAACGAATGAAGAACCTGAAATAAATAATTACATTTTCGTCTTCAAAATTACTTTTTTTTGCGCTTTTCATAAAATTATAAATCTGTTCAAAACTGTGAGACCCTACTAGATCTAGACAGTCCTGTTTCATGTCCTGAATTTTGATTAAGTTGCTATTTTCTTGCTGCAGCTGATTTTACTAACTTAAAATAAAATATTTGCTTTCTTCAAATTAAGCTAATTCTTTTGAATCTCTGTTAAATTATTAAGCTGGATTTTTAAGGAATTTTTGATATGCTTTAATTTTCAATTATATCTCTTTATTATTTAACTCAGCTTCAACATCTTCAAAATCTTCTTCAAAATCATCTTCTGAAGAGTATTAATAGCATCCTTTTGAAGAAACGACTCTATCTTCTACACTGTTTTCTTAATATCGAGGCTGTATTAATTTTTTATTGCTGTAAGTTAAAGAATCAATAGATTATTGCGACTTTTGATTAGTTAGAGGTAGTTTTTAATCACCTTGATCATTAAGGAGATATTATTATATTTGATCAGCTTTTGATATTGAGGTAAAATTAAAATCTATTTATGTTTCTTCCTTTGTATTACTTTCTAATTAGTTATCGTTGGATTTATCTGGACATTACTTATTGAAAGAGTTCTGATGTATTGTTTAATTATGTATCAATTCCATAGGATTCGTTTAGGTTATTTATGCCAATTAGAATTTTTCAAAAGAGCTTTAGTCTGGAAATTGATATCTGAACTAATGCAATTATTTGCTTTCATCAAATCCTTAAGGAAAGTTTATTTCAAAATTTTTTCTTTTCTATACATTTAGCTCCTACTGAACTGCTTAATTAATATACTCCTCTCGCTTCTAATTTTCGGCTATAGCTATATCGATTTTCTAATCTTGGTCTATTTACTTAGGAGTTCCATTCTAAAGTATTTAAATGTTTTCTTCATTAATATAATTTGAAGATTGGCTTTGCTAGGAAATCAACTACTATTGAGTTAATTAACTTAAAGCTGAGGCATATTTTTATCTGATACAACGACTTCTTCTGTTGTTATTACTTTATGAATTAGTAAAGATATACATTGCCTTTTGGACATAAGGTAGCTAGAATATTTCCTCTATGCTTGGCCTTTAGTTAAAATCCTTGGCAAGCATTAAGTTTATAAGTTCCTATAACTCTTGTGAGTACCAACTATGAATTTGGCCTACTTTCTCTCTAACTATTTTATAAACAAGATTTATTAAACTGTTAGAATAGAAGGCATGCTTAAGCATGCATAACTCAAATAGAATACATCCTAACGCCCATATATCTGATTTTTATGAGTAAGGCCTATTCTCTCAAATTTCAGGAGACATATAGTAAGGAGTTCCTATAACAGTTTAGGCAAATTCTTGTGTATTTTCTAAAATTTTGGATATTCCAAAGTCTCCAATTTTTACATTATTATTATTAGATAAAAATATATTGGAAGACTTTATATCTCTATGCAATATCTTTTCGCTATGTATGTATTAAATCGCAAGCAACATCTGAACAAATAAATTCATTATTTCAGCTTCTTGGAAGTATTACTTGTTACTTCTCATTTTTTTAATATGAAAACTAAGATCACCAGCAGAGCAGTATTCCATAATAATAACCATCACATCTTATTCTAAGAAGTTCTCTATATAATTAACAATGTTAGGATGTTCAAGCTTCTTAAGTAATTCGGCTTCTGCCAATGCTTGATTTAATTAATTTTAATTTAAGGAACGTAAAACTATTTTTTTGGCTATGCATTACTTTTAATCTTCATTACTTTCCACCAATACAGCTGTTCCAAAATTTCCTCTTCCTACTATACTTATTTCTTTATATTTCCCGTTTCTTAGAGTATTTTTCATTTTTGTTATTATAACTGCTTAAAAATTAAATTTTAGGTTTAAATTATTACCTTCTATTTATTTACCTTCGTTATAGTACTCTCTCCTTCTCCTTTTCTTTGCTTATTTCTAGCAGTAGTTTCCAAGAAATTATTTTAGCATATTAAGAGTGAAGATTATCTATCATCAGATTTAAGCCTTAAGTGGCTATTAAATTTTACTAGTTATTGAAAACTAAAAGATTGAGTCATTGAGTATTGGAGCTTTTGGGTTTTACCCAGTAAATTTATAAGAGAAAATTAAAAATTTCCCCTTGATAAGCCAGTTGGCTTATTTAATTTAAATTGAGATTAGTTAGTAGTAACTCTTTTAATCTCCTTAAGCAAGCAAGAGCATTTTTATTATGAGAGTTATAAATAAAGCAAGCATAACCTTATAATATCTAATATCTATGACATATTAATCTCCAATATAAGATACCAAAGAAGGAGCTTAAGAAGAGTAGATCTTCACTCTATAAAAGACTATTAAATCACCTTATTCAAATATCTTCAATAATTTTGCAATATTTAATGCTAACTTTATCTTATCATTTGAACTATTTTAACTACTCCTTTCTATATTTAATTTTATCATTGCTTATCATAATCTAGCTTAGAAAGTATTAAATTATCTTATTGCTATATAATTTAGATCTTCTTCAGCTTGCTTTAAATAGTAGGCTTATTTATGTGTAATGAAAGTGCTAACTTATTTAGTAATGAGCTATCTTTAACTTAGTGACAAGTTAATTTACATCTCTATTTGAATTTATACACTCTTAGTATACAAAATTAGAAATCAACTACTACTAGCACTGATTTACGCTATAAAATGCTATTTTGATTATTATCACTTAAAATAGACTAGCATGCTAATCCATCTTATGGTAAAAATAGAGGTAATAGATTAGTTTATTAGATTTAAGTAGCTTTATTTATAAAAATTAGGTAGAAACAATATTTAGCTTAGGTTTTGCTGCTAAATCAGCATTTATTTACATCTCTTTAATGTTTTACCATGAAACTGACGAGGTTTATGTCGCAAATAATTAAGCAGAGGTTAAGTAAATTCTATTAGAATAATTGAAATGAAAGGTAATTTCAACCTTGAAGTAATGTTTGAGAAATAAAAATCTTACTTAAGTAACTTGAGAAGCAAGATATCTAACCTATTTCAGAAAAGTTCTGATATAAAAACTTATATACCTTTAAATAAAAATGCTTGATACTTAATTAAAAGGCTAACACTTATCCATGCTATCTTATTTCACTTATTTGGCTCAAATAACTTGGTGCAATTAAATTCCAACCTCACTTAGAATTTTTCCAGCTAATTCTTACTCTTTTATACCCTAAAAAATCCATCATTCTTACTTATTTCAACATAATAGCTCATGTTTTTGGCTGCCTATATAAGTTTTATGTAAAGCATTAGTCTAATCTTATCAAATTTTATCAAGAGTTCTACTAGTTAAAATCTAGATAATTGAGATATATAATCAACCTTCAGAGAATATGAGTTCATAAGATGGTTTAAGTTGATAAATAAAGTAGCAGTTATTTAACTTCAAAATTGAGTTAGCTTTATAATAAAAACTCTGCTTTTTACCTATTAAAATGTTGTTGCCTGTTATTGTTTTTTCATTGCTCAGCTTTGCTTTTTCACTTAGTTTATACCCTGATATTTATATTGAGAATTGACTGGTGATTGGATAGAAAATTAAGATTAGCCCAAGGTAAGTTATATCCAACACTGAATATTTCGTTGATATGCGCCATAATAATACTGAATCGAATGTCTAAGTTATACTATACTGTGATTTAGACTCTGGGGAATAAATCTTAAGGGATGGACTTGATGCAAACTCCAATAGTCTGAGAATTTACTTTTTAACTAATTAAACAGGAGCACTTTATGAATGTGCTGACTAAAGCTTATGAATTGAAGCTAGATGTACTCTTTTTTAGGAAAGCAGTACTTGCTTGCCCTAGGAAATTGCTTAAAATTACAAAATTCTTTACAAAGTTAAATTTGCAGAGAACTCATGAATGAAGGAGTTTCAAGAGTTCGCAATTATAATCTGTCCTATAGCAATTTTTATTATGCTCTCCTTTAGACTACAGAACAATTAGAAAGAAGCAAAAATTAATTTTCAAGTACAAGAGTTGAGTGAAGCAGAGTCACGAAGACTCCTATCATCTCTAAAAAAGGTGAAGTGATTAGCCTAAACTTAATTTACAGTGTATTTATTATTAAAAATCTTAAATAAGCAAATCTATTCTTTCTCCCCTAATGGAAATACTAGCATAATAAAAATCCCTTTGGATGAAAAGATATACTTAGTATAAAGCTTTATAAGTAATCTAATCTATTAACTCCAAAAATATGTTTACATAAAATTGATTGAAATAGAGTTTTAAAATATATTCAAAAGATTAAAATAAAATGAAGTCTAGCTTTCAAAGATTAAAATACTGATCGTATAATAGAAGTTTTATCTTAATACCTTTCTATGAGATTATTTAAATACTAGCTAGAATAATTATTGACAAGTAGATTTAGAAAGTAATATTACAGCAAAGATAAAAAGGAGAAGAAGAGATGTTTGGGAAAAAGATAGAGACTAAGGGATTTGAAAAGGATACAACTTCTATTGCATGTTAGGATAGTATTAAATAGTACTTTGCTTCAAAATATTAAAGGTTATATATTTGGTTTAAATGCTTAAAAAAGTTTTAATTAGGAATTAGAGACGAAGCTTCTGCGATTAAATGAAATTGTTGAAAGTGAAATTTAAACTTAATTAATCTTTTTCTAAGTAATATAGTAAATCACACCTTTTAAGTCTTAGAGATAAATTTATGAGTTACAAGGTTAACTATGTTATTAATTTCGCTTCTAATAAAAAAATAGGGAAATAGAATAAAAGCTATCAAAAAGGAATTATTTTTAACTAAATTTTATTTAATAAAAATCATAAAAAGTTATAAAAATAGTATTTTTATAGAAGTCAACCATAAATGCTCTTTATTCTACAATACCTAAACATGAAACACTATAAGTGAGAAATTGGAAACATAGAATTAATTGATGTATAACTAAATTTATTTAATATAGTAAGATTATAAATTAAAGGAATATTGGATAAATAAAAATTTCATTTCTTTTTCGTGACTAACTTCCTTGCATTTTTAAATGCCTTAACTTCAGGTTCAAGATAGTTGGTTTTTTCTTCCACAGTTTGTTCAATTTGTTTAGAGTTTTGCTGTTCAAACCATTCTTCAAAATCTCCTAGTAGCTTCGCTTTTGATGTGTTGATTAATTCGTTCAACTATAGAACATCCTTTTGCAAGGAATTGAATTACTCCTAATTCTCTTTATATTAGACTTTAAGCTACTTGAACTTTTTCATAAATTCATATTCTTCTTCGTCTATAATTTCTTCATTTTCTCTGTTTTACTTCATTTTATCTAGCTGCTCTTTCACTTGGTCAATTTACTTCTTCAATTTATTTATCTCTTATGCTGTAATTTTAATTTTCTTCTTCTTTTATTATAGTTCTGCTTTGTTTAAGATCAGAGCTTCTTCGTTCTTTTTTCCAGTTGTATTTCTATATTCCATAAAAGCAGAGTTTTTGTCAATCGATATCATGCTAGCTTGTTATATAGTAGTGAAATTTTGAGCTCTACTTGGTATTCTAGAGTCAAATAGCTTAGAGTGTTATGATGACAAGGTTCTAGTTGTATCCACTCTTTCTTATTCTATTGGTTCTTAAGGTCTTGCTCCAGGAGCTGCTTTACCTAATCCATATCCTCCAACACCTTCTTCCTCTTCTCCAACTCCTTCATCTTCTTCAGGCTCTTTTTCAGATTATAATTTTTCACTTGTTTTTTTAGTGGAAGCTCTTTTAAATTCTGTCAAGATTTTGTAATCAGGATATCCCAACCTTGCAACAGTAGATCTATAAACATTTCTTATTTAAGCAAACATTTCCCTAAGTTAGCGCAAACTGGAAATATCAAAATCCTCCAAACTTCCATCTAATCACATTTAAGCCATTTTTTATACTTCGAATTATTCTTCAGGAGTATATGGATCATAAATGATTTTTCCTCTGTTAGCTAGAGTATCATGCATAGCTAACTCCTGCTTTAAGTCCCTTATCTCTCTATCGTATTTTTTGATTAAGAGTTGTGGATCTAATTGAATATTAATAACTGCTTCATTTGAAACTCTCATCATGCGAGTGCCAAATCTTAGAGTAGATATCGTTTCTTCAAGATGAATTTTTTCGGGCCATACATTTGCTACCATTAACGTCTTTGAATTACCTCCTATACTATCTTTAAGTAAGTAGGTGAGTTTTGATTGCCTATAAGGAACATGATCTCTTTTACGGTCTTAAAGAGCAACAACTACTTGTTCCAAATATGAAAGACTTTTATTTATAAAATTAGCCTCTTAAAGAGTAAGACCTTCAGATCCTGTCTTTTTTGTTCGTTCACTACCAGCTAAATCTACCAAATTGACCTTAGAATGTACAACCTTTTCACTTGATTCTACTTTTGATCTACTTTCTACATGGAGAGTATAAATGCAATGAGATCTTGTACTTGACTTGTTTAAAGCATGTTAAGCAATAGTTCTATTTGTTTCACCTTCAAATAATAAGTTGAGCGCCTATTCATCGTCATTACAAACATGATAGCTACATCCCTTTATTTAAATTTATCCATTAACGTCTTCTTATATTTGTAAAGTGCCGCCTGTTTACTCAGTTGGAGGGGATTTCCCTAGCAAGTCATAGATTAACTCATTATAAATTTCAACAAAGCTAACTCTTACTATGTATACTATATCCGATTTTGATTATAGCTCTTAAAACAGAAAACTCACACATCTAGGAATAATACCACGGAATTTATAGTTTTATCCTCCTGACATCGTATAAGTTTTACCTGCTCCAGTTTGACCATAAGCCATGATAGTTGCATTATAACCTTCGGCTACATTAGTGACTAAATCGCGTGCACATATTGAAAAGGTTTCTTCTTAAGATGCATTTGTTAAGACTTAATCGAATTAGAATTTTCAATCTGTTTACTGATTATTAACAACTTAAGAAAAATCTTTCCCTAAAGAGACATCTATTGTTTACCCCTATATCTTTATTTCTTGTGCCTACTAATTTGTTGGACGTAACCGTACAATAACTTTAACCTAACTTTTAACCATTTTATTAGTAAAGAAATAATTATTCTAATAATTAAAGTCACATTTTCATTTGCTTTTACCTCTCATTAAAATACTATATCATCTTTTAATCTCTTTTTATTTAAATTGCTTACTGTTAAATACTTTCAAATGATATTAATAGACTACTTTCTCTTGGTTAAATCTATTAAGGTAATGAATAAACTGCTTTGCTACTTCAATATTTCTTACATACTTAAAATGGTAATGTATAGCCATGATATTGCTTATCCTACTCACTCCTATATCATTTTTACATTTGGTTATATTTGAAATATTTATTATGGTTTCTTATTTTATCCCAAAGTTTAAATTAAATACTAGGAACTGTATATAGAACTTATTTTGGAATCGAAAGTATGAAAAGACTTGAAGAGATTAACTTAATGAATGGTTAGCTTTTTATTTAAATTTAAAAGTTAATTAATCTCTTTTCAGCTTCCATTAGCTTCCTTTATCTTAGCAAGAAGCTTTTCATCTGCATTGTCAATTCCCCAACTATATTATATCATTTCAAATGTTTCTTTTTCGCTCTGGAATAGTTTGTTATTGTCTCTGCCTTATTATCCTCCTGCCATCATCATTGGAGGCATACCAAGCAAAGCCATCTAACTGTAATCACTCTTATCTTCGCTTAGTATTAGCTTATATACATTTCCTAAAGCGAATAACATCAAAAAGCACCATGAAAGAGAACTAACGTATGTTACATCTAAGGCTTTCAGCTCCACACCTCTTTATAACATTGTTCTGAATCTCTCAGAAAGAGCAAAAGGTAATTTACCTGCAATGAAACCACTCAAAAAGTGACTAACCCAAGTGATAGTGAAAATACTGCTTATAGTCATAACCATATTTTTCTTCATTCCTGATAGCATTTTAGTTGGATCCATCATCATTGCCATGGGAGAATTACTCAAATCTTCAAACTTAAAGGCGAATATTCCATCTTCTTTTCTACAAAAAAGAGCTCTCCTTTATTTAAAGGCATTTTGAGGAACAAACTTATAATAGCTCTTCCATCTAGAGGTTCTACTCAAAACCTAATTAGCCCTGATATCCTCTTCAGTTAGCTACTAGATTGAAGATTGAGAGACTAGCTCATTCAACAGTATTTTTAAAAGTCCCGAGAAAAGCATAACAGCGCATAGAGGTAGAAAAACCCAGTCTCTAATTTTGGTATCAAGGATTAATTCCATTTTAGAATTTAGTTATAATAAATTAATAATTTTACACAGGTCTTGCTGATTTAGCAAAGTTAATATTGAAAATTGGTATTGCATTCTATTCGTTCTGGCTTATCTGCTACTAGTCTAATAAATCTATATAGTCTAGTGGGTTTGAATTCTATCTCTTTAATTTCGATTTCATTTTCTTCTTTATGAATTCCTTATTATCTCCTAATCCTTTCTTCCTATTCTGATTTTGTAAAGCCTATGCTAATTGACTGTTTTGCTTCTAGAAATGTTTTATTTGCTTCTTTATATTCTACATTTCAGTATCTAAGTCTGTACTATAATCTTGATAATCTTAATATCTTTTTTTCAGCCTTTCTAAAAGCATTTCCAACCTTTACTCACTTGGAGTTAAATGAACTGTTTTCTGTTTTTTAGGGATTTATTCTTCTCTTATCATAATTCTCTATGCCATTAAGTTAGTATCTGGCTTGGCTTCTCTTTATACATTACTTAGATTTAATTATGGAATCTTTGCCTTTGAGTTTTCATTTTCTCCAAAAATTCTTTAAAACTTTGCTGGAAATTAGATTTCTTCTAAAGAGCTCCCTTCTCCTCCACTTTCATTTTCAGAAAATTCCTTATGACCTCTATAAAATTGATCTATTTACAAGAGTTTAAAACTTACCAAAAGACCTTTCAAGTAATCTTAGTTATGGCTTTATCATTTTTTTAATCTGCTACTTGTTTTTAAGTTGATTCCTATGTAAGGGATTTTTAAATAATGTCTTTATTTTATCATTTTCAATTTAAAGAAAATCTGATTTTTCGACTATTACATCTGTATGCTAACTAATCTAGTTTAACTTTTTTGTAATCTGGTATATTTTAGTCTTTGTGTCTTATAGCTAGTTGTGCAAACTGAGCACTTCTGTAGTTGGGGGAACTACATGAGCTTTTTTAAACACTTTTTCTTACTCAATTTCTTCCTCAAGAACTACAAGTTTTTTCCTAAGTTCTTGAGTAAATAGCTCTTTTCTGTTAGCGAAGTATTTAAGTTCTTATATTTTCTCCTCAAACTCAGTTATTGTTTCAAACTCTCTTCTATGAGCTTCTTCAGCTATTTACTCAGAAAGAAGAGCTTTAACCTAAGAGTCATTCCTTTCCTTCTACTAGATCTTAAGTTACCCATACAATTTTTCATTCTCGTTAATCTTCTAAAAAAGCGCATCCTATTTAGAAATCATCTGCTTCAGTATAGATTTATTAAGCACTAAAGAAGATTCCAAATCTTCTTTTAGATCAGTAAGCTCGAAAATTTCAGTCTGAAGGTCGTAAGGTTAAGAAGTTTAGCTATCAATTCTAGATTATAGCTCAGAATAATCTTTTTCCATTTAGAAATATAAATTTAATATTCTTTCCTTTAACTATATATTTCTTTAACTTAACTACCTTTTATTACAACTATTTCATCCCCTCACTGTTTTTACAAGCTTTAGCAAACTTAACTTATCTTAGTCAACTCACCTTTTTCCTTAGCTCTACTTTGTGACCTTCTGTTAGACTTCTAGCCTCCTTAACTATAGAACTCTTACTCCATCAAAAGTTAAGAGCTCTTGTTTTTGTTATATTCTATCTCTCCCTTGATCTAGCAATCCAATTCTAACTAAAATAATATAATATAATATTTACACTTTACCTATTAATCAAAGCCTTAAGGAGAGGTTCTTAACTTAACTGTTATAAAAGTGAAAGGCTAATATTACAAAGAGTAGGATAACTAATTTAATTAATACCAATAACATAGAGAGTTAAGTAAGAAAATGGAAAAAGGAAACGCAAAGACAAAAATATTTATTATAAAGTATAGTTTACCCTCATGGTATTTATTGGTCTCATGAATTAATCTCGTTGTCTAATTCTTGAAGAGCTTCGTTAATTTCAAAATTTTGCTTTTTAATTCCATTTTCGTTTTCTTAAAACTTTTACTGGATCTTTTCCTCAAGGAAATCAAAATCCATTTTGTTCGGGATTTAGGGTTTAGGTCTTATTCTTGCTGAGTCTTAACCAAAGTTTATTTGCTGTAGTATAGGGTCGATATTCCTTTATTGTACATTTTAATTCTAGCCTGTTGGAGTTATTGTGTATACATTTGAATTTTGGTCTGAATCCATTGTCAATCTATTAGGTATTAAATCTTCATACTAATCTTTATTGCCTTTATAGTTAGCATCATCTATGCCTAATTCTTCTAATTAAGTTTTTTTGGTATTAGCTTTCCTGTACTTCTCTAACTGTTCTCTGTTTTACATATTAATCTGCTTTTTAAACTTAGGAGCTTCATTTAAAGAAGAGTTCTCCTTATTATTTAAAGTTTTTGGGTTACTTAGTGCTTAAGTTTAATTGATCTACTTTTCTTTTTCTTAGATTTCTTACCAAATTTTCTTATGTTGCTATTCTCTCTCCTTATCCTTCTTTAAGATTTCAATAAATTTTCTATTTCCTTCATTTATTTCCTCAATATCACCATCTTCCTCTTTCTTCTTTTCCTTAATTTTAGGTTCTTCCTCTTAATTAATATTTTCACTTTAAGTTGGTAACGGTTTCGTATTTCTAAAGTTAGTTTCCTAATTTTAAGAAGAGTTAGCTTGTGCCTTGCTTTGGGTATTATTTCCATTTTGTGTATTTTGACTTGGCTTCTCAGTAGGATCCTTTGGCTTTGTTGTTTGATTCTTATTTTATGAGTTTAATGATGCTTTAACGTTATTATTTTAGCTTACTCCACAACCCATCTTTATTATTGTTTCCTCTATTTAATTAACTTTCAATGTTTTTAATCTAGAAAAAGCCAATTTAAAGACTTGCTAACTAAATATATCTGTTGAAGTAGAAGCCTATTTCCTAATTTGTGAATAGCTAAACTATATAAACCTAAACTAAGGATATATAATAAAGGGTTCATTTGGATAAGCAATTTAAGGCTTAGTTCTAAGTAGGTAAAGGTATAGTTATAGGATATAGAAGGTAAGCTTGAGCATATTACAAGTATTATAATGAATAAGTGTAGTATAGATAGGAAGGAAATAGCGTTATGGAAATAAAGGAGGTTTATAAATAGAGTGGTTTAAATCATTGGTTGTTTAATATAATTAAAAATGTGACCTTTGTATTAATGCTGTGAATAATAATAGCATTTCATTCCTACAGACTAAGTACATAATTAGGAAACCATACCAGTTTCTGCTTTTTTTGATTATTTAACTCCTATTGAAGTGAATGTTCCCTAAAGAAAAGAGGAAGATATTGCCAAGTTGCCGAATGTTGAAGAGGAATTTTTTAGTCCTCTGGAAATGGAAGAAAATTAGATAAATGAAGATAAAGGAAAAGGAGTAAGCTAATAAACAGCTGCTTAGATGTAAATGTAACTATAGTAAGAAATGGAAAGATATCAGAAGTTTTAAGACTGACTCTAGGAATAAAATGAGATATAGTCACTTGGAATTGAGGCTTCAAGGTCCAATCAAAAAGATTAAATTTAGAGGAGGAAATCGAAACTTAATTGATCTCCAGAAGAAGATAATTTATTGAAAAAGCTTGTGGAAAGATATGGTTAAGACTGAGGAATGGTAAAATCGAAAATGCCAGAAAGAACAGCAAGATAGTGTAGAGATAGGTATATGAATACTTTAAATCCAGTTATCAACAGAAATAAATGAACTCCTTAAGAAGATAACATTTTGATACAAAAGTTCAAGATTTTTGGAGGGTAGTGACAGAAAATAGCTTCATTTCTACCTAACAGACCTGATTCTATGGTAAAGAACAGATTTTACAGTTTCATAAAAAAGAAAATGTAGTAAGAAAATTTAATTCTTCAAGATGATGAATAATCAGTATAAACAAGAGAGGAACTGAGCGATAAATATTAAATTAATATTGATTTTGCTGAGCAGAACTTAGAGAAAAACGAACTGGGAAGGAAGCGAAGAGAGTTACAAGCTAAACTATGAAATGAAAACGAAGAACCAAAAGAAGCTGAAAAATAAACAGAATAGAACAGTATCACAAGTTAAAGCTCCTAGAATTCAATTGATTAACAGAGTTAAGCTAACCTTTAATTAAATTAAAGCAATCAACAGAAGAATGATATTTTGTCTTTTAATGGAGAGCTTGACTTAGCCAATAAAACTTAAAACTAAGATCAAGTTAACTAATTTAGCGATCTTTTAAAACCCAAAGTTACCAAAGGTATTTGTTTATTTTAGAAACAAAGGAAGAAAAAAAAGAAAGACTAAAGTAGCTTCATGGGAAATTAAACTTCTTATAGGTATACATGGTATAAATGAAAAATGAAATAGAAAGATTGAAAAATAAGATAAATTGAGGTTCAGTCATACTGTGTCACTTTATTTATTATTTTACTGTCTTTCTTTCGATAAACTTTCACTCATATTGCATCTCTTATGTCAAACCATTTTCATCGTATTAACTGTTAAATAAATATCATTTTTTGTATAATCAGAAGATTAATTTAACGTAATTAAACTGTTAGGTACTATTAGGCTGATATATATAGTGTAATTAGATAGCATTGTGGAGATATTAAATCAAACATGTTCGTTTTAAGTCTCAATATAAAATTAAAAATAAGTAACGGAGACATGTAAAAGCCATAAAAGACCAAGCATGTAATTTTCTTGATTGCCAGTTTTAAACAATTTTCATTCCGAAGTGCTATAAAATAATATTAACCTTGATTTGATCAATAAATAAGAAATATAGGTAAAATTTTAAAATCCAAGCTTGGTTAGTAAAATAATTAGGTTGTTAATTTAACGAATTTGGTACTTTTCCTTGCATGTACTATTGATTAATATATTCCTTTAATTAATTAGCTTCCTTATTCAATCTATTAAATTGGTTTAAAAGTTTTATCTTAAGAATTAGCTTTTATATTATAAAAATCTTGCTAGACTGACTATATCTGACTTTTATCCCTTAAATTCATAATAGCAAACTCCTTTAATTTTAATTATAAAATTATCTTAAGCTTTCTTATATCTTAATTTCCTTATAGAGAGCATAAGTAGTTCTATAATATACAGAAAGCTCTTTTACTAATAAAAGGTAATTGCTTCAATTAGTTATACTAGAACTAGTACTCTTAAGTTCCTAATACTATGATATATATTATATATTTAGCAGCATTATCTAGTAATTAATGTTGCTTAGTCCTACTTACTAACTAAATGCTTTTATTATTTATGTTGGCCATATTTTATTCACCAGGTATTAGTCCTAGTTCAAAAATTAAGACTAAAGCTGATTGAAATTTTATGGATTAAGCTGAAGAAAGAGGAATGAATTGATCGTTAAGCTTTGAGAGTTAAGTTCTCTAGAGGCTGTAGTGTAATTGATGGTTCTAGTATTGTATAAGCATAAGAGTAGTATATAAATGCACTTAATACTGCTTAGCTTATTCATTAACTACTTTTATCTTATTTTTTATCAAAAATCTTAATGAAAAAAATAGCTAAATTGAGGACTCGTACTATACTTAAGAACAATAGTGAAGAAATAAACTAATACCTAGTTAAGTCAAGATCTAGATCTAACATGGGATCGCGTTTATCTAATAAGCAAAGAATTAACAAAAGCACTGGAAATCTAATAACATATGATTAGTTGCAGAGAAGCTAGAATAATAAATCCTTCATTCTAAAATTAAAATAAGGAAGCGATGTTATTCCCTTTTTGAACGGAGATAAGGAGAAGCTACTTCCTAAAATAAAGCAAACAAGTAGTTAAAACGAGAACTTCTATGCCACTTAGACTATTTTAGAGAGCTCATATTAACTGGATATTTTAAAAAACACTAGTCTATCTGTAAATCCAATAGTACCTACCAAATAAAATAGCTATTGATAAATATATTCATAGAAGAATAAATAAAAGCTGATATAATAAAGAGAGCAAGCAAATAGGCAATCTATATATGATTCCATGGCAAATTAAAATGATAAACTAGAATATTTCGAAACATTTACTAGGATAGGAACTATTAATAAGCTACCTAAAAATTACAATCAGGACTCTGTTATAGCGCTAGATAAATGCACTTAAATATCTAATATGTCAATTTTTGGAGTTATGGATGGTCATGGAAATTATGGACATGAAGTATCGAATTTTTTAAGAAGGTAAATTCCACTAAAGTTTTCTATCACTTTTCATGCAAAATATAAGCAAAGTTTATAAGGAAAGAGCCATGCTATAACTATATAAAATAAGAACTGAGAGTAGGATATGATAAGAGATATTCTAATCACTACTTTCAGACAAGCAAACGAAGAATTGATATAGAAAAAACAAATCAATGTTAATTTTTCTGGGTCTACTTGTTGTTTAGTGCTAATATGGGAAAAATAAGTGATTTGTGCGAATGTAGGAGATTCAAGAGCAATATGAGTCAGAAAGTAAAACCAGAAATGATATGTAAAGCCGATATCAAGAGATCATACTCCTGAATTAAAAGAAGAGAGTGAAAGAATACTAGCTAATAAAGGTAGAATTTTTCCTTTTAAAGGTATTTATTAATTTAAGATACAAATAACAGTTATATAGGACCTTTAAGAGTATGAATGCCTGAAAGAGATGTCCCTGGCTTAACAGTAACTCGCTCATTTGGAGATCTTATTTCAATGAGTATAGGCATTTCCTGCATTCCTGAATTTTCTTTTAATTAGTTTAAAGTTGAAAAATATTTAGATGAGGATGAAGATATAATATTTATAGCTAGCGATGGAATTTGATCAGTGCTTAAAAATTAAGATATCGTTAACTTAATAAGGAAAGCTTAAATTGCTTCAAAGGAAGAAAGTAAATAATAACTTTCTATATCCTAAAGCTTAACTAACTTATAGGCAAACAAAATTGCAAATATCTTAAATAAGACTTTTTTATAAGAAGCAGTTTAGTTGATAAGCTAATAAGTAGTGAGTAGATGAGAGAGTAAGGATATAGCAGTAGAAGACATCAGTTTTATTCTAATAGATTTAAAGAAGAGATTTTAGATTCATATAGATATACAGGAAAAGTTAAAGAGTCAATTATAACATTATTTGGTAAATTTTTTCACTATAAAATCTAATAAATTACTCAACTTATTTACTTTATATATGTATATGTAGTAACTATTTACTTAAGTCATAGAGAAGAAGTTATAGTAATTACTATTCAATCATTTAAAAAAGAAGTATTGGTCATTCGCTTATTTTGAATCCAAAGTATAAGGATTAATTTATTTACTTCCTTTGATCTTCTCAGATAGTCTATCATGTAAGTTATTTGAATTCAATTCTTTGATCAAAAATAATCTCTTCTAAGCAGTAATAGGATTCAAAAATTTTAAATGGTTTAGTTCTATTTAAAGTATATGCTCACTCAGGGTTTTATATTCTTAAAATATGCAAAAGTCCCATAATGTAATGTTTGGTACTATTTTTTAACTCTAGGTTACATTAATCTATGAGTAAAGATACTTGAACTCTTAATGTTATCTTCAAAACTTATAAATTAAACCTTCATTTACATATATTATACTAGACTAGTTAATTTATCTGGCATCAATAAAGTAAGTATAGAAATCCTGATTTGAATCAATTAAACTAAGAAATTGGAATGAATTAAAATGATTTTGAGGACTCACTTCTATCTGTTAACAAAGTGTACTGCTAATCAGGAAACTACATTGCGTTCATCGAAACTACAATTGGAAGTTCTTTAATGCCTTAGAGCTTTCTTCATTTATACATAACTGATTTCAAAGATCTTTGGTATTAAAAGTTTACTAGTAAAGATATATCCAAGCATATCGAGACTACTAATATAAAAATAAACTCTTGAAATGGATATTTTGAGCTTCTTAGAACTGCTTTTGATTCCTAGAAAAATATAAAGGTTTAAAGATTTTCTAACACCTTATAGTTCTAGGTTAGCTACTAACTATCTGAATCCAGCTTTATAAATGGAATTTTTGAAGCACCTCTGGTTTAGGATACTGCTATGATTCAAAAACTATGCCTCAAAATATTTCTACAATAAAAGAAAAAAATAGACTTATCAACTGCTAGTTTAACCATAGCTATTGAAAGTAATAATTTAGAAGCTAATAACTTGAAAAGAAACCATAACTAGATGAAATAATCAGAGTCTCCTTATAGTAATATGATGAATAAGCCTATTTAAGAGCTATGCTAGAAGAAATAAGAAGATCCTAATGTATAAAATATACAGAATCAGATTTAGCAAGAAAGTAAAAGGAGTAAAGTTTAGAAAAACCTCCTAAACCCTCTTGCATAGAGAAAGCCAAAAGGTAACAAGATAGGAGCTAAGTTTAATCAGAATTGACACTTTTATATTAAATCATTTTTTTACTAATTTCTCATAAACTAAATGAAAAATATAAAAGCTTAAGATAAAAACTAAGCGTATGATCTATTAAATCATAGCTAGATCTTTGATAATTAAGAAAATCTTTTAGCTATTACTCAGTAAATTAAATACATTCATTTAAAAAGTTAATCATTCTAATCTATCTATTCATTCTTATAATTATTAAGCCTTTCTACTCTTTTAGAAATTACTTCAAATTTTTTGTAAACTATCTTTGCACTTTTTTTGATTTCCTTCACCTCATCCCTCATTTTACTTATTCTCTATGGTAATGTGAGCTCTTCATCAAACTTTTAGTTTTTACTTCTTACATTTAATCTTCTTCCTAATGCTGAAGATAGAATGTTTTGATTTCTTTTGTCAGAGTTTTGCTCCTTTTAGGTCAAATCTTGTACCAGCAGTTCATTTTACTTTTAATCGTTCTAAAGATTTAAAAGCTTACAATTACTTTCTTAATTTCTCTGTTTCTATTTTTGCCTTCTGATAATAGCTTTTTTCTAATGAAATCATGCTTCTTTAAAACTTCCATTACTGCTTTTTTGAAAATTGTGTAACCTACAGTATTGTTCTGCTATACACGGGTAGTATAAGCTGAAGCCTCACCACTAAGAACTTCAAATTCTCCAAAGTAGGATTTTCCAGAAAACTCTAAATAGCACTTTTAAGAATCAGTTTAGGGATCTATTGGTCCTATTGTAACAAATCCTCTAGTAATCAGATAGATTTCATAAACTTACTATCCTTCTATCATTAAATTATCCCCTCTGTTTCATTTTCTTGGCAATAGTTCCATCGCTAATTTAAAATGAAATTCTGGATCTTGATCAATAAAAATTTGAGGAAAGCCTTAAACGACATCTCCAACTAAAAAGCTAAACAGCTTGTTTTTTAATTACACAGGCATCTTATCTCAATGCTCATCTCCTTTATCTCTTACTGTTATAAGCCTATCCTGCTTCCAAAAGTAACTAAAGTAGCTAACAATATCTTGCTCTACATTCTTTGGTAGTCTTGATTTATATTTCTTAATGCTTAGGAACCATTAATTCAAATTAGCCATGTTGTCTTCTCCACTCCACATTTAATCAAAGTTAGATATCGCACTATTGAAGTTACCCATCACATAGGCAAAGTACATTACACCAAATAGCAGAATAAACAAGAAGAATCCTTGCTCCTTAGCATTGCTGGAATAATAGTCTCCATAGCCTATAGTTGCTAAGGTAGTTAAAATGAAGTAAAAGCAGATTATCATTTTTTCGATAGGCTTCTTATCTTATATTTCAAACTTAGTCTAGAAATTAGTCTAATCATCTTTACTTTAAGAGTACCAAAAAAATATACAGCAGACAAAATAGGTTGTAAATATCAGTCCTACAAGCATCCTAAAGATGTTTCCTATTTAGCGCATAACGAACAATAGTTTTCTACGCTCTTCCATACTTTCGCTTTCACTTTCAATCCATCCTGCTATTATTTAACTAAACTTCGACTTCTTCACCAGTTTATAAATTCTAGGCATTCTCATCATTCTAAACAATCTAGTGTAGTACCTTTTTTCTCCTAAAATTAGATTAAAAGGAAAGGCAGCAGCAAAATCTAAAACAAACCAAGATTTAACGTAATGCTTAACAATCATAGGCAGGTCTCTTACAACTTAACCATCCTGCTTATATTCAGTAAAAAAGCAAGTAGCGAGATCAATAAGGAAAAAAACGTTAACTACGATGTCAAAGAAATACAGAGGAGTTCCTACAGCAGGAGCTTCAAAAGCAATGTAAAACAAAGTTAAAATGACACTGTACAATATCATAAAGTTCATAAGTAGGTCTCACATGATTTTCAGTTTGTTTTTCCCTGTAATTACCAAATTCGAATATTTCCCATAGTATATCTTTGTTCCTACTTTTTTTTAAAAGAACTATTTATTCCTTAAATCATCTTTCATTTCTCAGGTTGACCATAAATTTCTGGAAGAATTATCTTATGGAGAAATCCTTGAAGAATTAGGCTAAGTCGAGGCTTATATTTTGGAGATTTTATTGAATTAGTAAGTGTCTTTGGTGTATTTCTACTCACCATGAGTTTCTTCCTCTCTTTTAACTTCTTTAGTATAAAGAAAACCGAATAGTACATTTTCCTCTGTTTTCCCTAAGTCTTCATGGAACTTCTAATCTGCCTCTTCAGTTATAGGATTGATTTTCTATCTGGACATCATTTTAAAAAGTTTAATGTCTGCATTAACTAAGGACTGCTAGTTGTTTTCAGTGCTTTTCTTCTTTTCAATTTTATTCTGTGTGTCCTGTGTTTTTTTCTATTTCTACACAATAGCTTAAAGGAACATTTTTAATTATAAATAGCACTTAAATCTATGGATAACTGCCTATTAACTCCACTAAAAATGGATATATTTAATTCCCTTTCTTACTCAATCTCATTAACTAGTAAGGCACAATTATCTAATGATTAATCATAAGTTTATTCATACTAAGCAATATCACTTTAGTAATAAGAGAGATATGATAGTCTGATATGAAAAGGAAGAATAAATAAGGTAATTCTAAGAAGGAATATGTATTAATTAGTTAAGCTTAAGCTAATTTCTAGAACTAGAAATTAAAATATAAGGCTAGTTAAGCCTAATTAATAAAGTTATATAGCATAGCATATTAAAACTGGTAGTTAGTACATATAGAAACTAATTTATATACATAATGCTATTTTTCATTAATAAATAAGAAACCACTTATATAAAAGGTACTTTATTAATATCAAAAGAGATGCTTAATTGGTGTAACTTATCTTAGTATTTAAATGTAAAAATAATTTACTTAAGAAGAAATATGGCTAATATGGAATCAGGCTACTATAGATAAGATTTAGATTTGTACTAGAGTAGATAGTTTGGAAGGGTAAAGGATGGAATAAGAAGGAGAACAATTATCAGTGGCCTAGATAAGCGTTAAGATTAAATATGTTTTCATCATTTGAATAAATAAAAGGTTCATACCAAAGCTCTTACAAAAGAAGATACATCTAATCTAAATTTCTATTAGATAGATTAGAAGAATATAGAGGGCAAAAGAAATAAGGAGAGAGGTAAGAAAAAAAATAAAGCGATAATAAAAAAATCTTATTGATTTATAAAGAATGGCTCAGTAGTATACTAGTCATCTTCTTTTAAAGCTATTTAAGTATATGATAAGTATATTTCTTAACGAACTATTTTCATAAAAATGCAGGACGAAATTGAATTTGACTCAGAGTTTGATGATCTTGAAGTACTAGATGAAGAAAAAGGGGAAATGCATATAATAGAAACCACTTAGCAGGTAGATTAGAATCCTCTTTAGAATGAAACCAGGATGATGTAGTAAGCAGATGAAAGTTAAAGCGAAAACTAAAATTAGTTGCTAGTTTCTCCATTAGAAGTAATATAAGATATGCATACTGAGGATGAGTAAACTTCTCGTAGAACTTAGAATGCATATAAAGCAGAATAAACTGCGTAATGTCTGAAACTAAGTAAATAGAAGTTGGGAGAGAAAAAAATTAGCAATTCTACACCCAAATAGTAGAAAAGCATAGCTTACTAGAAAGGAGGCATTAAGTTTTCTTAGCCTTAGGTTTAACTCTTACCTGAAGAAAGAAAGAATAATTTATTATGTATCTAAATATAAAATAGCAAATAAGCTTAAAACGAATCTAATAATTAGAATGGAAATCTAATTTAGAATAAAAATGAAGTTAATGACCATTAACTGAAATAGCAACTAGCCAAGAAACGATTTAAGTAAAACTCCTTGGATAAGCAAATCTTAGAGTAACTAATTAAAATAAACTCTCCAAAGAATACATCAGGGTCTTAAACTTAATAAAGATAATAGATCTCATAAAAATAAACTAACTGGAAAGAAGTTACTAAAAGGTTAGTATCATAGTAACTTAAAAGTTCTCCTAAATTCTTTTAGAGAGCAAGAAATCATATTAAGAACGAAAGAAAGGAACTCACTTTTTAGCCAAATCAAAATAACTCAAGTTCTTAGCCTAGAAAATTCTCTTAATTTCTTCATGAATAGCAGATTTTTGTCTATTAGAAGTAGGAAAATATTTAAAAGAAAAAGTTTGAAAAGCATAATCAAACGCTTAAGTTAGAAAGAGACTAAAGTTGTTAGTTTAAAGTATCAGATAGAACACAGAAAATAATAGACAAAAGTTTAAACAGAAGTAAGTCTCCTTTTTATGAAAGACTGTATCAGGAGAATAATAAAAATAAGCAGATTGAAGATAAGACTAGTAATTCTTAAAGTAGGAAGATAAGCACTACTACTCATAAATCATCTAACACTTCAACTAACTAAAGTTCATATGGCTATAAAAAATATGCACCAAATAAGTCAAATATAGCAACATCATATCAGCAAGGACTATAATCTAATAAAGATGAGAGATCTTTAAACTCTAATTTATTATTTTCAAAGAAATAGCAACTAAATAACTTAACTTATGATAAATCTATCCAAGCTATCGAAAAATCAGTTTCAATGCTAAAGAAAAAATTCGTATAAGATTTCTAGAAAGTCTGCTTTTTCGATGAAATAACCACATTTTAGCAGCTTGTAAATATAATGACACAATTAAGCTTTTTATCATCTGGAAATTAGTAAAATGAGCCTTATTAAGAAGGCAATTAAAGAGAAAATGAAGCATAAAAAGGAGAGAAAATAAATTAGAGTTATATATAAGAGCAAAAATAATGCAAAGCTATATGGGACTTCTTAACCAGTAATTCTTCTACAATCAAGAACTTAAAGACAAATTTGCTCAGCTTTTTATTAGCTTTGAATAGATTAATGAGTTGCTCCTAGGAGTAGAAAGCTTAGTATGAGGAATGCAGTTTTGAGAATCTAGTAAATTAGAGTAGAGAAACAAACAATTCAAGGAACTAACGATGTTCTTCTCCTGATATCGGATCAAGAAAAGTGAATTAGATAATTTTGAAAAATAGAAGTGTAAGTGTTGAAAGGTAGGTTTTAGGAAGAATCGGCAAAAGTAAAAGGAATGACTAGCAGTATGGAGCATTTGACTAGAATTGGATAATACAAATAGATAAGGGCTAAGGTTAAAATATATTCATAGACTTTAATAACTTATTCTATAATAGAAAGAAGCAACTATAGATATAAAACGAAAATAAAATACTTTAGAAATAAAACTAAGGGTGCGTAAAGAGAATTCCTTAGATTTTAAATATTTCAGCTGAAATAGCTATAAAGAACTTTGCCTAGACTGGTAGTTTAAGTCCAAGTAATAGATTGTTTAATGTAGCTAAATAACTTGAGGAAAAAAGGATAAAAAGACTAGAAGAAGAATAAAAATAATTTGTAGAGTAGCATAAGTTTATACCTAATATAACGAAGCCTATTAAATAAAGTCCATTTGCAAATAGTGGAAGACCTACATTAGAATCTGATATTGCAGCTGGTAAAAGATTATATTGTTATTAAGAAGCTTATAAAACAAAACTCATTTAGAAATAAGAATAAAGGAAGTTAGAATTAGATGAAGAATACAGTCATTTATCATTTTCTCCAAGAATAGAGACAGCACATTATAATCCTGAGACAACAAGAGCTTCGAGATTGAACATGGTAAAAAAGGCAGAGGAAAGCGTCTATAGAATGATGTCAGCAAGAAATAAGCCAGAAAAGTGGTGAAATGACTGATTGATGCGTCTGAATTAAATAAATACTAGCTTTGAAATAATTTATTACATATTAATTAGATCTTGAAATCAATATACTTTGCTCATTTTTTAAGTAAATCTTAATTGATAGTTTGCTATTTAAAAGATGAAACTATCTTCATCAAGCGAAAAATGCATTTAATTAAAATTAATTTCTCTTATTCAAAAATTAAAAGACACCTTAATAAAATTTCATTTAATCACTATTTAATCAAAAAATAGAATAAAAATAGTTAGTAAGATAAGAAATGGAAATAATTCTTAAACTAGTTTTCTAAATAAGCTGAGTGAAGATAATTAAGGCTAAATTATTTCACCGTCATTAAGATCAAACAAACATAAGCTATTAAAAAGAAATCTTTATAAAAGAAAAATTAATTATCTTTAACTATGAGCAATCATTGTCTAAACTATGGTAGTTGGAAGTAAGAAGATTTTTATATTCCATGCCTTTTATAGCCAAATATTTAAGTTACGCAACACTTTCTCTTTATTTTTAAACTTAATTATTAAGCTTAATATATATATGCTGGAGCTTCTAGTTAATAAGCTATTTTCAATACGATTTATAAATAAATTCTAAGTTTATTATTCTTAAGAAAGTCAAGATTATGTAATTTCTTATGAATAATTTGACAACAAGAAGCAAAAAACCCTACAGGACTTGCTATGATAGTGTAAGAAGAGGATCTAAATAATATAACGAAAGTATGAACTAAGTTGATGAGAAGAAAACTCAATTCATGAGCCTATTAAGATAATAATTTTAATGCTCACTTAACCCTTAATCAAAAGTGTTTGAGCAATCATTCAATATTTATTCGCTGTTTGGTTTTATTTTTTTAAAGTAATTTTATCTGCATGGAAAATCTAAAATTGGTTAGATTGAATTATATGAAATAGCTCAGATAGGAGAATATCTTCTACTCTTTTAGACTGCAAGCTTATCTATCATTTTTAAATTCTCTACTATCATAAATTTAAATGCTTTTCTATATTTAACTTTTATATCAATAAACACTCTAAATAGTATTATGAAGCTATCTTTCATATATTGAACTAATTTTTATTTATAAAAATATCATTAATGAGTTATCAAACTAACTAGCGCAAGTCATTATTTTTAAATTCTGCCTTAGCTATTATTTTTTAAGGGATAAATTTAAGTTGTAAATTGAAAAAGCATACTTTGATTATTCATGCTTATAAAGTTCCTACCTTTACCATTTGATGCTAAAATATTATTTATAATAAGATGATAAAGCTAGCTTGGTAATTAATAGTGGCACATTAGAAAGATTTGAGTGTGATAAAAGTAATTTTAGTTTTTATCTTTAAGTAAATTTTAAATTTATTTCTAGAAATAATTAATTTAACTCTAGATTCTTTAAATATATTACAGCATTTACTATTAGATAATGCATTAGTCATTTCATTCTAGTTCAATTTACTTCTATAAACTGAAGTATTATGTTTCTTCTTATACTTAGTTAATGGAACTGCCTTCTTTTAAATTCATAATCTAGTTCTTAATCTGATTTTTCTAATTATTAGAGTCAAAGAGAATCGATTCTTTTCATTTGCTGCTAGATATCCTTTATTAAATGGACTAATTGACTAAATATTTAAGTTATTTAAAGTCTTTTAAAGTGATTAATGCTAGGAAAGTAATAAGCGTTTAAAGATAAATGCAAATGAGAAAATTAAAGTTTAGCTTAGAACACTATTTATTGTTTTCATTCAAAATCTCCTAGTACAGGCACCATTTTTCTTTCATTCAAAGCATTCACCCATTACTCTTCTAATAAATTCTCAAAATCACTATGGTTCAGCTACTCATTTACTAAGATGTCTTGCAAAATTTTGGCTTTCAGAAAATGGCATTATTTTCCTTATCGAGTTAGGTTATAAATTTAAGTGTCACCAAAATCTCTTCTTGAAATTGAGCACATTTCTCCTAACTCATCTACCAGTCTGCATAATTTTAATTAAATTACCCTTATTTAACAGCCTGTTCCCCTATGAATATATTTCCCTCCATGACTTCTGCTTTTTTCTATAATTACTATAGTTACCTGTATTTTATGTCCTCTTTAACCTTCTACATGCTTCTTGAATTCATCATGCTGATGCTTTAGTACTTTTTCTATCCACTCTACATCTTCATTATGTAGCTTATCAAACATATCCAACCTTAGCTTAAATTTCTCCTTACTAATGTTAGTGATCTTTAGGTTATAACTGTCAGCAAATTTCTTTAAGCCAAAGGATCTATAGCAAGCTCCGATTCCACCTATAAGCGAGTTTTAATCACAAAAGACTTTGTTACCAGTAGATAGTATGTAATAGCCTGCTCCAAATGCCTGGTCTTCAGCGAATGTAAAAACTGGAGCATTTTTATCCAAACTAACCTTTTTTAAAGCTTCACAAATTAGATGGGCTTAAGTAAGAGATCCAAGCCCAGAGTTGACAGAAACTGCAATCATACGAGGAGTGATATATCTAAGGCCTTTTAAGTCTTACTCCACTTGCTTCGTTCTATATAATTAAAAGATTACAATGCAGGAGTTATTTTGCCTGAAATCCTAATATGAGCTATTCTGAATCTCTTTCATAAAGTATCCCAAATTCCCATTTTTAAAGCTAAGAGTTAATATTTGTAATTTATAATCCTTCGTTTAAACTAAAACAACTGCTTTAACTAACCTTTCCTTTCTATTCAATTAGAGCTTTATAAGTAGTCCAAATCATATAATTCATAAAAAGACATTTATGTAAAGCAAAGACTAAAGGCATTAATAAGGTTGTTCTGCCATTTTTATAAAAAGATAGAAAATTGGTATTAGAAATAAGCTAGAAAGAAGCTTCATTAGAGGTAAGTGTAGGGTGATATAATGATTTTAAGTGGAATAATTGAATGGTTAATGAATGTAAGATTTAATGTAAGTTGTTTATCAAAGAATAAAGAGAAGGAATAAAGCGAGGATGGATAAGATCGCTCCACTTTCATCCTTGTTATGCTGGTTCAAGTAAGTATTCATGGTAACGTTGTAAGTTGCGTTATAGTAACTCGGGAAATAAACTTTTTAGGTAAAGTCTTGAGAATTAAGAAGCTGCATAATAAAAGCTTACTTCTGCATAATTAAATGCTACTTCTCTATCAATAATATAGGAAACGAAAGTCTCAAAGTTAGTTTAATTCATTTCGTGAAGCCAACATTCTTCTCTTTGTCTCAGTTTTGTATGGCAAATGTCTTAATCTAACTTACCAATCTATCTCCATGAAGAAATATACTTTTAGTAATACTCATCACCTGTATGAAGATCACAATTTCTTTTAGCACTTGAACTTACAGAGCATTTGCATGTGGTATAGAATTCTTCGAGGACATCTACTGATTCAGGCACGCAATCGAAATCAAATTCACAATCTACTGGCAAACTTCTTGAAGTAGTAACATAAGCATCTGCACACTCAGAAGATTTACCATCAATAGATTTACAAGAAGAACTAGCGCATGCAGCTTCAACTCTATCAATAGGACATGATGTCTGTAGTTATTTTCCTTTTTCTAATGAGAATGTTTCAATACATCTATTCGCTCTACATACTGCATAGTTAACACATTGGTAATCATTTGTGCAGCCATGCTGATTGGACTTTAACTATTCTTAGCATGTAAAAATAGTTGATTATTTTAATAAGCCTGTTTGCTCTAAACTATTATCAACTGGTTAGCATGCTAATCCTACATCACAACTCCAATCCTAATCATTCTCGCAGACCTAATTTAATTACTTTCCAGTACATCTCTTATTGACGCAGCTTCCTGAGAGACATGATTTACTATTTTCGCAATGCTGTCCAGGATATAAAGTTTAAGGAATATTGGGATCTTACTTCCAATCACTGCATAATGATTCTTTTTGAGTATCTTTGCTTGGAGGACAATAATTTGTTAATCCTTCTGCACATTCTGATACAACGAGTGAGTTTTTAGCTGATCCAGAGTAAATGCATTTGCTATCTTTTAGCTCTCCTTTTAGATAATTTATGCAATAAATAGGTGTCAATCTGGATAATTCTTGATAATAATCATTATAGAAGGTTTTTAAGAAGTCAACTGTGTAAAGTTCTGAATCTTCAGGATGTATAGTCTCAAACGTATTTCTGTAATACTTGTAGTAATAATATCTTTTGGTTTCGTCTTTTTCGTTCTATTCCCAACAGTCTTAACTATATCTAGCTAAAGTATGGCATTTTCCATTATCCCAACCCATAATAATCTTAAAGCTAAGTATCATATCTTAATAGCTGTCATCTCCAGTAAAAGAAACACAGTATGATCTGCTTTTTGTTCCTCCTTCGCAAATGCATTCTCCAATTAATTCCTTTAAATCCCCAGTCTACTGTCTTCCATAGCATTATAATGGATCGTTTGTGCAATCACTTGATTTTCCAGCTAATACATAAGGATAGTCACAAACTGATTTTGTATCAGTGATATAATCGCAAGTACCTGTGGCACATACATCCATAACTCTATTTGTAGGACATTTCAAGTTAACTTCGGTACCTACTGGGAGAGAATAATAATATTAACAGTATCCTATGCAAGTCATATCATTTTAGCATTCAGAGGTTTCTTTGCAAGTTTCTCCTTAATTTTTTTAGAATTTGCATTTTAATAGATTAGAGTCACAGTATAGTCCAAGATTGCATTTATTGTGAGAGTCGCAAGCTTAGTCTTCTCCATAGCCATAACATACTCCTGTACCTTAAACTAAAGTTCCTGTTGTACAATATGACTGATCCGAAGCAGTCAATCCTGGAAGTATAGTTCCTTTCAGATTCTTAACTTCGCAATCTAGTGATGTTGTTGTCTTAAAATTAAATTTTTCAACAGGGCAAGTTTATCCTTCGTCGCATTAATCAATTCAGAACTAACTATCATTAGGATCAACTTTTACTATGCATGTTTTATCCATTCCCTATGAAGTGAAATAAGGACAGAAATCAATAGGTTTGGTTACTTTGTTTTTGTTGGAATAATAAGTACCGAAGTAAATGTTTTATACGCAAGAATCCCATTTAGCCAATACAGAAGGTTAATTCTTCCTTTCGTCTTACAATACATAATATTCATATAGATAGTAAAGATAAGCAACATTTTGAATATTATCCTCCCAACAAGCTATTGACATTCTTGTATCATAATGGCATTTTCCGTTATCTAGGGTAACTAGCATTTAAAATAGTCTGATTTCATCTTACCATTATTTGTCTCCTTCAACAGAATTGCAAAATCTTCTTTATTATTTTTCATCTCCAGGGCCTTTACCACATTCGCATTACGTCTACTTCGAATAAGTTGTTCCATTATAGATTTATGTAGCTTTGCATTATGAATTTTAGTCACAAGCTTTTCCTTATACTTCACTTTTGAAAGCAGGTATACATTCAGCAACTTAACTTTCTGAGACTTTAACAGATCTGCAGGTTGAAGATTGGCAAGCTTCTAAATGGAAGTCAGATGGACAAGTAAGACTTGTGAAAACAGTTCCATCAGAGAAACTATAGTAATCAGAGCAAACTTAATCAACACATAATAGATGGTTTTTGCAATCAGAGTTTAGAGAGCAAGCTGAGCCTTTTTATTATTATTGAGCACACTAACTTATACCTCCTACCGACTAACAGGTCAATCCTACATCACATTCAATATTAGTGCTGCAAACTTATCCTGATTATTTTCCAACACATCTATTTTTACTTAAATCACATGTGTTATAGCATTCACTATGTTATGTGCAATACATGCCTGGAGCTTAGCTTGTACGAGTAGTTGTTGTAGATTTACAGGTTCCATCTGAGTCATCATAATCTTAGAATTTGCATTATGATCCTGAAGGGCATTCTTTTAATCCAAAGGCATCATATTTATTGAACTCTTAACATTTACTTGTGAGTGTTGAATCGCATTTGTAAGTATCACATCTCAATTCTCTATCGTAAGAGTACCAATCATAGGCATAATTTTTCTTGACACATGAATCACCAGTTTGAACTTCAAGTTAGTGAGAGATATATTCTAGACTTCTTTTTGTTTATAATAATCGGTCATAATAATACTTAAGAATAGAGCTTTCTTCCCAGCATTTTTCATTAAGTCTATCAAGAGTGTGGCAAACTCCTTAATCTTATGCTCCTTCGTAAGCAATAAACTATGAAGTTGCATCAACAGTATCTTTGAATTATTTATCTCCTGGCTAAAGCACACAGTAAGATTCAAAATACTATCTCTTAGCACATTTGCATAGGCCTTATCTCTTATCATCTGCACTTTTTGGGTTAATACCGTCACATCTCTCATCACGATTTAAAGAAGTATCACACTCAATGAGTTTTCCTTACTCTTTTGATTCATAATAGCTTTATGTGCATACAGCTCCCTTTCCATCTGTACCAAAATCGCAAGCTCCACTCTTACACTAAATATAAAGAAATTCCTTATTACAGTCTTTTGTGGAACTTATTACTGATCCTGCTTCGAGTGAGAAATACTTCACACACTTTTTAGAAGTTACATCGCAGAATAAATTATTCTAACATTGTGCTTATGATTCAGCATCTGAAGGATCACAAGTTTGTCCTTCGCTTAATTGTTTAGAACAAGCAGAATTTATGCAAGCATATCCTACAGCACATTCAGAATGCTTTGTACAAGCCTAATTTAATGGATATCCTGTACAAACTCCTCCTAAGCAATCGATTGTGCATTCTGATTTTTGAGTGCATTTCCGACCTGGATTTTTTACTTCTGCTTATGCCGAGCAATCAACTTACGTGCTTTCGTCAGTCGCATCGCAAATAGGAGTTTGAGCCGCACAGAGTTCAAGCATATAAGCTCCCCTCTTCTGATCCCAGTCTGTGTCATATTGAACACATAGACCGTCTTTTATGTCATAAGTTGAAGGAGCGCACTAATAGTTATGACAGGCGCTATTCGCCAGCGCTATCAACAGCAATCCTAAGAATCCTTGTCGCCACATTTTATAAAATGTTTGAAGATTTTTTAACTCCTTTGAAAATAAGCTTGAATTACCTTATTATACAAACCCTTGACACCTTTACCAGCGAAACTCTACTAAAGAGTCTCTTATTTGTTAGCAAAGTAATTTTGAAAGGCTAGTAGATAAGTTTTCTTGAGCTAATGAACTAGTTATAAAGCATTCTAAGCTAAGAATAATTAAAGTCGTACAAATAAAAGCTTTTTGAAGTAACAACTGCTTAGCAGCTTCCAGATATTCTTAACTAATTGTAGTCAATACTCAATAATAAAAAGATTCAGTCTGGAGGAATCTTATTCGTTTTCATCAGTCAGTGTATCTTAAGCTTTAGCATTTTGGAATTCCAGCATCTTCTTGGTTTATTTGGTGAGTATTAGAAATGACTTGAGGGAAGCGAAGCTAAAGGACAAGTGAATGAGCAAGATAGTCAACTGTAACTATAAGAAATAATATAGAACTTTCCTTAATTGCTGGTTAAGAGGAAGAAAAAGGAACTGATTAAGATTATAGAACCTTATAAAAACGCTAACCAGTATAATTTGCTAATGGCTAATATATACGCTTTTCACTTGAAGTTAGAATAGAGTATCAAATACTGCCATCTATTTTATAATAATTTGTCGTGGTAGTAAGGAGAAAATTTATTCGGCCTTTTGGCTTTAAGTCATATTCAAATAAGAATGGGAATAGATTGCTAGAACATCGTTAAAGAGGCACTGAATCTAAGCCAATCTGAGTCACATATATTGGAATGCAACCTTTTAATAGCAATCAATAAGCTTTATCACTAAGAAAAAAAAGAATTTTCACTCACTAACTATGAAACTAATTTCATTAACTGGGAATCAGCACAACAATTAGAAAGGAGCTTTATAGAAGCATATGAAGCTAAAAATCTGACAATATAATGTCTGAGTGCTATCAATTTAGCTATGAATTTTCCTTTCTATAGTTCAGATAACATTCAAATACAAAATTTAGGAAACAACGAATTTGCATAGTTTAAAAAGCAAAAATTTACTCTAAAGCTATTAAACATTGCAAATAGCTAACTTCTCAAAAGTGAAGAACCTTTCGATTTAGTTTAATACAGACCTAACATCTTGCAATTTTATGCCTACTTTTGGCTATAAAAGAATAGATAGGACCTTTTTGTACAATACATGGACATTATTTTACAAAACTACGGAATAAGCGAAGCTACAATAAGTATACTCTACTAGCGTTTAAATGTACTACTCCATACTGATGAGTTATAATTCCTCTTAACCATCAAAGATTATATGTAAACTTATTAAGCTCTTCAAAAAACTCTTTCCATCCAACTTTACAGATTAGCCTTTTATCAAAGCATTTAAACAGCGAAAATTATAGAGGCAGAGTATTTCTAGAATTTAGCGAACACTTACATAAAGCAGATAATTAACCAATGAAAAATTCCTAACCTTCAAATAATTCCATACTAGCTAGAAATTAAGAAGTTATACACTACCTAAAACTATAACAAATGCTTAAAAACATGTGAAGCTGCTCTCTAGTTTTGCTTAAATCATAACTTAATTTCTGAAGCAGTGGACTTGTACAATACTGTTACTTAGGTATTTATTTAGCTTAAGGAGCCTTGTAGAGCTTTACCCTTTAATATAAAAGCTTAAAAATTAGCTAGTTAGTGCTCTATCTAGGACTAGTCATATGTTTAAAATTAAATACTGGCTGCTATCTTACACTTAGAACTGGAGTAGTATCAAAAGAGCTTAGAGCTACTATGTTCCCTAAGAACCAACTACTAAGATTTAAACTGCTAAATTACCTTTTATAAAGCTAAGGGACTTTTTAAACTGGATAAGTATGAAGAAGCTTTAGACTGTATAAGATAATATGATACCAAAAACCTATTTTATAAATAAGAAATTGCACTACTAAAGGCCTAAATATTCCACGCTTTAAATGACCAACGTTAAAGGGATATTTTTGCCAATTAGTATATAGACATCGAAAATGAGATCAAGTAAAACCAGAATAAAAGGGTTTTTAGTGAAAATGGAATAAAAAACATGGAATTGCTGGAAGAGATGCTAAGAATATTTGTTTGATACTTTAATTTAATTGTCTATTAAACTCTATACAGCATTAGATTTTCTTTAGCTCCTTAATAATTTAATTAAAGCTTTTAAAATAACCGTCTATCAAATTATACCTTCACATATTTCAATATCTAAAGCTATATGGATTACATGATGTTTAGAGAGAAAGTCTTATATAGTTTTGATCTCTAAGTATTCAATGATTTCGCTATACTAAATCAGCATTTTGGATAGGCTTAAGTAATTTTATCTTGCTTAAATAGGTAACTATAGTAAGTATATAATATAAAGATAATTGTTAGCCTTAAGCATTCTTAGAATGTGCATCTCATATTTATACCATTAATCTATCTAAAGCAAATCTACTTGAAAGTATATTAATACACTTAAGAAAGGATTTAAATATAATCCAGAGGGATAAATAGAAGTAGCTAACTACTCTTATTAATTAGTACATAAGTAAAGAATACTATCTTCATATCAAATTATCAAATTCCATTAATCAATCTGCAGATTCAATAGTTTTCCTATTACCTTTACAAGTCTAATGATGAGTTATTAAATAAGTTCCTTTTTAGCATAATGAAGCTATAAGAAAGCTTATATGCTAAACTAACTTAAGTCAGCTTAGGGTGAGGTAAATTTAAGTAATTCTATTGAAATCTAAAAATTGAAGTTTATGGTTATTGGTTAAAATTAGGTAACTAGACTACTTTCATTAATATAAGAAGACATATAAGGATTACTGAATAGCTAAAGTATGCTATAGTTAAAAGGAAAAAGAAGAGAAAGCATATAATATATGAATTGGATTTTTCTACCATAACTGATTAATCCTAAAAGAAGAATGTAATGGATTTTCACGAACTTTTAGAATTAGATTAAATGATAGCTAATTCTTAGCTAATACAGTGAGATCTAAAACTCTACATTCATAAAAAATATCCTTTAATAAAAACTGCTTAATTTGAATCGAAATATACAGCTTAAAAGCACAAGTTTAACAAGCATGAATTGCTAGTTAGATAAGAATAAGAAAATAAATGCATACAGTTCGACATAAATGAGCATGATTAAAATTGCTAAGGTAAAATGACTAAGAGGATAGATAGTATTAAGTAAAGGAGTGAATAAATAGGTGAAAGCTTTAAAAAAGTAAAAATGGGAAAACAAATATGAATTATTATTATACAATAATTTTTATTGCTTTATCAATTAATTGCCTTATGAGTTAACGGCTCTAATTTTAATTGAAGGCTTTTAGCTTTTTTTTTAACTTATGTAGGATATCTTTTCAGTGAATTAGACTTGAAATTATTCCAAGAATTGGATGAGATGAATAGATCAGACTCAATGGAAAGCTATCTTTAGAACATTAGATCTTAAAAGCCTTAGTTTTTAATAAGAATAAGGTAATATCATTATGTAAACTAAAAGAATAACGACCAGGCTTTAACTATTAAGGAGAGAGTTGATACATCTAAAGATGAATATCCAATTTAAATAAAGGAGTGAGAAGATGGCCCAGAGATTATCAACCTAGACAATTATTGCTTTATACATTTAATCATTCACAAATCTCACTAGTTCCTCAACGAAAAAGCTTAGCAAAGATTCGAAGACTAATAGAACAGAACAATCATCCATAATCTGAAAGACTAATTTTATTAAGCAGATCTAAAGATGGAAATACAGGATCTAAAAAAATAGGTAAAAGGTAGAACACATGATAAAAGACTCTCACTACTATTCAGTAAATACTCATATGTATTATTCGTGATGTTCCTTCTTAGTTATTAATTTGAAGCAGTGTACAGAAAAAATAAACTAGAAAGCGACATAAGAATACTAAAAATAATAAAGTGACAATCTATACATTTTATTTAAGCCTTTCATAACCTGCTAAATTCCTATTACTATATTAGCTATTAAACCTCTCTAGCAACAATATTGAAATTGTATATTTAAAGAATTAATAGATTTCTAAGCTTAAGCATTAAATTTATTATAAGATTGCAATACTTAGTTATTTACCTGCTTCATTATTATATCTACATAGTGTGATATTTTAAGAATGCCACTAGAGTCCAAACTTAATTATAAACATAGACACTCTAGGAGTAACTTGATTTGCTTAAGTCTACAAAATGAGGTTCTAAAAGCGCTTTACATATAAGTTGCTTGTAGAAATGGAATTGAATATCTTAGTGGTTAATTAGTTATTAGATATGCTATTTGAGAAATAGAGTTGACTAAATTATACTTAGTTATCTATTAAGTGTCATTCAAAAGTCATATCATTGATTCAGTATCAAAATTAGTTGGGTTTATGTTTTCTCCAGATGCTCAATTTTACTTCCACTGAAGAACTAGGCTATATATTAGCGAGTTCCTCAATATATTTCTTTCACATTAAAATCAGGCAAAGAGATAAATCATTGAAAGCTTTTCTTCTTTATTTTAGACAGAGATAATGAGTTTCTTATAAAGTAAGTTAAGCAACATAGTTAGAAGTAAAGAGTTAACTAATATAATAGATATTTAGAATCTAGCATTTAATATATAATGTCAGAAATAGTTTGAATTCTCATTTGTATGTCCATAAGTGTAATTGGAGTTTTTATAGGAAGATAGGTAGCACTTAGAAAAGGAGTATAAAAACATGGATATGAATAGGTTCAAACTAATATCGAAATGCCTGAAATTGATTATTAATCCTAACTGGAAGCGTGTAACAATTAATTGACGCTTGAGCGCTTAAACAACCAAGTAAATACCTTTATTTAGAAACTTGAAGCTAAATATAAATCTTAGGTTTAATAACTATCAGCTTAACTAAAGGGATATGAAACTTATTTGAAAGATTAATAGAAATATGTAATCATTCATGCAGGAAAAACAAACTTAGAAGCTAATTTAGGAAATGGAAGATGAGTTGAGTGATTTTCCAGATGGTGAGAAGGTTGAGTTTTTAGCTAAGGATTTTTGAACTGCATTTTTGACTTTTTCTGTTTAAATAAGTTCTTAAAATAAGTTTCTATCTCTTAAATAGAAATTCCATTTTCTCAGCAAGCAAAATATAGTTCATCTTGAAGTAACTATTCAATAAAAAGAAACTTATAAGGAGATATCTAGATACATTTTTATCCTTTATTCATATTTAAATTTTGATTACTCATCTAAATAGAAACTAGCAGGATTAACTATTTTATTTAGCTTTCTAACTAAATCCTTGAAGGTTACTATCAATTTATAGAAGTATAATGCTACAGTAGAGTATGTAAAATATTTCAAAGGATTTAACTAAAATAAGTATTTTAGATAGCTTTATGTTTTTATCTTTAAGCTGATAAAAGATTAGAAACCAGTTTTAAGAAAATAGCATATAAATAATGAAATCCTCAGTTTATTTTTCTCCATGAAGTGCTCATAACATCGAAAATGTATACAGACTTATCACGGCTGTAGAAATATACTTTATCTCTTATATGCTAAGGAACAGTGCTTATACTGCCTTTTTGACATTCTTGTGCAATCTATATCAATGAATTTCCATCAAATATGCATACTTTTTTCAAATTATCGTTATTATTGAAAATCAAAGCTCTTTACCTTGTTATCCAAGCTGAGCATGTACTCGAAGGGACTGGAAGTGTAAGCACGCTTTTTTATCAAGAGTTCTAAATTTTAGAGAACTAAAATATGGAATCAACATATGCTTTGCTTGATTAATATAAGCCTCCAAAAGTATAAACTGTATCATCCAATAATACACAACTGTGATCTTTAATAAAGAGTGGGTGATTAGCTATTTATTAGAAATTTTGCTGTTAAAATCCAAATAATTCACAGGTATTTTATCTAAACCCTCCTATTAGAAAAATGCCAACTCTTTAATCTAGAGCTAATCAATGTGACTGTCGTTCAAATAGAGATAAATACTCTACAACTTCATCTTGCTTAATTGTAGAGAATCTTTTATCCTTCTTATTACCACCTGAAACTAGAATTGTTTAGTTATCAATTTAAATTGATCTGTGATAAGCTTCAAAATCTTAAGTTTAAACTTCTAAAGTTTATCTTAAATTTGAAATATAATTGAACTATAGGATCTTCTTCTGATTCTACAGTGTGAAGAGTAGTTATTCATATTCTCCTGTAGGAATAATAGTGATTGATTAATTAGTTTAAAACTCATTCTATTACTTAACTGGAACTTCCTGCTTAATTATTGCAGATTTAATAGATTCTAGCTCCTTCAGTATATTCATAGAAAAGCTAGATTAACTATCTACAAACTTAGAAAACTTCAATTCTTTCAGTTTCTCCATAGCCTTTTCCCTGCCTTAAAAATATCTACTTTAAATAAATTCAAAGCAATGCTTAACATCCTAGATCTCTTAATTATCCCTAGGCTATCACCCTTATTTAAGCTACTCTCATATAGAGATTATTTTCTAAAGTTTCTAAACTATCTCTTACATAAATTACGTTGACTTTTCAGCTTAGAAATTTGCTTCTTGTATCAAGGATTAAATCTATTCAGTAATTAGCCTTCTCAAAAACAGTCTAAAACTAGCTTATTTCTTTAAAACTTTATTTCTAGTTCATATCAGCTAATTACAGTACTAGTCAGTTATTTCGAAATTATCCAGAAGGTACTTAACCTGATTTCTTCAATTACAAGTATCAATTTCTTAAGGATCAGTATTAGGAATTTCAAATCTATTTCACATTTTATATTTAAAGATATATGCCTACTCTTACTGCTACTACCTTTCAATACACTCTAGTAAACACTTTATTACTATTTTAATATATTTAGTTAAAGCTAAATAGGGAATTTCAGTAAATGAGATACTTAGTAAGCAAATTAAATTAGAAGGATAAAGAAAAACAAATAAAGCTACTAAGTTAAGAAAAAGCAACTTTGATAGTCTAAGAATTGGAAATAGATAAAGAGGTAATAATGGAAAATGGGGAAGATAGTAGATTCTTTAATAAAATAGAGTATCTTAGCTAAAGAACATTAAGTAAGAATAAAAAATGTAAATAAACTAATTATTAATTAGAGGTTAGTAGCATTTCATTTAGAATGGAATAAGCTTTAAGTCTATAGCCTATTAAATCATAGTATGATAAAACTAAATGATTCAAAATTATTAATCTTACAATATTGTTTAACTTATCTCATTAAAGGAGAAAGAAAGAACTAAGCTTTTAGCAAGTGAAAAATAAAGTAAGTATATAAAAAACAAATTTATAAGCAATATTCAAGCTTTGCTTTAAAGAAAAAATTGAATTATTAATAAAATTTATATTTAATTAAATAACATTCTCTTCATTTGCTTCCTAATAGAGTGTTTGGTTTTAGAAAAGTAAAAATAAGCATCGAATAGACCAGAGATATCTTATGGAATATAATCTCTTATTAAGACTGCAGCAAAATACTAGAAAATGTTTAATTAAATTTTATGAATTTGTAAATTTAATTGGCTTCATTATTCATCTTTGAATCCCTTTTAAAATGCTATACAAATCTGAACAATGGATTATGAAATAACATTCAACTCGAATTACTAAAAGGTAGGAATAATCTATAATTTTCCTCCAATTTTTTATAGTTAAAAATATTACTCTATTTTTGATAACAAACGATAAAAAAATAAAATATACTTAAAACTTAAACCTCAAATTTACAAAAGTGACTATGAATCTAGAGCTTAAAATAACGGATGATAAGATATTAACAGAACTTAAATTAAAAATTATTTTAATCAGTCTAAATTAAGAATAATTAGCAGAAACTAATATTATTTACAACGAAAACCTTAATACTGTTTGTTTTTAACAGTGAGGATTAAAATTATTTTAGTTAATTACAAATTTATTCAATAAACGGAATAAAATATAGAGAGGTGTTGGAACTTAAGCATAATCTCTCGTTAACCAATAACCTGCTTAAATTACTCAAATTGAATTGCAGGAGGTAGCAGATAAAATTAAATGGCAATACTTTCAAAGCTAATTATTGATTCATTAATACTCTAATTTATAGAAACAAGTTACGGCATTGAGGTGGAATTTAAGAAGTAGAGGTAACTATAATCTCATTAGTCAATAGAATTTAATTTATTGATATAATAAAATTTCCTTCATTTAAATTTGATTATATAGAAGCAAAGAGTAGTATAGAGTTTATCGTAGGTTTATACTAAAAAATTTGAAAACGCTAACGAAACAAAAAAATACATACAAATTACGCGTTTTAATGATTTTAATGATTTATATATTTTATAAACTTAAACAGAAGTAGATAAAGAGATTTAAGCTTAAGTATAATATTAAATTTATTTTGCTAGGGAATGATAACAGAGTAGAAGAAGAAATCACTTTAATAAAAATGTTAATGAAATGAAGTTACTAATATAAATCACATACTTCCTTTATTATGTTCAAAAAGTGCAAGTATCGTTCTTTTCATCTTCCAACTTCTTCCCGCTATTTCTTGTGCTTTCTTATTGTTCTTCTTTGGCTCCAATCAATTATCTGTGCTTTGTTCTACAATTTCAATTCTTTTTTTCGTAGATCTTATGAAAAATTTTTATCTGAAGATCTGCATCCATTTACTTATGAGAAGTGAACCGCTAGTTTATGTAGAGTTAATCGTAAGTTACTAGTTTTTCCAAGTTATTTTCAGGAAATTTAGCAGAGATATTTCTAACTAATTCCTAATAGTTGATACGTTCGAAGATATGTCTAAACATGTCTTTTCCACCTCATTTACAGAGATAATTTTTTACAGGATAATGACGCATATGTAAGTCATATTGAAAAATGTAAGAATTAGTTCTTAATTTAAAGATTGAGATTTTTTCTTTTTTAGTTTAGTGTAATATATTTCAGGAAATTTCAAAAGTCCTCCAAGTTGCTCTCTAAATATTGTACAGTGGGCATGTCTCTATATCGTATAGTTGCTTCTTAATAGAATTTGTTTCTTATTTTTTCTTCAATAAGATTCGCAAAAGAAAGTTAATTAGAAATCATGGTTTGGTTGTCATTGTTAATTCCGTAATATTCAAACATCCTTTTAACTTACTAAAAGTACAAAGATTTTTAGTTTCAATTGCATTTAAAGAGTCTTCCTATATCGTATTCTGGATAAGTCCTAGCTTCTTTCCGTATTTTAAAGTAGAAACGGAAAAAGCGACTACCTTAATATGCTCAAAAGGGAGTTAGTTAAAGTCTAAGTAACAGGAACATTAAAGATAGAAATAGGTGACTGTAAAGCCTTCCTCGCAATTGTACGCATACTTTTGCTTATCTTCTCTTTCATAGACTATGAGCCTCTCATTATAGCTCAAGGAACCAATTTCCACCGTTTTCAGCCTTAGGCAACGTAAACTTGCGACAAAGCATTTTAAAGTGTCAGGGGGTAACATTCTTGTATCGACTGAGAGTATAAATGGATTTCTTTACTGATTATAAATATGTTTAAATTCTCTATTTACAGTAATGATAGCTGAGTAAATAATTGGTTCTGTTAATTAAAATAAAGACTAAATGTAATTGAAATATAACAATCTAATTACTAGTTTAACTTAGATTTAATATTTAGCAGCAAAATGTAATAAAAGCAAGAAGAAAATATTTAAAAATTGATTAAAATTTAGGAATGAACCTGGAAACTAAATAAGGAAAAAAGGACTAAAAAGCTTGCTAAATTGATTAAATGGATAATAATAATAGTAATAATAAACTATATGAACTTCAATATTTAGTAATATAGTGACATAATTGCATAATTACTTAGAAATGATAAAGGAAATAAGTTAAAAATAAAGTTTATTCTTATCAAATCACTTAATCTCAATAACCTTGCTATATATCTCAATCATAGATTTCTTCATTCAATTATTTTTTGTCTACGGAATTTATTTAATTTTCTTATTAAAGTTTCAAAATATCTAAGTTCATTTTAAGTAATTCCTTGTAAAAGATTTCGATGAATTTGTCAATTTGGGTAATTTACCTACTAGTGTATGTATTATAGTCCTAAAAACCTGATTTATAGTAATTTTTTCTTACAATCATTTTACAATTAATTATTCCTAAAGAATATCTCTATAGTAAACAAACTTAAATAAATGTTTATATTTATCAAAATCTTAGCCATATAAAGAAAATATCCTGAATTAGGTTGAAATATGGCGTAGCCTAAGTTTATTTATGAGTATGTTCTCAGCTTATAGGTGAAAATTGTCCCTTAAATAAGGTATTTATAAATTTCGTATAATTTACCTAAGGGGACGCACTTTAATCATTTTCTTTTTAATTGATGTGTCTGTTAGCAGTAGACATGAGCTCATTTATATGAGTCATTACTAGAAGAACTTTTGACTAACTTTGTATTTGATGAAATTATCAAATTCTTGAAATTGTGCTTTTTTTAAACTTCGATAAAGTATAATTCAAGGTTCTTCTTAAAATATCTGAAATAGTAAATTGTATTGAAAACATTTAACAATAAAAAAGCAATATCAGAGTTTGGATTCTTTTAATTGATTTAATTTAAATTAAAGTAAAAGTACATTAACTTCATTGCAGCACTAGGTAAGTAACTACTTTACTACTGCTTATAATAGTTTTTGAGATCTAGTTAATTAGCTTAACAACTATATTAAAAAATAAAGTAACGTAATAAAAAAGTTTTGGAGCAGATATTAAAGTCGTATTCTTTAAATTTTTATTCCAGATATTTTATAACTATGTCATAATATATAATTACAATAGCAGGATCATGGCTACTTCCTTGCAAAACTATGCTATTCATTTAGATTGATCTAGTAAGATAACTCAAGAGTGCTTAATTAAAAGATATAATCCTTACAGTTAAAGATGCCAAAATATTTTAAATTTAAGTCAATTTCATATTTTTCTTATGAAGAAAATCGGCTCAATTAAAGTATGGCCCTTTTATGATAGACCAATATCTTTCAAGCAAACCCAATAAATTTAAATTTAATTAAATCTTTGAAATTTAAAAGCATTTAGCAATAAATATCATTTATAATAACAATTTTTTTACTTTTTAAAATTAAAATTAGGAGAAAAAATGATGCTCAAGTACAAATTTTTGCAAATAAGCATAAGAATTCACTTTTAGTATGATTAAAAAAAATCTTATGAAGTAGTAATTTAGGAATTTTTAAATATATCCGAAAAGACTTAAAATATAGAAATTAGTTTCATACAACTTTAGATAAGAGTTATTAAAAATTGTATTTAATGATATTATAAACTTCCAGTTTAGAAATCATTTTTAATTTTATTCAATTTATATAGAAAAAGATAATTCAGAATGATAGCTATAATTAGATCTCAATGATTTTAAGAGTTTTTTGTATTTAAAATCTTTATTCAGCAAATTTTCTGCTTCTACTATTATTTTATTGCAAGAGATTTAAAAGTGCAATATATCTCTCACTAATTTATATTAAAACCCCATTAAAATTTTACTTATTTCAGTTTATTAAATAAATAGAATGATTTTCTTTAATCTTATCTATTCAATATGCTTACATTTAATGTTCTTGTATATGGTATAAGATTAATCAATAAATCTCTATACTGTGTTATAAAATATATTATCAACTTGTATATCCAAGAACTTCCTCCATCTTTTATATCAAGCATTAGTCAACTCTCTAACTACCTCTCCTTAAATAATTTATGCCTCTTTATTTACTCAATATAATAAACACCTAATTTTTTATAAATTTGGTTAGATTTTTTTCAGACAAGTGCCTATTTTTTTACTTTTAAATTAATCAATATTTTATTTTTCCTTTAGCTACTAAAAGTTAAAAACAAGAAGTAGTTAATTGTACTAAATAGCATTCCTTTATAAAATATCTACAATATAATAATCAGTTATTGTTATTTAGATCCATTTTTCATTTCTTTTTTACATTTCTTAATCTTTATTTATCAACATGTATACAATTCTTTTTTTAGATCATAATTAAACTGCATAGATTCGCGTTTTTATTATGTTGAAAATTTCTTTGCATACAATTCTTACCTAATAATCAAATAAATGGTGGAACAAGATTTTGAAATTGCTGATTAAATCTATAACCCCTAGAAAGGCTCAAAAGTATTAAGTTAAATTAAATATATTATTAGACTTTATATACTTAGTACTTTAAAAGGATATTGCTGTCTTCAGTAATGTTCTTTTTTAAAAACTAAAAAGTAAATTTAAAAAAGGAGTCTAATTAACTGCTAGATTGATTAAGATCTATAACTACCAATTTATTAAAACATATAAAAAGCTACTTGAAATATCAAAGCGTGAGAATAAATAAGCTGCTTAGCTTTCTTCATGTCTTAGAATCTTTATTTACCTTTCTTGAAATCTTAGTCATCTAGTCAAAATATTGACTTCAAATATAATAGAACTATTGATAGTTTCAGCTATTCACTAAGGAATAAAGGCAATAGTTTCTTACTAGCCTCTTTCCATTTTCTTTTTTAGTACCATTTTAAAAAATAAAAAGCGGAACTAAAGCTAAATTAAGTAATTTCATCAAACGTTAATAAATGGAAGGATTGATACTCTGAAATTTAGGTTTACTCACAAAACAGAAAGTTAAATATCTTGTTTGAGTACTTTTAATTTTATATATCCTTTTGATTTTCTACTTTATCTAAAAGCAGTTTACTGACTATTCCAAGAATGATAATCAAGGAGATCTAAAAGATTTTTTTAGTAATAGAACTAGCGATGAAAATCCAATTTTAGATGAATAATAACTTAGCAAGATTTAGTATGAGAAGCTAAATAATTCTCCCTCTCCAAGCTAATCCTTAGAAGTACTTTCAAACAAATTCTTAACTAAAAGAAATTCATCTTATAATAACTATTTTGAAAGAGAGTAGAAGTAAGCGTCTCAAGATCATCTAAGGATAAATGAATCTTAAAGTGATTTTAAAAGAAAGGAAAACTAAACTCTCTTAGCTAACCCTTAAATTTAAAAATCATAGAGTATATCATGAAAAGAAAAAGCAAACAATATATCTTAAGAAACTGTCCAAAGTATATCTAATAATGGTATTTAATTGAGATAAAACTTATAATGAATCGTTCAGGGATAATATCCAAGCTTAGATTTCTCGTAAATGACTGTTTGTGTTTGAATCAAATCCAAAAATCGATTCTCATATGAAAAATAAACTCTCATTGCTAACAGATTGGATGGATGCAAAAATTCAACTGACTATTGAGGTTATTCTATTCATACTTAGCTTTAAAAGCTAACTGTTTCTACTGGAAGTGATTTCTAGTGCTTTTTTTAGTAAAGTAAAGAATTAAATGAGATTAACTTTTTATAATGACATCAAATTTGTCTTGTATTGAACGCATTTGGACCAAATATTAGTTAACATATAATTATTTTGTATGTAGATAAAGTTAAAGTCATTGATTTCAAGCAAAAAGAGTATTTCAGATTAGTTTAAAATGGTAGACATTTAAGATTAGGCCATTAAGTGGTATCGAAAACACTTCCTACTGAGAATAATTAAGAACAGCCTGGAAATTTTTTTGAAGGATGAATGTAGAAAATTCTAGTAACAGATATAATGTTATAGGGTACTGAAATTTAGGATCTATACAATGGTAAATAAATTTAAGTTGGCTAATTTTTCGCATCGTATTTTGAAAAGTTAAGTAGTCTCTAAATTATAGAAAGCAAAATTAGCATTAAATAAGAAATGGATTTTTTAGATTTTGGTTAAGATAATTTCTTAACAAGTTAAGAGAACCAAATGATTTAGTAAAAGACTTACAAAAGTAATAGCGAATGCATTGATCCATCAGAAAGGTTTAATTTTGAAGAATAGCATATAATATTTTAAAGAGCTTTATTAGAATATAATATATTCAAATAAAAAATAGAGCAGAGAAATGTAAAATTAATAATACCAATTTCATTGCAGGTATTTAGAAGAACGAAGGGATTAAAAAATATACTGAACTAAATCTAAAATTCCTTTAATATATAAGATACAATAATTATTATAGGATAAGATGATAATTATACAAGAGTATTTTAAATTATAAACTCATTCAAGTAAAAATTGAATATAGTACATTTTTACTGTCCATAAGTTTATACAAATGCTAGTACAATTTTGATGAAGGAAAGTAAAATTTCATCTTGTGCCAAGTTCATTTATAATTTTACTCTTTTCTATGTCAATGCAGTCGCAGTAATCCATGCTGAGGACGATTTTGAATTTGGTCCTGATTTCTATAGATATAGTTTATGAGTTTATAACAAGTTTTATATAAACCCAAAGTTTGAAAAGAGAATAGCTTTCGTACGAATATCATCTACAAACTATAGCGATAATTACTCGATCCATAAATTTACCATGTAAAAGATCAGGAGCATTGACGGTTTTTTTATTCCTAATTGACTTAAATATGATTTTATCAATGCTTGATCATGGTGTGATTTTGGAATTTCTTTTCGTGAATTTTTAATGGCTCACTAAAAATTATTTGTATTAACTCCTTTGGTAGGCAGATCCATTAATTCATGTCGTTGGAAAAAATGTAAATATTAAACCCATGAAAGAACAAAGTTGATGCAAATTCCATTCTAATAATTTTCAACCATAAAATAAGTTTATTTTAGAAATAAAACATGAGTAGAGCCTATTCTCCAGTGGACAAATTATATCTTCAATCTTACTTCAAACAAAAATGTAATGCAATAGTTTAAATGAAAGATAGCTAATTTCGTAAGCGTTACTGTTGAAAAAAACTGAAAGATTATACTATAAGATGAACTAAAAAACTGAACAATAAGTATATGATTAAATATTAAAAAAGCTAGTATTATTTATAACAAGCAATTAGATGATTCTTCTTGTATTTTTACACTCTTTCAATCTTATAAATTTACTTTAAATCCATATCCCATTATATTTATTTAATCTTCTTGGCTCTTTATTTCATTTACTTATTCATCCTCTTAAACTACCTTCATTTAAAGCTAATCTGGGTAAAGTTAAGAAATATCACATTATTATAGTCTATATACTAATTACATTTAATAATCACTTAGATATTGCTAAAATATATCAGAATTTAAAAGCTAGAAGCCAATCAATTAGCTGTTGTACTAAGTTTTGAATAATATTAAATCTAAAATTTCATTTTTTGCTAGATTTATTGAGCTTTAGTGAATTTTTCTATTTTTATTATATAATAGTAACTGTATTATCTTCAATATCATTACATTTATGAAAAATAAGTTTAGCTATAAAATTTCACATTTTAACAGTAACTATAATAGTGGCTTAAGAAGAAATCCATATCTTATATTTGCCTTTTGCTAAATTTGATGACTATAGAGGATTAACAGCATCATAAGCCTAAATAAGATTCTTTTATTCCTTAAATGATAATATTTTGGCTAATAATTCCTTTAAAGTTTAAAGTATTCTAAAAATCTTATTTTACAGAGATTATCTATTGCTTCTTCTAATATACATTTAGGTAGATTGAATTATTCAAAATCAAATAATACAAAATTAAAAATCTGGATCTCCTTACTGTAAATGTCTCAAATACAGATTTCAATCTTTAGTTTGGATAGATATTAAAATCTAAACCACAAATCAGAATCTTACTTGGTTTACATAAAGGAAAGATAGAAAAAATGATGTAAACTATGAGGATCTAATGGTTTAGCTTAGATCTAGTTGCTTAAGCTAGCTATTCTTATTACGAAATGGGTATTTTAATGATATTTAAGATCTTTCTTTAAAAGCTTTTCAAGAATAGAAGAAAAGAGAGGTAATCAAATATTTATAGAAAAGGGTTAGTTTTTGAATTATTTATAGCAAAAGACGTTATAATGTTTAGCCTCATATTAAAATTTTACATCGCAGCTTTAAGAAAAGATAAATGTCTTCAAATAAGTGTTTAAACTTATCACCTGAAAATTAATTTTCTTAGAGATAAATTTGCCATTATTTAATTAACTTTCATGTATAAGAAGCAAATCTTCTCATTTACAGTAACTTTAGCAATTAAGAATAAAAAAGTTAAACATGATTGGAGTAATTTTTGTAATTTGTCAGTTTTATAATTAAATAACTGCATTAAATGAAACTTTATTTTTAGATATAAAGCATTATGCTTCCTTTTATTCAAACATAATTTAATAAAAAAGAGGGTAAAATTTGAAATTATTTTACGGAGTTCAGAGATAAAAATCTACGCGTCTATCATCTTCACTTCAAGCAGATATGGTAAGAATAGTTGCTTGATACCAATTATAAAATTATTGTTTATAAGTTTCTTATACAAACTAAAGCATTCAAATAATTAGATCTGAAGCCTGTAATTTACGAAAAGTTAAATAAGTAAAGTGCTTGCTCAAAGTTATTTAAATATCTTGAGTGCTAACTTATAAGTAAATATCTATTAAATAACAATATTTAACAAAAAAGACAGTTCAATAGTAGCTTTACTTTAATACTTGCTAAGTATTAAAATTGTATATTTTATGAGCATCTTCCAATAAACTAAAAAATGGCAAAACAAACTTTTTACTTTTTTATTATAATTCAAACCTTAGAAGAGTCTCAAGTTAGATTTAAAATCTATTATTTCAGAGAATGCATTCACTATGCTCATAATTGCTTTTAAGAAAATACAGCATAGAGAATATTAGTTCTCAAGCATTCAAAGTTGATCTAGTCTTTATGAAAAAAATGTATCCATTTAAATGTCACTTCAATCAACCAGATTAAATAATTTTCTTTTTAATTATAATATTTAAAATCATTTTAAAAGCATAAAATACCAAGCGGCTTTTCAAGAGAAAGTGTAGGAAATAAAAAGTAAATAAAGCTAAAGTAAGACTATAACTCATAAGAAAAGATACACTTTTAATATATTTTTATTTTCTAAAATTGAAATATACTTATTAAATTATAAAAGTAAAGATATATCATATTAATATAGAATTATAATCATATTAAAATATTGCTTTACGAAGGTTAATAGTCTATTATTTAACAAAATCATATGAACTATGATGAGATAAAAATTCAGAAATATTAAAATGAATTGGAATCCTACAAAGAAAAGTTCTGCGAAAGACTAAAGAAAAAAAAGTTAAAAAATGTTTCTATTGTAAGTCAAAGTATCACTTATTATAAATTCTTGCAAGGATTGATGAAGATTAAAAACAAGAGAAGAAAATAGAAGATGAAAAGAAATCAATTGACTCTATATCAACTAGTAAGGAATTTATAAAAGAAGAATTTTTACAAACCTAGAGCTAAACAAGACGCGATTACCATCCACAAAAATAAAATAGTCGTGGTATTCATCCACGAAACCAAAACGGTAGCATAAACCTGGTTGAGAGCCCAGGGGGAGGCAAAACATTTTACATTTAGTTTATATATATAAATAGTGCTTTATTATTATGCTTATCATTTTTTCTATTTAAATATGCATAGGCTCAATCAAATACTTAGTTTTATAACTTATTATATAATAAATAAGGAGGAGTAATCCTCAAACTGAGATTGATTTAAGATGGTACAAGGAAGAAACCATGGTTGAAGAACCGAACAGGATTCTTGGTAGAAACCGAGATAAAAGAAGAAAAGACTGAAGAGGCATTAAGTAATGTTATTGATGAAAGATACCAGATACTAAAGTCTTAGGGAGAATTCCGATCAAGGCCCTATAGAAGATAAGACTTATTAAGTAAATGCTAGCACTGTTGAAAATTTCTGTATAGAATTTTTTTAATTTTAAAATCTTTATTAAAGAACTACGCGCCAATTAGATTCTTCGCGCTCTCTAATCTTATTTATTTATTATTGTATTGTGAAGAAATATTTTACCTGTATAGAGTATTTTAAATTTTTTACTTGTCAATGTTATTGAGAAACTTATTTATCTATTTTAAATTTTTTTGCATTACTAAGATTGAATATTAATAATTAAGAATAATTATTAAGAGAGTTATATATAAAAAGTTTAAAGGCCTTACAATTTGAAAAGATTTCTATTAACAATCTTTTTTTGAATTACATTTTTTGTTTTAATAATTTTTCTAAATTTTATTGATTAAAGTACAACTATTTACTAAGTTTGAATCTTTCTATTTTTTTATTTATAAATATCTAAAATCAATAAGATAACTCAATTTTTAGATTTGATCCTATTTTTTTCTCTATATTATTACACTGCTGGTAAATCTACACTCTCTTTTTTCCTGCTACCTGATGTAGATACAAGATAGATTAATTTAAATCGTTTCTGCGCAAATTTACCTCTAATTTGTTTTTTATTTTTTATAATTCTTTGAAAAAAGTATCTTCCTGAATTTGCAAGTTTGCATCTACTTATTTATTTCTATTTTCTTAAAATTAATAACCAACAATATCAGGAGATTACCAAACTGACTTCTTACCAAATGGCGTTCCGCATTTTCTTGCTTATCATGTATTTTCAATTTATATATTGAAGCTAAAATCAAACAAGATCTTCTTTTCTAAGTAGTAATATGAGGATAAGGAAATTTAGATAGTCTCTTATAATTTGGAACTTTTTCATTTTAAATAAGCGAGATAATGTTTAGAGATATTTGTTTTCTAGCTATTAAATAACTTCATTCACTACTCAATAAGTCCATCTCTTTTTATTAATAATTACGTTTATTTCAAAATTTATTTTGCTATCCTCTAGGAATTTCACCTATTTATAATTTCCATTTGTTTTTGTAAATGATTTTACGCTGTTGATAAACACTCACTATAAAAATAGAATTACTGTACTGACTCTGCTTTCCTTCTATAAATTTCTTGCGGATTGTCAATAAAAATTTTTATATCATAATTTCTTATTTTTTATTTGGAGTCCCTTACCTTTTACCACCCCTTATAATGTCACAATTCTGTAATTATTCTTTTTTTGCGCTTTATTTATTAGGCATTAAACTGATTTTAAGTATTTAATTTATATAACTTTATATTAGTAGCTTATTAGTGTTTCTAACTTATCATATCTTAATTGAATAATTTTATTGGTCTATTTAGTTAATCTCCTTAGGTTTAATCTGAATTATATCTTTAATTTTTTTTCTTGATCAAGTTGTGTTACTTTAACTAAAAATTTTCTGTAGCAAATTGACTTTAAGTTAGCAATTTTTTAGATAGAAGGCTTATTATTAATATATATCATCAGACTTCTTATCAACTCAGAAAAATAAAAAGTTATATACTTTTCTTAAATTATCTATTATATTTGCTATATTTATATCTCTGAACCTTCAGTTTAAAATTTAAGTCTTTTTTATCTTTTCCCAAAGATTAATGTTGCTTTTACCCAAATATGGTGATTATTGTAAGCTCTACTATTTATCTTTTATATCTTATCTTTAGAAAATAAATTTCCCATATTTTTTAATATTATTCTTGCTAGATAATCTAAGGCTCAGTTTAGGTAAAGGTTAAACTATTTTAAATTTATTTTTCCTAACATTTTTAAGGAGATTTTTATAGATATCCTTATAGTTTATTATCTAGTAGCTAATTAGTTGCTAAAGAATCTATATTTTTCTCTATTTATAACTTACTACCCAGTAGTTGAATGAATCACTCTTATCTAAACTTATAAATAAAAAATATAAAGATAAAGATGTTTTATTTGTAATTAGCATTATTCTACATAATCATAAAGATTCTTTTATTTTTAATACATTTATTTAGTAATTTTCAGTTTTTTAAATTTTTAAAGGACTGAATTCAAGTGATTCTTTAATTTTATTGCCTTTTAAAAAACTTATTTTGTACTTTTATTGTAAAATGCTTCTTTCTTCTTGAGATTATTTAGATGCTCATTTATTATATATAAAATCTGATTTAAACACTTAAATTATTTTTCTAAAATATTGCCTTTATTAGTTGTATTAAAAGCGTTTTTTAACTTTGATTTTTTATCTAATTTTTGAGTTTATAATAAATTAATTATCTCATTTGCTTCAATCATTTTTAAACTGAATAAGTTTGTATTCTGGGTTTAGAAGTTATACTTCAATCTTTTTCTTTCGGAAGATTTTTATAATCTTATCTAGTTTCATTTGAAAAAGATAAATAAATCCTAGTATTCTTTTATTGTCTCCTAACCTTTTAGTTTCTTTAAATACTTTTTGGATTGAGGAATTAAGATTTAATTCAAAATTCTTTAACGCTGCTCTCTTTCCATATTTTCAGGGTACTTAATTGCATTCTAAGACTTTTGATTCTATTTTAAAAAGTTTCTGCTTTCACTTTAAGATTTATAAGTAAATTAATTTCTCTTTTAATATAATCCTTAAGCAAACCTTACATTTTGTTCATGCTTCTATAGTCCTTAATTTAGTCTTTCTTACTTTAGCATAGACCAAAGCTATACTTATGCCTTTACTTTTGTAAATGACAATTTAACCAAATTTATTTTCTTGCTTTGCTATTTTTGAGGGAAGAAATGGAATTTTAATTAAAAATAGTAATTGAGAGTTAAAGAAGCGTGTATTTTAAAAGTGATTGGAATTAAATTTAAAGTAATAAGAAGCAATAAATTAATAATCTCAGTCAGGATGAAATTTCAAACTCTCATCAAAGACCATATTCTATAGAATTTCTTTTGATGGCTCAAAGTTATCGAAACTCCAATCGAATGGTGCTTCTGCTATTGGCTCTTCTTCAGGATTATGCAAACCTTCAAAGTAGGGATGACTTAAGCATTACTGGACAGTTCAACGTTTCTCTGGATTAAAGACAAGCATCTTGGTCAGAAAATCTAAAGCAACTGGACTAGCTTTTGGAAATAAGTTTGATCACTTCTGCTTATTTCTTTTTGGAAGAGACTTTATATATTTTTTCGCACTTTCGTTGGTTATGAAAGTCATTTCTTCTAGTGAAGGAGTACCTAGTATGCTTATTATTCTTTATACCTAATCTAAATAATCAGTGCCAGGGAAAAGGGGAGATCTTCCAAGTAACTCTGCCAAAATACAGCCAACCGATCAAATATCAACCGCTTTTGAATACATGCTAGCATTTAGGATGATTTCAGGTGCACGATATCATCGAGTTACAACATATTCTGTCAAATTCTAACTTGTATCATCAAATCCTCTTGCGAGTCCAAAGTCACAGATTTTTAAATCGCAATTCTTATTTAATAGCAAATTGCTAGGCTTAATATCTCTGTGAATGATGTTTCCAGAGTGGATGTATAAAACGCCTCTTAGTATTTAGTACATAAAATATTGAATATGCTCATCCGTTAAATCTTAACGAGAGTAAATTACTCTATGCATATCAGTTTCCATTAAGTCGCTAACCATGTATATATCCTTGTAGCCTGTTCTTGCTTCTGGCTTCATTACATCTAGCAAAGAAATTATATTCTCATGATCAAAATATTTAAGTAATTTAATTTCTCTTAGGATCCTCTTAGCGTCTATTAAATCCTCAAATGCATTTGGGATTTTTTTAATTGCTACCTTAGTATTAGTTTTTTTATCCATTGCAGCTACTACCACTCCATACGCACCTTGTCCGACAAGTTTTATAAACTCATATCTCTCATCAACTATGAATGTTTAATCTATAACTTTGAAAGAATGTCTCTTCAAAGCCTATTCAATTCCTTTTTTCTTCTTTTCGCTCTTAATTATTACACTTTGCAATCTCTCCATTTTATTTATATCTAAATCCCAGAAAAATATTTTATAGCTTATAATGGTCATTAATGTAATTAGCTTATTTTCTTCTATCCTTTAAATTGATAAGTAAAAAAACTCTATTTAGCAGTTAAAAAATATCAGATTTATATTGAAATGTCTATAGCCTTTATGAAAGCAATGTCATCTAATTTAAGCTGAATAGTTAATTACTTAAATAGCCTATTTGAAGCAAAATCCTATAAATATTTAATTTAAAAGCGCAAGCAATTTAAGTAAATAGTAAGATAGAGTAATAAAATGCATATATAGTAATATAGGCTATATTTATAGAATGAAGCTTATCTATAAATATAATCTAATTGTTTAAAATTCTCTCTTCTTTTCTTCAGAAATTTTGCTTCTAGTTATCAATCACCTTTTGACTGAAATTCTGAAATTTATTTTTCCTTTTATAGTTATTAGATAAGCAGGCTATTTCAGATATTATATTAATTTTATATAGGGACATTCTAAATTTAGACATACTTACAGAATTTGTATTCTTTTAAGTTTCATAATAAATGAAAGGGGCAATTAAGCAGATTAAATAGATAGATAAACAAGCAAACTTAATATATAGCTAACTAAGACTAAATTGATGCAAACAATAAAATATATTTAGCACTCGCTAGTGATTAAAAATATCATAGTGTACTAAATTAAGCAAGTCAGCAATTCATTTACTTCCTTCATCTGTCTTCTCATATCTTTCTAAAGCTTTCTCTTTTTAGTTTTACCTTTTATCTATATAAAAGCCCATATTTGATTAAATAGGCTAAGTAGGCTCTTTTGATTTCCTTTTTAGCTTGTGAATTAGATTTGAAAATCAGGTATTAAATAGCATTATAAATGATTACGATTTCTTATTAATTTTAGGATTAATAAAGATAGCTTGTTATAAAGGAAAATTATAAGCCTTCTACTTTCTTTAAATGCGAAAAAAAATTTCCGTAAGATATGAAATGAAAATTTTTTCTACTTCCTTTGCTTAATAATTACATCATTATGCATTACTTTCTATTATGAGAATAGTAATACTTTTTACTTTGCTATTCCATTATTTTACATCCAGTTTTGAAACTAGCATAATAGAAGTAGAATTGATGCAGTCCCTATTTTAAATTAATTGACTGCTATTCTTATTTTTTCTACTTTTATCTCATTTTTATTATCTCACTAAGAATGTTCAAGTAAAGTGCCTTTCATTACCATTTGCTTTATAATTAAAGGCTATTTTGATGTATCTAAATTTTAGTTCTAACTTTAGTGCTTTTAATATTGAGCTATGTAAACTGTTATCCTCAGTGTTTGATTTAATCAACGCTCTCGCTATTAGATATATTCAACTATATAATTGTATATCCAATCTCAGGACTTTAAATTGATTTAGCTTGCTATTAGTAAATAGTTTTAGCATTATAGAGATGAAAATATATTAAGCTTTATTGCAAATTAGAAACATTCAAAATTAGTCTTTTTGAACTTAGTATAAAAGTACTTCATTGGGCGATAAATAACTGAGATACTATCCTATCCTAAAAATTTCGTTAGGCTACTATATTTAAAGAAGGCTAAACTTAAGAGAATATGATATAGCAAATGAAGAGCTCTAGTAGCTTCTTAAATAGTAAAATAGTTAAAATAAAGGCATAAATAATAACTGTAACTAGATATTTTCATTCTGTTTAAACAAAAGAATTACTAGATTAAACCTTTATTTATGAGTTATAACTGAAATATTTAGACTTATATAGCTTTTAATTATAATTAGCAGCGTTATTTGTACTAAGTTATGCAGACTAAGCTATTTTAAATAAATGTCTAAGGAATCTCAGATTATTTCTTTAGTTAACTGTCTACTTTAAAAAGTATGCCATTCATCATTTAAGCCAAAATCTATTTCTAATTGTAAAACTAAAGGAGATTTTAAAACTCCTTGCTTCTCCCTATATATAAAGAGACAAAGCTAAAGAACAAGATCTAAAAATGTAGAGAACTAAATACATAAAGTTATTGCTATATTGTTAAAAGAAGGCAAAAGGGAAGTATAGGAAGCTTAACATATTAAGATATTTAAACTACTAAATGTTTGCTTTTTAGTTAAAATAACTTGATAATCTATATCTTTAACAGTATAATTAGGCTTAATTTTAAGTAAACATAAGCATATTACTTAGATTATCCATATCTACTCATTACTTTCTATACCTAATGGCTAGAATATATCTTTAGTTACTTTCTTTCTTGCATTCTGCAAATATAAAGAGCTGAATAGATAAAAATGTTTAGGTGTTATTTCGAAAATTTAGATAGAGTGTGGAATAATTTCAAAGTTTAGTAAAAATTAAATTAATTAAATTAGATAATAAATATGTAAAGTTAAGACTCTAAATAACCTTCCCCTCCTAAAATTATCAAAATTGAAGAGTTTTAAAACAAAAAGCAAAAGCTATCAAAAGCTAAGTAAGAGTTAGAATAAGCAACTTAAATAAAAAACTAGAGCATTTTAAATAATAATAATCAAACTAAAAGCTAAAGAGCTTCATTCCAATATGAGACTGCAGATGTGAACTTATCTAATGATGCCAAGCTGAGTTTGAGAATAGGGTAGCATTCACCTAACTTGAAGAAGGATCAAAATTAGGTGAATAACGAGTAAATAATATAAAATATGCTGAATAACCAAGAAAACTAGGATCTGGATTATTAGATTATTTAAAACAACTAAAATGAAATAGAAAACTTCATTAAGTTAAATGATAATAAGAGTCAGAAGTTTCATGTTTACTGAGCCTTTTTACTATTTGCTTGCAACATTTACAACTACTCAACTGCCCTTTATTTTATTGGAATTGTAGGATTTCCTTCAAATTTTTGGCTCTTCGCAGAAATATTTGCTGAAATTATACTTTTATTGGATATTTTTGGGATCGAAATTTGAGTAAAGAAGTACTAATTGAAGAAGTCAAGCGCAATATAGATGTGAATGATAAACGATGAGTAAGGTACAAAATTGAAATTTATCTGCAAATGCTTGTCTTCTATTCCATCCTCAATAATACTAAGCATAATTAAAATAAAAACAGACTTTGAAATTGACTGTTTAGAAGTAGCATTAATAAGGCTACACAAGCTACTCAGGTTTTACTAAATATCAGGATTTGTAGAAAATATTTAGATTTACTTTCGAAAGACCTTATCAACGGCTTTATAGGTATTCGATATTTTTCTTACTTTAATTTAAATTCAATAATTTGGAACATGCCTTTGTCTGTTATCTGCTCGATGGTCTCCTTAGAATTTATTTCCAGGTTAAAATTGAGATTTTTGAGATATTGATATTAACTGGCTTGAATAAAACAAGCTAGAGGAAGAGAAAGATTACTAATAATACATCACAGGATTTTGATATGGAGTAAACACAATGGCTGGTATAGGGTTTGGATAGAATCATCCTTATAATACATGAGAAATGATTATTTCAATATTTCTAATGATTTGAGGTGGGGTAATGTATGGAAAATTGTTTAGTACTTTCACGAAAATTTTAGTCAGAGCCAATAAATAAAACAACGATAATATGAAATTGAAAGATTGTACACAAGACTGATGCTACTACAGATAAGTTAATTCTTAGATGTATAAAAGACTTATGGACTACTATAATGAAATAAGACTAAAGTATATTTATGTGGGAGACAATTTCATTGAGCAATTTCCATTGCAACTCAAAACAGAGATCAATGTCTAGATTTTTAATTCTATGTTTGAAAAGTCGAAAATGTTTGAACTTGGTGATCCTGCATTTATATGTGCTGTGGCTCGAAAATTAGAAATTTAACTAGTAACTCCAAATGATTATATTGTTAGAGAGGGAGAAGAAGCGGTAAAATTCTATTTTATAAAAGAAGGCAAAGTCCAGGTAATGGCTAGACAAGAAAAATGCGTACTAGCTATACTAAAAGAAGGATCCTATTTTGGTGAAATAGGTTTGCTCTTATAACTGAAAAGATCAGTTAGTGTAATTGCCAAAACAAAGTGCATTTTAGGAGTACTTGATAAGAGCGATTTCATAATTCTCTTAAAAAAATTTCCAGAATGAAAGAAATTTATTGTCTCTGTAGGAAGGTAGAGATTGTAAACATCTGAAGAATCAGATCTGATACCATAAGAAGAAAAGAAAATAGAAGTTAATAAATAGACAGGATTAAATGTGATAAGTCAAGAGAGTGAATATGATATCTTTCAGCAAGACAAAAAATCAAATTTTAAGTTTTTTGTAAAGAAATATCCTTTTATAAAATGACTCAAAATTAATTGATTTTCTAAAGATGTCATTGGAGGCTAATCGGTAAACTATGTTATCCATCCTTAATCTAGACTATTTACCTTCTGAACTTTCACTATGATATTTACTGTTGCTTTCAATTTGTTCTACGTTCCTTTTGCAATAATTTTTGACTATGATCTTAAAAGTGTATGAATTCCTCTAAATGCAATTTCATCTTTAATTTATATACTTGATATATGAATTGAAACATATATGTCAACAATTGATTCCGAAGGAAGATTAGAGATAGAAAGAACAATAATAAAAGCCCATTATATTTACCGTTATCTAATTTTAGATTTGATATCATCTCTTCCTTTAGACTATGTTGATATATTTATAGACATAAAATCTAGCGTGTGCAAGTGAATAAAACTGCTTAGAATTTTAAGAATTTACAGACCTTGGAAGCTGTTCTAAGTTTTTAGGCTATATACGAATATCAGATTACGGTATATAAACCTTTTAACATACTTCGTTGTCTACCTCTATTTGTGCCATTACTCTGCATGCTTTTTATTTTTCTTAGGGAAATATAATTACGACCATCAAGACTGAATTGGGGAAAAAAGCTGGTTTACTGAATATGGAAATTAAGATTACTAGATACACTGAACGAAGATGTACAACTAAGAAACAGGAAAGCAATATATCAACTCTTTATACTGATCTTACTAGTGTCTAGGAGTTGTAGCCTATGGGGATATTGTTCCTATAACCTCTTCAGAATAGCTATTTGGAGTCATCCTCATGCTTATTGCTAAAATTTTTTAAGCCCTTATATACGCAGAAACAGCTAATTTGATGTATTCTTCCCAGTCAAATTTTTCAGATTACATAAACAAAAAATACCAGATCTAGTAATGAATGAACCATGTTCGCTTGTCAAAAGAAGTGAAAATTAGAATAATGAAGCATTAAGATTTGCTCTGGAAGTATTTCAAAGGAATAGATGACTAGTAGATTCTAAAAAACCTTCCTAGCTTTCTGAAAGATGATACTTATATAAGCATCTTAGAAAACTTCTTCGAAACTGATTTATTCTTGTAATGCGAAAATGGAGTAAAAGAGTCTATAATAAAGAGGATGATAATAGTTGTAGTACCCAAAGGAGAATACATAATTCGTTAAGGAGAGTTAGGTCAAAGTATGTTCTTTATTCTAAAAGGGACAATTGCTATTGTAAGTACTGCATAAGATAAGATTCTAGCTAAGTTTGAAACTGGATAGTATTTTGGAGAAATGTCAATCATTGGTGAAGAACCTAATACAAGAACAGCTTCTGCAATGGCTATCAAAGATTGCTCCTTGGCAGTGCTGAATAGAGAAAATTTTTTGTTTGTACTATAAACTTACCCAGAGTTTCAGATAGCTTTGAAAAAGACAGTTTAAACTAGATTAGACGAGCTAATTAAGATAGAAAGTAACTAAGTAGTGAAACAAGTTTCTATAAATTCATCTGACAGTTTCGTAGAAAATTAGATAGATTTAAATAAAAAGAATAGTAATCCAGAAGATAAAAAACAAAATCGAAACTCGATAATCGAATAAAGCATAAAAGACAAAAACGAAGCAGATTAATCAAGTTAGCTAATAGTCTAGTAACGCTATAATCAAATTAGAAGCAGTATTCTTGAAGTCTAAGAGTAGAAAAATACAATTTTATAACAGATTTAACAATAGGCTCAAAATTAAGGCAGAGATATTCCCAAGTAGTATAAATAAATACAAGAATCAGATTCATATCTGATTCTATCGCCAAAATTATAGCCAAAAAGACAAATTCAGAAACAAATTTCTCCAGATAAACTTTAAAGAAAATTTTCTTTTAATAAAATTGAATAGGACCAGCATAGTGGAAATTCTACTTATAATTAAATCAATATTATAGATAAAAAAGATAAAAATACCATAGATGAGAATCAAAAAGAAAGTAAATTTAAAACAAGAATACAGAGTCAAGAAAGTTTCTAGCAAGTTACTAATTTCCAAGATTTAGAAAAATCCACATAAAGTCAAGAAAATTTACCCTAATTTAATTCAAAATAGTCATTAAAAACAAAGAAAAAGAGTTTTGATAAAGAGTTAAACTAAGATTAGTATGATAAAGATCAAAATAAAAACGATATAACCAATATTGGAGATGAAATAGATAATAGCTTAGAAAATATTAATAATACGACATTTCATTAAGATACCATTTAGATGTCTTTGAAAAACTCTCCTAAGAATTAGCAATCATAAACTCAAAAACATTAGGATAAAAAATAATCCATCTCTGAGATTTCTTCGGATCAAAAGTAGAATGCGAAATATGATGTAACTACATAGAACGAAGTAACATAAACTTAAAATCAGGATTAAGCAGTAAAAAGTCCTTACTATAAATAACAAACGCTAAATTAGTTCTTATAATCATTCTATGATCTGAGGAAATCAAATTTGTGTCAAAGGATTAAGAAAACTATAATGAAATGGTAGTACAAGGAAGATTTTTTTCACATTATACTGTTTGTCGTAACACTATATTACTACATATTAACACCTTTGATTATATCCTTAAAGATGGAAATCACTAGTTTTCTTATTTTCTTAGATGTATTCGGACTTTTTATTTACATAATAGACTACATTATTTAAGTCTATTCTTTTTAGCATAATTCACTAAAAAACGATGCAAAATCTTATAATTTATCAGGGGTAGATCTCAGTAAAACAAATACAATAGAATCAGAAGCAAAACTGTAGAGATATACAACAACTCAAGAAATAAGTGATGCTCAATGACTAAAAAATTCGCTTAAGCATTTCTAAATGTTTTGCTTGAAAATGTTGACTTCAATTCCTCTTTTCATTTTTTTCAAGCTTGAATGAATTACTTATGAAGACTATGAAGTGTGCATTTTCTTAATAATTGTCAAGCTTGCAAAGTTTCAACCATTTACAGAATATTTACATGATATCAAAAGTAAAAATTTGGGGTACTTAAACATTATTCAGGTGATAGAAGTTTTATTCTTTTACTGCTTAATAATTCATCTCTTTGGATGTATTTTTATCATAATAGGAAATATGTGCTCTTAGGATAATTCAATAGATCATTGGACAATAAGAATTCCATCTCCTTAGGATAAGATTGAAAGTCCTGAATCAAGAAGCATTTCTAATTAAGCTATATATACACATGCGATTTATTGAGCATTAGTAACACTCTCACATGTTGGAGTGGGTGATGTAACGCCGATTTCCTATGGCGAGAAAGTATATACCTGCATTATTATTGCAATCGGCACTTTTATATATTCTATTTTGTTTGGAATTCTAACTTCTATGATGGTTAACATCAGGCTATGAAAAAGTGATAGCATCAAAACAAAGAAGTAATTTGTATTAGATTTCTTAAACAAAAAAGGTTTAGAATCCTTTGTAGACGATTTAGTGAACATCTATTTCAAATACATTTAGGATACTAACCTTGGATTCAATAGCTCCAAATTTTTGAGTTAATTACCTGATGATTTAAAGAATGATATTCAGCTTTTGCAGTATAAGAAATGCATTGAATAATCAACTCTGTTTTAAATAGAGAATTAAAAAGCTAGCTTTCCTATTACTAGATCAATCTTAAGTGTAATGAAATTAAAGATGTATATGATGGGGGAAATTATCATAAGTCAGAACAAAGAAGATTCTAACGTTTATATTATTCTTGATGGAGAAGTGCTAATAATTGAAAAACATAGAATAAGAAATACTTTAAAGGTAGGTGATCATTTTGGTGATTACTCACTGCTTTATGATGGAAAAAGAGAACATATATCAGCTATTGCTTCTAAAATGTGTTAGCTTGGTATTATAAAAAAGGAAAGCATGCAGATCTTATTCAAAGTTTTCCCTGATTTGCTAGTTTTTATGAAGACAGCAGCAGAAGAAAAACAGAGCAGACAAAACGATGAGCTATAATTGCTATCTCCTCTCAGTTCATTATCTGACGATATATAATGGAAGAAATAGACAGATATATACAAGAATTAGCAATTCCTCAAAGCTTAGATAAGCAATAACTTAAACTAAATTTCAGTTAAAAAGATAACTAAAACATAGTTTATTATAGAGTTAGTACACTTAACTTGTATTCTATACTCATGTGTTATAATTCCACTGGTCATTAGTTTTAATATAGACCCCAATCTTGGTTATGTAATAGTAGACTGTTTTATCCATTTTGAAACTTTATTTTACATAATGCAGCATATCAAGTACAAAGATTTTAACTTTAGGGAAAAATTCAATAAGTTCCATAATAATTTAGTTAGGTAATTTAAATAAGGCCTGTTTATTGATCTTTTTGGTCTAATTCCTACCAACCTTATTTTTATGTTTATTAGCATTTAAAATTAACCCTTTCTAACATAGATTTTAAGACTGACTAGATGTTTTTAATTTTTGAGAATTCCTTAAATACTTACGAAGTTAATGTTGTGAAGGAGAAAGCTGGATGAAAATTAAGTAACGATAAAGCTTTCTATTATGGTTTTATTATGATGTCACTGACTTAACTGCATCCTTTATAGCGTAGTTACGTTTTATGATAATGAAAGCAAAGACTGGTTCGATTATAATGGGTTATTAAACGAAGGCATAACTTCAAAATACTTGTACTGCGCTTATTACACCATTTAGTAGATATGCCATGTTGGATTTGGAGATATAATAGCCCTGAATGATAACTAGAGATTTTACACTATGTTTTTAATTTTAATTGGAGATGCTGCATTTGTAATATGCTTTGGAATGATGGCAAGTTCAACAATGGTACAGAAAAAGCAAGACTATTCAACTTAAAACTTTCTAGAGGTTTGCTAGAAGCACTAAAAGATAGCTTAATTTTACTAAATTGATGATGAAATACAAAATAGAATGGAAAAATTTCTGGCTTATTAATGAAGCATGAATCATAGATGTGGAGAAATGGACTTTAATATTCTTAACAGGTATTTGCCAGAATCATTAATCTAATAAATAAAATTCCTCTATTTTAGAGAATTCCTGGAAGTGGTTCCATACTTATAATAGATGGATAATGATTTCTTGAAAAGCATTTCTTAATAGCTAAAACCAAAAATTTATATGCCACTTGAGTTTATTATTACTTAAGGAGAAATAGGATAAGAGCTTTTCTTTATTTTATAGGGGATATGCCAGGTGATTAAAAGAACAGAAAGTGAGAAAGATATAGAGAATTCATAAAATCAGGATAACCTAAGCTAATTCTACAAAATACAGTAGAAAATCATTGCTATACTGAACCCTGGAGACTTTTTTGGAGAATACAGTATTATCAAGAAAAGTATAAGAGAAATGAGTGTAGTCACTACTTCTTATTGCTTCGTCTATAGTCTAACCAAAGCCAATTTTGACTAAGTTTTAAATGAATTTCCACTTCATCAGAAGAAAATAGAGAAGATAGGTAAGAAATTCTATTTTAGCTTATTAGAAGATTACTAAAAATAAAGAGAACTTCAGAAGCATGATTTAGTATAGCAACGCCTGTTCAGTTATACCTGATGAAATCTCCCATTTAGTTTTCAAAACAAGAGGAAGTTTCTTAAAATACTAGCTTGCAAAACTAGATCATTTAGTGGGTGATAAATAAGAAAAAATTACCCAGTCAAAGTTATCCCTTTTTTATATCATTCATGCTAAGAACCCGTTTATATTCAATAAGACTTTAATCAAAAAGTTAAGATGTAAGATTTATCATGCAGGCAAAAAAGATTTATTTTCATATGACTAACTGGAAGCTAGTATTTAAAGAGAAAGCCATTAACTTGAAAATACCAAGCACAGGAAAAAGGCGAAAAAGGAAAAGCACCTTAAAAGACTTAGTATGGGAAGTCAATCAAAGCACCATATAATAAAGTAGGAAAAATCATTAAATAATTATTGAAATTTTGATTTTTTCAATGAAGCCCTCAAATAATTCTCTTAATATGCTAAACTCTTCATTCTCCTTATTAAAACAGTGATATCAATTCATTAACTATTTAAGAGGTAAACTACTTAAAAACCTTATAGTTATATAAAATACCCTAACTTTAAGTATCAAGCATATTGAAGTATTAAGAATGAGTATTAAATAGAAAACTTTAATCCATTGTTAGTTCTCTTCTTTATCTCCAATAATCCATTTCTAAAATCTAAAAGGTAGATATATTAACCCTACTTAAATATCTACTTCTTATATAAAATTAATTAAGGAGTTTAAATTTTGATTAAGTTTATTAGAATAACTTAATCAAGGCAAAGCATCTATAATAGATAAGCTTATGGAATGTCAAGCATTAAAGTAGAAATAAGTAAAACTAAACTTATAGTAAATATACTGAAGCTCCTAACTAGGAAACTATATATTAAGCTATGGAATCATTTTATAAATATGCTATTATCATATTATCCAAGCTTTTATAATCTATTGCTTGGATTTAAAACTATTATTTTCCAAAATTTGTTACAGTTTCCAAAGTAATGCCTGCAAATGTAAAGCTAGAGTGCTATATTAGCAAGTTCATATATCTGATTCTAGAAACTAAGAAAATAGTTGAAAGCCGCAATTCCTCTATTTAAGCAGTAAAAGAAAATAATTTTACTTAAAATGTTGATATATAATGCATTGATGATCTAGGGTATTATTGAAATCTCTTACATTAAAGTCAGTTTAAAGCTTAATTTATAGCATAAATATGAATGCTACAAAGAGTGATTAACTGATTATCATATAGTTACTAATTACAAGATAATAACTTATATGATTTTAGTTCTAAAAATAAGATATAAACACAGCTCTAGATTATTAAAGCTAGTATAAAGATGGAGAATATGTCTTTGAATAAGAATATTCATATATAACTAGAAATTGGTATATAATATAGTGATTTTAATATTAAGATGATTAAGAAACCTAAATTTCAAAGAAATAAGAATAGAGAGATTTTAAGAATTAAATTTCTGTAAATGAGCTTCTAATTTAACTATGCAGCAAAGGCTTTAAAATTAATAACTTAATTAAGCTTAAATGCAAATGTGTTACTTGTTAATTACATTGATATTTTCCTGCATCTGCCCTTAACTCTCTCCTTAAAGTATTTATTACTGCTATATCGATTCTGTTTCTACTCTAGGAGTTTTCTGTCTCTTACTAGCTTAACTCAAATTCAATTTTATTTTGGATTTATCGAAGTCAGAGCTATTTTCAATATCAACTTTTAGGATTCTTTATTGTAACGATTTAAATGTAGGCCTGACTCTAGGGTCTGTTTCAAGACAATCGTGAATTATTTATCTAAATTCTTAAGGTATAGCTTATGATACATCTGGAGGATGCTTAAAGAATAAGCGTTTATAAATCATCCCTACAGTCATATTTTTTCAAATGGGCTCTTCTTATATCAATTCACACAAAATGCATCCAAATGCTCATATGTCATTATTTTATGAAGGTTCGTTATTTTCCAGAATTTCAGGAGCAGTGTAAAATAGACTACTAGTCATAGGCGAGTTACCCTCTTCCTTTCCTATGAGCAAAGTTTCTTTAGTCTGCAAATAGCAAACTTTAATCTGTTCCTCTGAGTTTATTACAATATTTTAAGGCTTAAGCTTCCCATGCACTATACTCATATTGCTATAGCTATGCAATATAGACATAGCTTCACATATTTGAACCATCATATTTATCTTCTATTAAAGCGTTAGACTGTAAGTTTTATAAAACGTTTAGATATCATTTTAATCCAAAAATTCTGTTACAATGATAGGGATTTTGTCAATGCTTATACCCAGAATTTGAACAAAATATTAGGTATTTAAGGTAATAATTTTAAGTACTTTTTCTAAGTCTTAGAGGAACTCTAGTAATCTTAACTCATAGTTTTGTATCTTCGTATAGTCTAATCATCTAACTCTAATAGCTACCTTCGTTTGCTTGCAATAACCTTAGAATGTTGTTCAGTTCTCACTCTATCCAAGTACTTAATCAAACACTATATCAGAGTAATTAAATATTTTTATTTAGTATCTGGCTTGAAGCACTAAAAGCTGCTGCTAGACTAAATAATGCTGAGAAGCTGAGCATTCTTTAAAATTAGAAAAGACTTAAGAATTGGTTGGGTTAAACTCTTATACTTCTTATCTCTTAGTTAAGCAATTTTCACAGTTACCCATTTCTTATCTCAAAGAAAATAAAGAAGATTTGATTTTTCAATTCATAAGAAAGATTTCTAATAATAATTCTAATCATCACAAATATTTACATTACTTCATCCATTCTTTCCAATATAGAGTGTGCAATGATCTGTTAAAGGTATTAAATAAAAAGCTTAATAGCAGAGAAAGGAGACTAAGAATAACGTTAAGATTTTAACTGAAGAGGCTTTGCTATGACTTCGTATCACATTTTATAACTTATTTATATTTACTACTTTACTCTTGACTGAGGAGCGTTATTATTGTTCCAAAAGACAAAAAGAATTTTCTGGTATTACCTTTTAGATAAATGAGGTATAAGAACTAAATAATAAGTAGCTTTCTAAATATCTGCATGAAGCATTATTTTAAGTAAGAATTGCAAACTTAAGTATTATTTATAAGTTAAAAGCTGAAAAAATCAAATAAGATAGTAAAATTAGTTGAAGAAATGGAAAATGAAAGTAATTTAGACTTAGGAGTTCCTATTTGTTGATAAAAGAAGTAAGGTTGAATATTAAGGACTTAATAAGTAAAGCTGCCTGATGATTACGATTTTCGCTACTACGTATTTGCAGATAAAATTCCAGAAATGCCTTCTTTGTTTTCTTTTACTAAATATGCCTCTGAATTTGTTTTCCCTAAGTAAGTTTTTAAAGACTAACAAATAAACTGTATTGAACTATAAGAAATTATTGACTAAGCTAACAAAATTCTAACTTGCTACTGGTAGCAAGGAAACTAATTAACCAAATATAGAAAAATAATGCTGCTTTTGCTTGCTATAGGAGCATTAGTACTTCTCATATTTATTGATACTATCATTATAGTTACGATTTGCCTTTTTATACTTGTTTTCTCCTCTATTCTAATCTATTTAATATATATGGAGATGAAAACATTCTAGGATGAAAAACTAGATGGCGAAGCTAAGCATAAATTAGCCTATTTGTGCCTTTAATGGAATGAAAGTTGCTTTTTCGATCGTGGAATGAAAATCAGACCTGGGCCTTTATGCTCTTGACTTGAAATATGAAATTTTCGTACTTAAAGGCTTCATTTCCTAGAAGAAAGATTTTAGCAATCTTTGAATATCACAGATGAATTTGAGTAATAAGCAGTTTATCTTCAAATCCTTAAGGAGTGTAAAAATTTATCCAAATTTAGAAATTTAGCTCACGTAAATTTTAATTCAGGTTGAATTAGATTCAATTGAAGAGCGAGACTCAGAGTTTATCAGTCCTGTTTCAGGAATATAGAGGCTATTATCAGGTTGTTCTACTCACAGTAGAAAATCCTCCTAAAACGTTTAATTCTTTTAAAGCTATGGAGCCAACGTGAGCATGACGTTTTAGAACCAAATCACAAGCGATCTTATAATTAAAGCTCAAAAATGAAGTTACTTTTAGATATGTTAATTTATACCTATTTTAATCTTTCTATAAGTGAATACTCTTAGATATTAAGATTAGTAATAAGCTTTATTTCTAATATCTTTCTGCTCCTATTTCTGCAAATAACTTTGGGCTTTTTAAGTTTATATTTATTTTAAATGGCTGAATCTTTATTTGATGAGTAGAGCTTACGAAGTGATTCTCCTATAAAATCTTAGATTCTAACACTTGGATATCTAAAAAAACCAGGCCCAAATTTGGCTCGCTGAATACTTGGGCTAGTAATTTTCACACTTCTAGTATTTGGCCCATTAATTATAGTCTAAGGGTATAGAGCAAGTTAGTATAACATTAAGATTGTAATGGTTGATCAATCCTTAATGTATTTGGGAGTACTTGTAGTTTTCCAATGCTGCGTATGGATTTATGGACTTTGAAAAAATAATAAAGCCTTAATGTTTGGCCTTCAATCGGGAGTTATAATAATGGTATTTCTTAGTGTTTTTGCTGTTGGAGCGATTACTTTAAGATAAGATATAAATTAATGGATAGAAAACAATTGGAACTTAGTCAGACAAGACGCTTAGCATTATGATTTAAAGTCCTTTTAAGAAATGGTTTCGTAAGAAATAATCACTTTAGGTTTCCTTGCTTTAACAATTGATATGCTTATGTTCATAGGCTTAATATGTGTAGGCGAAATAGTTGGATCTAAGATTATGCTTAATAACATTTTACCAGTTAGTAATCTAATATTCTGCGTGCTTGGTGTTGGACTTATCATTATTTCATTTTACTCAGTTGAGCATTCAAACCATACTCATCTACCAACATGAACAGACTATATTTTAACTCTTAGTGGAGTTATTCTAATCTTACTTGGAGTATAAGGATACATATCAACGATAAAGAATAAAAGGATTAGCTTGATAGTATATTCAGTCATATTAAGCTTTGTTTCAGTAGTTTTGCTAGTAGTCGGAATAGGATACTTCTTCATTTCAGAGTAAGTAAGAAGTATATTTAACGATCATTGGTATGAAATTAGTTAAAACTTGCACAGCATAGGGATTAATGTTAGTTAATCTGAATACGAAGCGCAAATTACTTAAAATTTAAAGTTTGCTGGCATGTTTGCTTTAACTACCTTTTGCTTTACAAACTTGGGATTAGTTGCAGTAATTTATGCTTTAGTGAAAGCTCATGTTTACTACTGACCTTTATTCAATTTCAACCTGAACATACTTATTATATCTATTTATTCTCTATATAAACATACAACACCAAAAGGCTATTTACTCTATAACTAAGCCATCCCCAATTAGAGTTTCAATATACTCTTTTGCTATTTTATTTAAAAGTATAAATTAGACTTAATTTGATTAACTTAAAGTATTTCTTTCCTTATAATTGATTGAATAAGTTAGAGTTACTTAACTTGTATGGTTATATGAAAGTGGCTATTGATTGCTTTTAAATATTGCTTTTCTATATGCTTCAATCCTTCTTTTAAGAATTATAGAAAGATCTCAGAAATGAGGTTTTTTCTTATATCGGTTAGATAGTTAGTTAATTATTAATCCTTTACATTCCGGTATTTAAATGCTTAGCCTTAAGCTATACTTATTATTGCTTTTGTTATTTTCCTAGTCTAAAATAAATGGTTATGTAAAAGAGTAAGGTATCTGTATAAGTATATTAAAATAGTATAAAAAAGTATGTAATTACACAGTCAAGGATATTTCATTCTAATAGCTTAAAATTTCTAGTTATTAGTAGATAATAAAAGTAAGGGAGAGACTAGTATCCTAAGTATCTACATTTATTAATAATAATAAGATTTATTATTAACTTAGGCTTTATCAAAGTACATCAAACTAGAGGTAAATTACTAATCATTTAATCATTTCCACTATGTAAAGAGCTAGATAGTATAAATGCTAAAGGGAAAAGATAGTTCATAAAGCTTGTAAATAAACTAGAAAGAAAGCTAATCATAATTTGAAAGAGATTAAGTAATAAAGTGGATTAGAAGTAGTTAAATAGTCTAAAGCTTTTAGTATATATTAATAAACTAATTAATTGAAATTAAGTAATACTTATAGCTGTTGGTTATATTTAGTAAATTGGTTTAATTTAATAGCCAGATAATACAACATACACTCTTAAGTTTACACTAAGCACATTTTAATTCCAAAATCTAATTAAAAATGATTCATATACTCTTTACTATTATCTAGATCTAATTTATCCCTAATCAAATCACTTAATATACACCACTCTTTAATAACTATTTTATATAATTAAGAGTAGATTTACCTTATAATGTCTAGTTAAGTATATTTGGTATATTTAGTAAATCCTTAAATAACTACAATAGTTTTGTTTTCTTCTAAAGCAATCCTAGTTAATCAACAATTGGCAGGTTTTCCGTTAGATTAATTTTGAGCAAGGGACAAGAAAAGAATTTGCTTGTTGATTTAAAAATGGAAGAAATTTAGATTTGATAAGATGATTTTGAATATCTAAGCAAAGTATAACATAGATTATATGCATTAAACATAATGTTTAGTATAAAACATTGAAATTCTAATACACATACTCAGCACTTTTTTCTTTTACATCCCCATTATAAGGAATTATTAGCTCCATAAAAGTGATAAACTGGTCCTTGCTAATAAATAGTTCATACTTTATCAAATCCAAAAATAAGCTTTCTAAGCTATTCAGTTCTTTTATTGAAACTCCTCCTAGTTAAGCATAAAACTTGTTAGCATATTACTTGTCTTAGTTAAACTTCATAGCTAGCATAAAACTAACCAAGCAAATTCGATGTATATTTAATTAGTTCAGATTTAATTAGGGATTAAGCATTGTAAGTCTATCTATATAAATTATTCCTGCTATAAGGATTTCATCGGAGCAATATTAGGAAAATCTCTCAATGTATTCGAAAATGGTTATTGAAGGTAAATTTTAGCCACTGAACTAGTAGAGGCTTTCTTCAGTCTCTCTGGCCTCCTTATTTGATATGTCAAATAACAATTTGCTTATTCTTCCACTTAAAGACATTATTATTATTATTATTATTAAAAGCCGCGGGTATTTAAATAGATGGCTCAAAATACGTTAAATTCTGTAATATAGCACACTGGAAATTAAATTTATTCATACCATTTTAAGTAACTTATAAAAGCAAATCCCGCTTTTAGTATTTAAAAGATTTTCTTATCATATTCATCATATTTTTAACAGTTTATTTAGTCTAGTAGCTGCAAATATTTATCATACTATTTATACTTTTCCCTTGTATTTCTATCTTATACTTTACTGAGCAGAGTTTAGCAAACTCAGCAATCTTTTATTATTCTTTTAAACAAATTTAGATAGCAAAAGGAGTATTTTTATAGGCTAGCTTAGAGATATTTAATACCAGAATATTTAAAAAAGGAAGTGAATTTAGTTTTGTATAATAAGCGACAAATCAAAGATTAGTTATTTCATGAGTATTCAGTAAGATTAATTGATCAAATTGAATTAATTGAACTGTTAGTTCTTGTTAATGCTAACTTATTTAAGTATATCTAATCTCTCTATTCCCTTATATCATTCCAAAAGCATTAGAAATATAAGATATAATAGATAGGTTAGATTCTAGTTCTAATCCTTGCTTACTAGCTAATTTATTAGAATAGTTACTATTTCTTAGCTGAAATAGTTTAGATAGTAGTTTAGATTAATCTTCCTGTTTGCAACTTCACTAGAAACGCTACATTACAGATCTAAATTATAAGCTAATTACTTATTTACCTTTTACAATATTCTTTTGACTAAAAAAGTGAGTTTAGATCCTTTGCTTTAAGTATAAATTTGATATTTCTAAATAGCAAAAAAAGATATACCGGATGAAGGCTACTAGTTATACTTATGATATTTAACTTACAAATATCCATTATTTAAATGAGTTAGGATTGTATACATTTAAGAAAGGAAAGACTAATAAGTCTCGTAAGTAATGCTATCTTAAGCTTTTAATTTTAATATAAGTACTTCAATTTATATGCTATAAGTCTAACCATTTAAAGTAGAGGAATATCATATTCATAACGTGGATTCTTAGAAGGATATGACAAAAGATTAATTAGGACAAATAAGAAATTAAATTATCAAGCTAACTATACAAATTTAGCTAACTAAAATACAGCTTGGAATTCTTAGATAGTAACTATTCCCTAAATAAACATATAAAGCATTAGCTGCCTCATATTAATAATTGACAACTTTATATAAATTACTAGCTAACAATAAGTAGCAATTGTAATGTTGATATGGTTAGAATATCTAAAAAGATTAGTAAAATGTAATTAGTTTAGTAATATTACTATATAGAATCATTTTCTAGCTAAGTCAAGTCAAACTTAAATATTAGTTATAGTATTCACTAACATTTAAGAGTCATACGTAGTGAGAAATTATGCGACTGACTCTTAAATTTATAGCTAGGATAATGATTCATTAATTTTAAATTATTGAGGCAGTCTAAATAAGAGTAAAGCTGAGCTAATTATTGGATTATTTCTCACTAGTAATCAATCCCTTTTTTTTCAAAGCTTATAAGAAGAAAAAAGAAATTAACCTTCTTAGTATTAATGGATTGAATGCATAAGAAGGAATATATTAACAGTATTAAAAGATAATGCTTAATTTGAAAGTCACTACTAGACACTAGCAATTATTTCTCTTTATTGAGCATAAATTTAATTTAACTCTATAAGCTGTTTAGATAGGTAGAAGGCTTTAACGTAAGGTAGTTTGATGATTTTGCTAAATTAAATAAAATGAAATTAAAATTTGAGTGATTGAAATATGAAGGATAATAATAAAAATGGATGAACTAACATTCATAATATGTGCCCTTACTGCAATGATTCTATGATATGGTATTAAATCCTATTTGCAGACTTAGAAAGTAGCAAAATAACTTTAACAATATAATTTTCCGGATGAAAGCTAATTCTAGAGTTCTCCGTTAACTATTAAAACCAAGGTGGCAAAACCTACGGAAAATTTAGGTACTTTTAAAATTTATTTCGCATCTTAAACTGGTACTGCAGAAGGTTTTGCGAGAAGCTTAGCGGAAGAGGCAAGTAGTCATGGATTTCAATAAGGAGTTGCCATAGACTTTTTGGATTTCGATCCTATTGACTTTGCTCAAACTGATCTATTGTTTATTGTTGCTTCCACAATAGGCGAAGGAGATCCTCCTGATAATGCAATTGGATTTTACGAATGGCTTAAGGAGGATAATTAAACGCCTTTACAAAACATAAACTATTCAGTTTTTGGCGTTGGAGACAAATCATATACACACTATAACACTGTTGCCAAATATATTGACAAAATGCTAGAAAATAGAGGAGCTAGAAGAATCCATGATCTTGGACTTGGAGATGATGGAGGAAACTTAGAAGACGATTTTAATAGATGGAAGGAAGCAGCATGGAAAAGAGCTACTCTTTATGCTAGAAAAATAAGATTATAGGCTCAATCTCCTTTATCAGCCAGAAGAGATGTGCTAGTTTGCTTCATACCTCCTGATTAGGTCAGCAAAACTTTCCCTGAATAAAGACTAAGTAACATTGGCTCAGAATTTTAAAAAGCTCAGCAGCTATAAATAACAAAAATGGAAGAATTGAAAAAGGGAGATAAATGCGAAAAGTCATGCATACATATTGAAGCAGAATGCCCACCTAACACTTATATAACTGGTTAAAATGTAGCCGTCTATTTTGAGAACAACGCTCAAATGGTAGATGAATTTTGCAAACTACAGAACTATGATCCCGATGCAATTTTCATATTTAAGACAGAAGGCTCTTCAGTAGTTCCTTTCTAAACTCCATGTTCCATCAGAATGGCAATTAATCAGTTTGTGGATATTTAAGGACCAGTTAGAAGAACAGCATTAAAAATTTTAGCAATATACTTTAGCAAAGAAACAGAAAGAAACTAGATTTAGTTTCTTGCAGAAAACAAAGAAGCATATGAAAAGCTTATATTCAAAGAATGTAAAGGCTTATACGATCTTGCTAGAGAGTATAGGTCACTTAGAATTCCTTTCAAGGATCTAGTACTCAATGCTCCTAAATTGCAGCCACGCCTGTACACAATTGCTTCCTCTAATTCTATGAATCCTACTTCTTTACATCTTGTAATGAGCGTTGTTACAATTACGACTACTACTAAGAATGCAGCACAAGAAAATATTTAAGAGTAAAGAAATGGGGTTTGCACAGGATACTTTTACAGTCGCCTTCATAAATATAAAAACCTAAAAGTTAAGATGGTTGTCAAAAATAGTGTTTTCAAGGTTCCTCAAGAAGATGTTCCTGTTATTATGATAGCAGCAGGTGCTGGAATCGCTCCATTTAGAGGATTTTTATAAGAATTTGCTTCGACTGGATACAAAGGAAGTCCAATCTACCTTTACTTTGGCGTGAGAAGCGAATAAGAATTCTTATACAAATCAGAGTTAGAAAGCTATATTAAACCATCTGAAACGGAAAAGGAGAAATGTGAACATCGACCAGCAAGTTTTGGAGGCAATGTTAAGTAAGTATTAGATAAACTTTACATTGTATATTCAAGAGAAGAGCATAAAATATATATTTAAGATCTGATCAAAGAACATGCTGCAAGAATAAGTGACCTGATCTTAAATAAAAAAGGAAAGATATATCTTTGTGGAAGTACTGCTATGGGAAAAGCTGTAACTGAATGTTTACCTGATATTGAGAAATCTTCCATAATAGCTGAATATTGGGGTTGAGAACTAAAGTTAAATTTAAAATTTACTACTTAAATATTTTTCAATTATTATTCTATTTTCTATAATATAACTCCATAAATTATTCTTTATGATAGCTACATATTATCTTTAACTTTTATACCTGACTTAATCTTAATCTGAAGCATAGAATCATGATATTTAATTGAAGTTATGTATAAATTATTTTATATGATGGATTGGGATTAAGTGGCTTCTACGGAGTGTAGTTTAAAAGCTTAAAAAATAAATATAGTTTTTTAATTATTTACAATATTGATATTATTATATTCAAATATATCTTCTTTGGATTTTTCATTTTCTAACTTTAGTTAATTTTTTCTCTATTTTTGTTAGAGGATATTGGTGACTTTTGTGATTTTGGGTTGATTTAGTCTAAGAATTTGTCTTGTTTGTGGCTAAGACAACTTTTTAACCTTTTTCTTCTATAGATATATTGCAATTTATTTTATTGATTTTTAAAAATATTTTATTTTTCCTCGTTGATTATTTCTTTTTTTCAAGCTGTTTAAAGCGATACTTGGAAAGTTTAATTATGCTTTGCTTTTCTGTAAGCTATAAAGAGAGTGTGGCTAATTTCAACTTCTTTGACGTTATTTGTTTTTTGGTATCTCTTTTCACATAAATATATTTTTTAAGTATATGTAAATTTATTTTAATTTAGCATGCATATTTTAAGAAGGATTTAATTCACTTTTATTATTTTCTTTTTTAGGTCTTTATTAATAAGTTACTTATTATTGCTTTAATTAATTTTTCCAATTTTTTCTTTAAAGAATATTCGTTTCTTTCTTCGAGTCTTTTTATCTATTTATTCTTTCTATAATTCTAGTTTTTAATTTTATTGAGTTTCAAGGGATTCTTTTTAGCTTTATTCGAGTTAAAAAATATTTACTTTTTATTTTGTGTTTATGTGCTTTTTTAACTTTCACACATGTCTAGGATAAATAATTCTCTAGGTCATTCTTAATATTATTTTTTGTGAGTAAATAGCAAAACTTTATCCTTTTTTATGATTTCCTTTCAGATCTTTTTTAAATTAAATTTTAGTCTCTTATTTATTTTAAACTTATAAATAATTATCGTTTTACAGAGCCAGATTTTTTAATAGGAATTTTTTCTTAATTAAGGAACTTAGAATTTTTTAATTAAGTTAAAACTATTTATTTTTCTAATTTTTTAATAGTTTTATAGCCTCAATTTTTCTTTCAATTTCTAAAGATTCCATGTAAACTCAATTATGATTATTCTTTTATATTTTTAAATTCTTTATATAACTCTTTATTCTTTTAACCATCTAATCTCTATGTTCTTAATCGTTTCGTGGGTTCTAAAACCTTTCTATCGGCACTTCGCTTTTCTTCTCTTTTTCCTTTTTTCAGCAATTCCTTTTTACTTCTTTCATTTTTTTTTCTTAGACTATTTCAAATTTTCCTTTGAACATTCTTTTTTCCTCTTAATCAATAATTTTTAAAAAGCATAACTGGACTATATTAAAATTATTAGGTATAATTTATTAGAATACTAAAATTTGCAAATACATCATCAGTAAGCTTTTATTATAAAAGTAACTGATTTGCCTATAGCCATTTATACAATATTTTTACTATAGAGACTTATCTTATAATTAGTTTTCTTTATGACAAGGTTTTGAATAAATTAAGGTGATACTCTCTATTTGCTGCATTGCCTTATTTTCTAATTATTTTATTTTTAAGATATCATATATTCTTGGAATTTATAGCAAATATATATTAACTAGCTTCCTTTAATTCTTGAATTCTACCTTATATATAATATCAATGAGAGGAATATATTTGCATTCTAGAAGGTTTTAATTTATTGAATCAGTAAATGAATTTGCTAACTTTTCTTCAGTATTTATTCTGTAATTAAGTTGGTCTTTATGTGGAGATATTGATTCTTAATTTAAAGTAAATATCATAGAAATTTATATCTCCTCCTTAATAATTATAAGTAAGGCTACTCATAAGTTAATCTCTTAATTAACTTAATTCTCTTTCTTCCCTTCCTTTTTGTGTAAATAAAGTAGAAGTGATTGGGGATAACTGTGTTAAAACTTATGGTAAGTATGTCAATGTATAAAGCTAGTATTATACTACATTTCAGCTATTTTTGAACTCTCAAATCATTTTATAAATTCAGCTGAATAAAATATTGTTATCTTCAAATATTCTAGGATTAGAATGTCTTTAGTAAGTACATTTTATGCTTCTATAATTTCAAGCTTGATCTAGATTATTTATTTAAGTAGATAAATAGGGTTCTAATTTAAACTTAAAGATTTCAATCTGAACTAAAGTGTAATATCTTCAAATTTTCATTTTCATGCGAAGCCAAAAAGTAAATATTTCTAGTAGAGTTTTCTAACATTTAGTGTAATATTCCTAATTATCTATTATAAAAAATAACGAATTTTCAGTAGATTCTTTAAAAAATTAGGTATATTTTCAATTTCCACTAGTTCAACTTCAAATTTATCTGACTAGAAGCTATCAAGCAGCTTTTAAAAGCTTTTGTGTCAAATTATTAAAGCCCTTTTCAAAAAAAGTTATAAGCTTACTTTAAATTAAAAAGACTATTTTGTTTTCCGTCTTTGAGTTCTTATAATATTTAAGGATTTGCAATAACTATTTGATGAAATAAGGGTTAACTAGAATTTGATAGCCTTAAAGAGATAACTCATATTATTAATTCCATTGTGAACTCTTTTGTTCCATATAATTAAAGTGAAATATTTGGCATAGATTAATCTTATCAAATTTTACTGCTATGTATTGTTATAAAACTTAATATCTTTATAGTGAGGTAAGAATTTCTTGATAGTTGAGAATCAAATTAGTAAATCTTATTGGCTTTAATATATTTAAATTAATCTAGAAGAAATTTAAATTGAAGTAAGCTTTCTGATTGATAATTTATTGAAAGAGAATATAAGAAGAAGAATCATGTTGATTTCAATAACTAAAATATACTAATATATTTACGAAAGTAAAAGGGTTTTAAGTTGTGGCTTCAGAATTTGTTTGATCTATCAGCTGTTTTTTATATTGCTTTATGTTGGCGAATAAAAATACCAAAAAATTGTCTATTTATGTATAGTTTTCCATAAGTTAATTTACTTCCTCTTAAATTTAATTTATTTGTTCTGAGATCTATTACAAATCATTTTATTCTTGTCATTTTATTAAATATTTCATTTACTAATTTATCTTTATTATTTAAGCCAAAGACATATATAGATCTGGGTTTGATTCTTCACTGGAATTTGTTTGACTACTCTGTTCTTCGCTTTCTTCTTCTTCCTCAATTTCTTCAAGTAAAGAATTTTCTTCAGAGGATGAGAGATCAGAATCTAATTCAGCTTTAAAATTTTCATTTAACCCTAAAAATTTTTAAATTTTTTTAGCTTTCTTCACTTTAATTTTGTTAATAAGCTTTTTCAAAGCTTTAAAATCTTGACTTTACTTCATTAATGAAGAATGCTATTTTTTAGCAAAAGAATAGGCTTTGTTTATCGAAGATAATCTAAACCCCTAGCTCATCCATTTTTTCTTGAGCTAAGAAACGTTTTTCTTTTTCATTCAGTTTAATTTTTGCTTAGTTTGCTTTATTTTAATTTTTTGCTTTTTATCAATTTCTAATCTTTTTTTAGCTATTTTAATAAACTCTTGCTTTATAGAAGGATACATATCAAGAACCCTCAAAAACTATGCTGCTTCTATTTTTAATATAGTAGTCTAATCTCCTCCCACTATAACTGTGTCTTTTCTAGTTTAACATCTGAAGATTTCTACTTCTCCAAAGTATGTTCCTTTATGGAATGTTTTATAAGGTTAGCTTTATCTGTCCAACACTTACACAAATCCTTCTAGTACGAAGTAAACATCTAGAGGATGCTAGCCATAGTTATAAATAATCTAACTTTTTGAAGTCATAATAGGCTTCATTCTTTCAGCCATTTCGTGAATAAAAAGCTGAGGTTTACCCTATAATAGTAGAAATACCTGAAATATGAAGCACTGCTATATAACATTCCTAAAGATTCAGTCATATATTTCCCTTTTAAATCTCTTGGGAAGAGTATTTATAAAGTTGTTGCTTTCTACGAATGCCAGCATATTCTTCTTTACTGAAAACTTTGCTGCTGCTACTAGTTTTGAGTATAAATCGCTTTTAAGATCGTATAACTGTGCAAATTAAGCTAATTCAAACTCTTTCTATTTCATTAGACTTTACCTCTAACTGATATTCATAAAAATGCTGGACATATTTGCTAGTAGGATTGAATAAAATAAGAAGCCAAAAATAGTTCATATCATGGACAATATTATCTCTCCTCTTGTGTAAGGCTTTATATCTCCATAACCTATTGTTAGTAGAGAAACGCAAGCGAAATAAATAGTAGTGATGTATAGAAATTCGGCTGATTCGGTATTATCAGATTATATAGCATGAATTTACTCATTTTCTAGATAACTGATAATATAGAACATGCAAGAATATATATGAACAACTACCACCAAAAACAGGAAAATTTTAAATATCCTAGCCACACCGCCATGTATATTGTATGTGTCAAATATTTGATAGATCCATAATCTTAACTTCCCTAACTTTGCTATCTTTAACACTCTTAAAGTACGCAATAGTTTTAGCATTCTGGGAATCTTCGCTAGTTTTGCTAAGCTTCCTCTAAATATAAAGAACTTACTCAATACCTTCTGAACTTCCTGAAATGTAATTTATTACTTAAAAGGGAATTCCTGCAACTAAATCGAAAACGAATCATCCAAGTAAATATTTCCTAGTAATTGTGCATTTGTTAGTGATTAAGCTTTTAGAGTTTTAATCTTCAATTGCAGTTATGAAATTTAGAAGTATGTCAATAATAAAAATTACGTCTAATATTCCATCTACAATTTTCCACCCATGAGAATCTTTTTCTATATAAGCGGCTCTGTAAGGAGTAAACAGTATGACAATAAGCATGCATACTAAGATTAGTAAGTTCCAGAATATTTTAAAATAACTCTCTGGATCAATAAAAAAAGTATCTACTTTTACCTATGAAATTGACATTTTTGGACTTAATCCTTCCAAAACTGGATCATTATATTATTCGTGTTACATTACAAAGGCTATATCCTTCGGAAGCCCAACGAAGCTTTTAAGATATTCATTTCTACTTGCGAGAAATAAACCTCTTGATTTTACCATTTCAACTTCATTATTTATGAACTCTTTTTCCTCCAGAAGTTTCATGGTATCTTAATGAACTAAATTAAAAGAAGCTGAATTTCTACGCTAATTTCTCCTTTATCTTAGCATAATTTCCATATCTTAGATATTTACTGATCCTCTTCTTTTAGTATTTTGATTATTTTAAGCTGGAGTTTTATCAAAAAATATATTTTGAAATCTTTAAAAATCCTCAGTTAAAAAACTTTCTCCTAGATTTTTATCCTCAACAGTAGAAGACGATAGCTTTTTACTAAAACTAAATTTTGGATTTTTAAGTGACTCTGCTTCAATTTGATTTTAGATATGCTTAGGAATCATTTTTTTCAAGTTCTACTCCTAGTCAACTTTATTTAAGGTTTTTAGAATTTTATCCTAAGCAAATATCTGAAATTTATTAGTTTCTTTATTCTTACTTTCTTTTCAAGACTTTGCTCTGCTATTCTCGTTTATAATATATCTCCTTTTAATTGGCTCAAACTATCCGAACTTCTAATGGCTTACATTTTCTTTTTCCTACTAAGTTAAAGGCTATCTATAGGAGTCCAGGGTATCTTATCGGGAGCTAGATCCATCAGTAGATAAATCGATTTCCTAGAATTGTTTGATAAAAACATCAAGATTGTTCATATTAAATTAAAATGAAAATTGCCTTTTAAAACTTTACACTTCTATAACAGACTATACATTATAGCCAATCTAACGCTGATTAATCTTATTATCCTTTAATATGCATCATAGACTATACTAATGAAGGTTTTAGAATGTAAATTATAAGCAGAACTAATTAATCTGGAAATTAAGTTAAAGGGATTAATATTTTGCTTAGAAGCTAAAATCTAAATATATAAAGTGGTTATAGCTAATTGCTACTAGTGTCAGTATATGAAAGAGTTAGTAAGAAGAGGAAAAAGAGTAAAGGTTTATATATAGGAAATACTGATTAAATATCAAACATTAGTCAGCTAAAAATATAAAGGATTAATTGAGATTTACCTAAACTAAGTATTATATAAATTGCTACTTGTTAATCTAAATTCTATCTTATTGTTAACTACTTATAACTAGTGCATGTTATTTAGAGTCTTATAGTTATATACTAGTAATTCTATAAGCTATATCAACAAAAGCTTCTTATGCTATATGCTACTCAGAGAAAACAGGTTAACTGGTAACATTTAAAATATGAGTCTAATTCAGTAGAATGGATTTATATAATAGGAGCAAACCTAATGAAATGAACCTATGCTATATATTGAGGTTAGCCACTTATAACGATGCTATTACTGATTCAAATGATTAAACGAAAAGAACAAGACATTAACTACAGTTAATTTAAACTAAATAGCAAAAGCAATAAGAAGCGGCATTTTCATATTAAATACACCTTTATAAGCTAAATTGTCATTTGATCTCTTTATGATTATAGTATAAAGTCTACAAATATCTAACTAATTAGCCTATTTACTACGAGGAGTTTGCTAATAATAATATTGGTTCCATAAACTCTTTGCTGAGTATAGAAAGCTAAATTAAGGAGAGGGTAAAGAATTTAAGTTGCTGGGTAAATTAAATTATTTGAGTTTGATAATATTGTTTTTAAAATGGGATCAGAATGCTCTTGTTTAAAAGAAAGTTAATCAGAAAAAGTAAACGAATTTGATATAAAGCAATAAAGTGATAGATAAAAGATACTAGGGAAGTAGATTCAATTGAAAGGAATGATACCAATTAAAGAAGAAAACTTAGTTTTATTATAGTCTCTGTTCAGAACTATCTATATAAGGTAAAAATAAGATAGATAAAATAGGTTTTCTATGAAAAATGCATTGAATAGAAAAACTAAGGAAATACAAGGTCCAGTACCTGATTATTCTAACTATGCAACTAGATTAACTGCTTAGAAATAAGGTGAATTTGATTATGATTATGATTTTGACTATGAAGTTGAAGTAGTTTCTAAAGGTCCAGTTGAGCTTGATAATGGAGCTATTTATATTGGAGAATGGACTGAAGATATGTTAAGACATGGAAAAGGTATGTAAATATGGGCCGACGGAAGTAAGTATGAGGGATTCTGAAAATTTGATCGAGCAAATGGAAAAGGTAGATTAATACATGCAGATGGAGACATGTATGAAGGATAGTGATTGAACGATAAGGCACATGGATAAGGAATTTATATTCATATAGATGGAGCTAAATATGAAGGGCAGTGATTTTAAGATAAGTAGCATGGATAAGGAACTGAAACGTGACCAGATGGAGCAAAATACATAGGAACTTATGAGTATGGAAAAAAATAAGGATCTGGAAATTTTAGTTGATCAGATAATTCGAGTTATAGCGGCTAGTTTTATAATAATAATATTTAAGGAAAAGGTACTTATATTTGAAATGATGGAAGGAAATATGTTGGAGAATGAAATAATAATAAAATGGATGGATATGGAACTTTCACATGAGCAGATGGTAGAGTTTATACTGGATATTATGTAGATGACAAGAAATAAGGAGAAGGCACATTTAATTGGCCTGATGGTAAAAAATTTTATTTTCAGGACGAAAATATATAGGGCAATGGTTTAATGGAAAATAACATGGAAAAGGTATTTACATAAATATAAACGGAGTAAGAAAAGAAGGAGAATGGAAAGACGGAAAAAGGGTGAAATGGATTGCAAATAACATTGATGATTTTCAAACTGATGACACCTGATAATGAGATAAAGATTCTTAATCTATTTGCGTTTTTATTTTTGAAAATAAATTAAAAGATATTAAGTGATTATTACATCTTAAAGAAGACAGATAAGCTTATTGAATAATAAGATATAGATTAAAATAATTTAAACTGAAATTCATGTGACACTGGAAAGTGGAACTCAACTTTACCTTGCCTGAAAAGCTCTACAGTGCAGTCACTTTCGAAAATCATACGATTGTGCATAAACTCCTTCATTCTTTTGTAAATTCTATTGACGTTAAAAGAATAAGAAAGGGAATTGAAAAACTTTATCTAAACATTAACACTCTCGCAGTTAGATAGTTCCGTCAGTTTGTATCCATTTTTACAAAGTGATTCTATTTAACCTTTGTCTGCTTCTTTAAATAGCATTCCTACAACTGATTTCTAGCTTTGCTACTAACTTTAAGGATCATCAAAATATATAACTAATATATCTGGTTTTTATTTCATTCCTAATCCTTAAGCAACTTTAGCGAACTGCTTGATTTAAGGGTATATTTCCTAATATTATATCAGATACTATTTATAAAGGTACTTTCTATTCAATTCCATCTAACTTCTTTAAACTGTAATTTTGGTAAATAGACCACAAAATCATAAGTAAACAGCTAGGAATGATACAACTCCGATTGATATTTCTAACCACATTCTTTAAAATTTTGTTATTATATATAAATGGAAAATAGCTCTTATTAAGCAATTCTCATCTATAATCATATAAATGATAAGTCAAAAATTAATTGGGTATTATTATAAAGCTGCTGCCTTCTACATATTCTAGTCTAGTCTAATTTAAACTTTATTATGATTAAAAATACTTCTACACTCCTTTTAAAAAGCATTACCAAAACCTTTAAGCGTGAGTATTTATATTATAGCGCTTAATAGATCACTTAATGCTATATGACCAACACTATATTAAGAACTCACAAAGCTATAATTGAAGACAATTAAAAATATTTAAAAATAGAACTATCACTTTAAGAATTAGCATGCTTAATGGATCTTTAATTACTTCTCCATATAGCATTTCTAAAGTTCACCAGTTACTATAAAGTTTAAGGAAAAATGAATTCTAAGCATAAAGATAAGTAATTAGCAGCTTTGCTTTTATTAAATATTATAAGCTGTGTTTTTAATATTTTGATATAAGTTATGCTTTTAGATTGATTATTGATTTTGATTCTTATAATAAAAAAAATTTTAAGAAAGAAATAAAGAAAAGCAGCACTAAATAAAATGAAGTCTTTGAATTATAATTTTCAGGATTTATTTTTAATTTGAATATGCAGACTAAATTAAAGGTGATTAGAAGCTCAAAAGAATACTTCAATACAAGTAATATAATAATTATTCCTCCTTTAAGCAAAATAATTTCTATATCTATTATATAAAAACGCTGAAGTGCTAGAAAGCTAAAATCTTACATATTTAAAGCAATTATTTAAAGAAAGAGAATATATATTCTCAATACTTTCTTTATTAAGTTTTAGTTAATCTTCACTCAAGCTTAAACATATAATACTAGGTCTTTGGAGTCTAAAATACATTTTCAATTTTAAGGTCTTTTTTCAGTTTAAGCTACCAGTGAGAGAAAGCAGAATATAGTATTATGAAGCCATTTAAATGGCTGTCTTTGAAATCTATTGGTTCTATAATTTGGTATTTATGATTAAAGCATTAATTAATAATGAAACCTAAAATATGAAACTAATAATCTTTATAAAAAAGAAGTCATCTATCTTTTCTAATATACTCTGCTTATATTAAATATTATGCAAAAAAAGAGACTAAGAATAGAAAGTTTATTTTAATTAACTTAAGATAAACAGCTAAGAAAAATTTTGACAAGATACAAAAAGTAATAATAACTTTTCTAAAGTCAAACTAGAATTTTAGTAATTAAAAGACTTTTATGAGTGAACAAAAGGATAAAGATGCTAAATTATATAAATCTTTATATCGTACTGCTTAAAATATTTCTTAAGATAGAGTTAAATTGAAGAGTATTTTCAAGGAAATAATGAATACTTCTACTTATTAAGCTAAAATAACTCTAGTGCTAATAATTATAGCAGTTTATAATAACGATACTTCTTTGATAATTCATGCTGCTTCCCAAATTTCTGATAATAAATAAATCTTAACTTTATTCAGAGCAGGAAAAGAAAGAATGAGTAATAAAATAAAAAGATATAGACATAACAATTAGAGCATATAAGAGTAGATTAAATAAAGGGATTATTATAAATAACTACTTCTAATGATAAATACCTCTATTATTATAATGCTATAAAAAAGCTTAAATTTAGCTAGTTACACAATAAGTAAGTACATCATTATTCCACAGTAGAGCAATATTTAAATTATGTGAAATAAATATCTACCAGTAATACGATGATTAATAGCTTCTATACAGAAAAATTAATTAGTAAAAGTTAATTTAAATAAGAAAAATCAGTTGAAAATATAGCAACGTATAAATAGAAGGGATTCTAACATATTTAAAATAATGGGGAATGAAGCTTTAAATATACTTTTTATGTTGAGATTATTAATTTAAATTCGAGACAAAAATGGGTAATTAAATATCGATAGACATAGGACCAGTTTATATTCGCATAGCTATATGTATTCCAGGAGAAGCCTAGTAGCAGTTAGTAAACCAGAGTGAAATTTATTTTTATAACGAGCTGTTGAAGTCAACCTTTTATTTCTTTTAAATAAATAATAAATAAATAAATGATTTTAAAGGACTAGAATTTATGAAGTTTTTCAGTGAAACCAAGGGTTCAATTACTGCGACTGGAGTTAACTTATAAAATGCAATGAAGGAAATTATGCTGAATTATGAATAGATAAATGATATTTAAGCTTTGCACTTTAACTCTAATTGTATATTTGCATTGGATTTCCTTAATTCGACTAATTAGGCAACATTTTTTAGTTATAAAGTGGATTAAAAAGAACCTATTGAACTATTTTCTGTTAATAACTTCCTGTAAAAAGAACCTTAGGTAGAGTTATTAAACGAAGGGGAAAATCTTTATCCTTATATGCTAGCAAATGTAAGAACTGGCATTAGTCTTTATAGAGTAGATTCAGCCAGCAATTTTACTAGGATTGGAGGATCTCATATAGGAGCTACTACTTACTGAGGCCTTATTAAACTAATGACTGATTTTTAAAAGCCAAAAGAAGCCATTTAAGGTGCTGCTTAGGGCAGAAATTTTAAATGTGATATGTCAGTTGGTGATATATATGGCGGAGGTATTGAATCGATTGGTTTACAAGGTGATTGAATTGCAAGTAGTTTTGGCAATTTCAAAAATGACTAAAATTTGCTAGAAGCAAATAAAAACGATATATCAAGATCTTTACTCACAATGCTAGCTATCAACATGACTTAAGTTATAAACTGAACAGCTCAAACTGAAAATCTATAAAAAGTGATAGTCGTAGGAAACTTAATGGAAATTCCCCGTTTTATGAAATGCATACAAACAGCTCTAGATTTTTTTAGTGGATCTTCAATTAAAATAATGTATAGTAAGCATGGAAATTATTTACCAGCATTAGGAGGGCTATTGAGTACTTAAAAAAATATAAGGGAGTATACACCATTACCATCCAAAGTATAATAGACTTAAGCAGAATGAGGATGAAATTAAATAATTTATAATTCTTTTTAAATTTAATTTTTAATATATCTTCAATTCCTTAAGAACTAGCACCATCTTATAAATACTGGAAAGAACTCCAATACTTCCTTATAATTATTACATTAAATAAATAAAATTAACTCCTACTATTAAAATACTTAAGATTATCTTAGTGTAGCATAACTAAATATATTTGCATTATAATGTTGTCTTATCTATATATTAAGATGAATATGGTTTTTAAATATTATTGCAAATAGATAAGAGTATTGGAGGCTAATCTTATAATGAATAATATTATTACTTAGCTATCTCTTGAATCATTAAAATAAGAGACTAAAATTTGCAATGTGTGGTTATATATATAATGAAAGATTGTAGGAAGGATTGTAGTTATTAAAAATACTTAAAATTAGCAAATTTTTTTGACTCAAACATTCTTCATCGCCATAAACTACTAGTTTTCACTTCCTGTCTTGATTTCTTGAATTAGTTGCATCATTACATCCCCTAAATATTCAATTAATGACCATTCAGCCAAATCTTCTATTTCTTCCTTCTCTTTATTTTAGTTACTTTAGGGTTAAATTTCTTAATAATCTTCAAAATCCTTTTAATTTTAGTTCTAGATAGCATTATTTTCAACACCTGAAAAGCATAAATTAGCGTTTTAATTCTAAATTTCTTATTTTATTTCTGTATTAAGTGAGTTATTATTTAACTTCTGGTCAAACTAATTTAAATAATTCCAGATATTTGATATCTTAGATTATAAAAGGGGAGAATTATCCTTTGATTATATCGATTAAATTTCTTAATCAATATACTTTATTTTTCTCTATAGAAGTTCCTTTTACTCTTTCAGACTAACTCTTTTCCTATTATTTCTTTCCATATATATTTGTATATCCTTTTCAATATGATTAATTTCCACTCCCATTATTTTAATACTTCTCTTCATCCAATTTAGCTGTTTTAGATCTTTCGCATTCTCATTGAATGAGTTCTAGCAAGTCTCATTAGATTGATCACATGTTTCAAGTAGGTCACTAGAATAAACTCCTTTGTTCTTCTCTTCATTCTTCTTTATTCTAAGCTTCCAGCTTTAAGGATTGCAGTTTACTAATTAAAACACAAGAAAAGCAATTATTAAGTTAAGAGCTACCTTCATTATAACTCGCAGACCCCTTTTTGCCTTATATTATTCTTTGCAAACGTTTTTACTCGTTTCTTGTCTTAAAATCACCCTAAAGGATAAAAAAAGCTTATTTAATTAGAAAAACCTCTCTAAACTTAATTTTTAACTACTCGTTACTATTAGTTTTTCTCAGTTTCAACCCTCTATTTTATTTCAATAGCATAGAAGTATTTAACTTTAAACTCAAGCTCTTCTCGTTTATTCAATTTTAAGCTAATATAATCATTTAATAATAGAGACTAAAGCTAATTATCAAGTTTAGAAATGAAGCAGCTTAGCTTTCTATTTATATATCCCTTTTAATAATTTAGGCTTATATCTATATTTCTCTTCTAATAGCTAATATAACTTAGTACTTAGCATATTATACTTAGCATAGCTTTCTCGTATTAATTCAATTGTTAAAATATTCATTTCAAGCTACTTAGATACAGTCTTGGTAAATAATTTAGAAGGAAACAATTCAATTAACTGAATTCAGTTAATTGAAATACCTTATTTTCAACCTTTTTAGTAAGAAAAAGGAAAAGAGATAAAATCTAACTATTATATCCCAAAAATGAAGTGGAAACTAAATTTAAATTTTAACTTTAAACAACTTTTTTAAACTCTACGAGCTCATTAAAACGATTATAAATATAAGAGGTAGGCAAGTAGTTTTTATCCATAAATTAAGTAAAAGCAACGAAGGATATAACACTAGTTAGTCATTAATAAGCACTAATTTAGCTTTCTATTGCTTTAGCATTTAAACTAAGACTTATCATATCTTAAGATATGTAACTGGGCAATTATATATTATAAGAGATTTTATTTGTGTATCTCAATTCTCAGCAAAGAGATTTTAGTTAAAAGATTAAAGGAAATTAAAAGCTTAGATCTACTGATACTTTGGTTAATAAAAATTTAGCTTAAATAAGCACATCATAATAAATAGCAAATCGTCAACTGATGTTAAAGGAATTACCTAGTGAGGTTAATAATTTGAAGACAATAAATAATGCTATTCTATTAGATCTTAGAAAGCCTTTTAGTGCTAACACTATTATTTTGCCATTTACTTTAAAATTTAGAAAGAGGATTAAAGTTCAGATGATAATTTTATTAGCTTATACAAATTATAATAGCAATAAGTCAATCTTCATTTATTAAAAATATGAAATGAAAGAATGAGAAATAATAGAGAATCTAAAAATACAAAGAACTATTTTATCAACGATTTTCTTAAAATAATATAAGTAAACAAAAGTAAATCCCACTTAAAAGTATCAAACTTGCCTAATTTTTATAGAAGTTATATAAATCAAGCTCAAGATAGAGATAAAATTGTAAAGATTCTAATTATATTTAAATAAATTTCTTAAGCATTGAATCGTATAAAATCTAAAATAAACTTAAAAAATCTAACAGCAAATATTTTATAACAAAAGAAAGGATGATGAAGTTAGGAATTTATATAAATAAAATAAATCGAAAATTATGATTGACATAAAAATTATTTCATTATAATAAAAATGTAATCTAATGCAAATTGCACTTAATGCAATCAACCTTTTGATTCCATTAGTAAATATCCTTGCATCTTAAATTGCTAGCATAGAATTTGCTTCAGCTGTGCTGGTTCGTAGTTTTAGTAAAGTTACAACATTTAATGCAGATCTTGTGGATAATTAACTTATACTACGCCTCCTGACTTACAAAAAGATACTAGTATATTACAAAGACTTTAAGCTCCCGAAATTACTCAAGCTAGAGATTACAGATTAGCTTCTGAGACACTTAAACAGTATAAGAACTAAAACAAAGCAAATTTGATAGAACTCTGCTAGAGAAAATAAGCAGTCACTGAACAAGTGATGATACAGCTTGAACAGATTCTATTTAAAAATACTAATGATTTATATAAAACCATCCAATCAAATCAAATCGAAACTGATAAATACATCAACGATTACCTTTCTATGTCTTCACGCTTAGAATAAAGAACTATCCCTGCCTAAAATCCATGGAACTCTTAGACCCTAGTTAATCAATAGTAATACAATAATCTTGACTCCTTATGTAAAAATGAGTTCGTTAGACTTGATAAGATTCTAACTTCCTTGTCTAAACGCTTACAGTCCACTCTATTCAAAATGTGTCCCTAATAAGACCCTCAAACTCAAAACTGGTAGAAATCGAACTAATTCTCTCTAGTTACTACCTTCGAAAGCTATACAAAGAACCAAGTTTCTTATAACGTTCAAACTAAACAAAAGTCTAAATAAGAAGTGAATATTCCTGAAAACACTTAAGATGATCTCACTTATATAGAGCAAATAAATGATCAAACTGTAATAGTATCAGGAGGATTCAATGGAAATAGAGACTACACTATAATTTAGCAAGGAAATGTGGAAATCAAATAAATGATATAAGAAAGATATTGGCATAGGACTATAAATGCTCTTAACAGGAACTTCATCATTTCAGGAGGATAACAGAATACTAAGATAAAGGAATGTGAGGCTTATTACTTCTAGAAGAAGAAGTTCGGTAATGTAGCTGATATTACTACTCCAGTTTGATTATATGGAGGATGCTTTTTTAATTAAGAAATTAATATATACGGAGGAACTTCGAATGAAGGAGAAACAAAATCAGTTCAAATTTATGATTTGATGAAGAACGAATGGAGACTATCAGGTGTAACACTTCCAGATAATGTGTTCTAAACGAATACGATAGGATTGGAGAAGTATAGAGCTGCTTTAATATGGTAAGATTACGCGTTTGGATTTGAAACAAGTCTAATAGACGAAAAAGGAGTTGTCAAGCATGGAGATCAATTTCCAAGTTTCTGGACATATACATCAGCAATATTGACAGGGGAATCAGTATATTAGTACGACTGCAATGCAAGTTTATTTTTATATGAGCTTGGTAAGAGAGTATGGGAGAAATTAGATTGAGAGGGAGAATTTTAAAGAAACTTTAGAAATATTTTTTAAGTTTATTTAGCAAATTCAATTTAATATTAAAAGTCTTTCTACTAATATCTTTCTATATCTTTTATTACTTATTTAAATCAAATTAGATCATTTAGTTTTTGTCATAGACTCAGACAAATCAGTTTTATTAATTATTATTTTTATCTTATTTAAAATTTCTGATTTTTAAGTTAATTCGATTAAAAATTGTTGTCTATTAGTTTTTATTTAATTTTATACTTTAATATTTTTGAATATCATTATATTTAAACAAATCAAAATATTATGTTTATTTATCTTTCATTTACTCTTATCTCCTATTAAAGAATCAATATACATTGTACATCAGATCTTCGGTATCTTAATAAATGTTTTTAAAGTTTAACTTTGCTATTTAAATTTTATTGTTTCTTTACTCATTAATAGTATTTAAACTTTAACAATTATAGTTAAATGTAAATAAATTATTTAGATTTTCTTAAAGAATAAATATTTTTATTTTAATCTTTCATTAAAAATTCAATGAATTTGCTTTCATTACAATTAACAAACTATCATCATCATTGTAAATTATTAATCTTTTTAAATGTTTTATAATGCCCTTTTTTATCAAAGTACAGTGGTATAAATTATTTTCAAAATGCTTTTATTTCTTTTCGATTTTAATTCATTAAAGTATTGAGAGAATTTTATTTTAAAATCAACCTGTAGATTATACTCTAAATTTCAATTTTTAATTAAATATACTCAATGATTGTTTCTATTTTTATAAAAATTTACAGTACTCATTCTTTATTTTACCTTTATATATTGATAAGCCTTTTTAATGAGTACTACATTAAATTTGGTAATTTAAATTTTTATGGATGTTTAAGTATAAATTTTTCATATGCTACTATGAAAATAAAGTTCTTTACTAATATTTTTATAAATTTGCTTTCTTTTTCTGAAAATTAACTCTTCCTTTCACTATAAAAATTTTTATCTTCTTCAATTTTTTTCTGAGAATTATAGTCTCATAACTTTATTATTTTAGTCATCATGCCGTATTTTTAGATACTTTCGGTGAAGAAAGAGCTATAGAGAATCTTGAAACTTAAAATATTTGTTTTTTTCGTTTTAAAAATATAGAAATAGGGAGTTATTCACTCTTAAACTTCAAACTATACTAGCTAAGTTTCTAAGAGTAAGGCACATCTTTTTACAAGCTAATATCCAAATAAATTAGATTAAAAATTATATATGATCTAGTGTTTGCATTAAATTACTATATAAAGCTTTTAGCAAAATAGCCACATATTTATAGAATCATCTCCTTTTTCTAATTTCATGCACATCCAAATATTTAATTAAATTATTACTAGTTTAATTATCTTCTAACTATGTATTTTTGCTAATTATTTTAAGTTTTCTTCGATTTTATTTTATTAATATGTCTTATTATTAATCTAATTTAGTTCTCTTGCAGTTTAATTTATGATTTAAGAAACTGGATTAATGATAGACTTATTTAATTTTATATTTTGAAATCTTTAGTCATTCTATCAGATCTTATAGAGATTCATATGATTCATATATTTAGAATGTCCAAGTTTTACCAAAAACTATTTTTTAGTTCTTTTATGAATGTATTTTCTGTTAATCAAACTAGAAATAGCCAATAATTTTATATTTTATGAAGATTATACCTTCTCTTTTTATAAGTAACCTTTTAAGTTGTAAGTATACTTTTTTGTTTTATTTTATAGGTCTTTAAAGAGACGATAAATTATTAACATCAAACTAATCTTCCCACTATATCTTTATAAGTTTATAATTATCCTAGCTTGCTATTTTCATAATCTACTAGCTTTCTTCATCCTTCTTGGACTTTATTAAAATGCTTACTAATTTTGTTAAGATTTATGAGTTATTTAAAGTTTACGCTCTGGATTTGTTTAAAAGTAAATCGTAATCAATAAGATTATTACTCTTTTATCTTATACTAAACTTGATGAAATTAATTTTAAGGGAATCATCAAATGTTAACTGATTCTAATATATAAATTATTTTAATGCATATTATGAACTTTAAAGGTAGATCTTGCTACTTAATTTTCTTAATAGATTGCTTTTCTTTTTTAATTAACAGAAATTTATTAATTTTATAGAATTATAACTTAATAATTGCATAACTATGCTACAACTCTCTTAAAGCATTCCTTATATTTGAAAGACTTCTTTTTATCTGATAGCAACTTTTTATATTAGATAGTGTCAAAAACTTGATTATGCAAACTGATTTGTATTATTTCATTCTATGATAAACTTCTTAGAAATTTAAATTTAAATAAAACTAACGTTATAAGGTAATAAGAGCGCTCAAAACTTTTTATTAGGGGAAAGATGTTTTAAGCGATTGTATATTAATTTAAAACTTTCATAAGTTAAAAAATATTTTCTTCGTAAATTAAACTAGCAAAGTATGTTTTTCTTTCGCATGCTTCTGATGTAAGAATTAACTTATCCTAAAGTGGTTAAGTTTGCTTTATTTATTTCTTCTTAAAATGCATATTAGAAAGGATATGTTATGTAAATTTAGTTAATATATCTTCTAAGATCTTTAGGTGAGTTTTTTCTTTAATTTTGAGTTAACGTTTATGGCGATTTTTTCTCCTGTTTTTCTATTCCCTTTTAATTATATTTAAATTTGAGAAAATTTTTAATTAAATAAATGAGTTAAGAAATATATTTTTACTTGCCATATTATTCATAATTTCCTAAAGTAACAACCAATATATTTGAAAGCATAGCAAAATATCCCTACACCTTTGTTATCTTTTCTAAGAGTTAATAATTATCTAATTTCTTAATGATAGGCTTAACAATATGCTATAATAATGAATATCTTGCAAATAAGAAGTTTTTCTTCTATTATAAAGTTTAAATTTTTATAATTATCATAAATTGCTAGTTTCAATACTTCTATTTTTATTTATACTTTTTTTGATTAATAGATTCTTTTTTTAGTTGTTAAAAGTTGAGAATAGGAATCAGAACTCTATGCATTATATTTATTTTCTTTAAGCAATTAATTTTCCTCACTTGAGTAATTGAAATGAAGATAAGTTTCAATCTCTCTTTTTTTAATTTTTCTTTCTTTGATTGGTTTAATTAATAATTCTTATCCCTAGTTAAAGCTTTTAGTTTTTCTATTGATTGTTAAATAATTTTTATTTTCTCTTCCTTCCTAGCTTCTGCTATCTAAAATTCAATGTACAAGGTTAAATTAGTAATTATCCATCAAGCATCCAACCATAATTAGTAATATACAAAATTATCCTTAAACTTACTTAGCATAATCAGAAGTATTTCTTCAAATAATTATCAAAAATTCGAAAACTAGCAAATTTATATCTACAGCTTGATAAGTCATATAATATGAGAATACTTATTTACCTTGATATTTAAATAATAAAAATCCATTATTAATTCTACTTCTGATAGAAGAAACTTAGTATAATAAAAGCTAGAGGAAGGTATTGCTTATATACCATATTCGGATATTGAAAAGCACAATTTTAGAACATATTTTACAAGTTAATAGATTAATACTTCCATAATCACATATCAGGTTATTAACATTTCCGTTAATATGAAAGTTTATTTACTTAATATCGACATTCATATGAATAAAATATCTCTTCATTGTTAAATATTTTTCATCCTTTCTTATATAAAATGTTTCAGAATATGATATTAGCTTTGGTTTATATAATCTAAATTCTATCTTTCAAATTAACTGTTTTTTATTTTTTGGGAACATTAAGAATGGAATAAGTTTAATTAACGAAAATATAATTGCTATGAATCTATGGAAGAGATTGTATAATTATTGTAATTGAATTAAATTTATAGTGCTATAAGCATATTTAACTTTATAAGGATGTGGGTTTACTTTAAATATTGGGTCAACATAAAAAATCTCAGCTAAGCATATTTATAAATTTAATTTCTGAATCTTGTAACTCATAACTATTTTTAGTTCTTAAATTTATTGCTTAAAATTCTAATTAATTATTGCATAATCATTTTATTTCAGAAGTAATTGCATCTTAGAAATAAAATAGTAAAAGTATTAAGTTGAATGTTTCATTATAGCCTTAGTAAGAGTGATGTTAACTATTTAATTATTAAACTTTTAATAGATTTTCTTATACTTTATCCTCTAATTTTCTTTATATTTTTTAAAATTTCTATTCTGATTTATAAATTAGATTTTTTATATTTTTGCCTTTATTTTTTGAACCCAAGAGTAAATAATACGCTTCAAATAAATTAAATATTTAATTTATTTTGCTTAATTACAAATAAAAATTAATTGTTTGACGTTCTTGAAGGTATTTCAAACTCTTTACCGTCAACCTCTAGATTGCTCTGAGGCTGAATATAAAGTATGAAAATCTCTACAATTCTTCTTCTTTCTATGCATACTGTCGTTGAAATATTCTTTTGCCTAGATAATGATTGATATCTTTTTTTGAAACTTTTCCCAAATTTTTTATAAATAAATAAATTTGATTATAGAGCGCGTAGCACTCTCGTTGGTCCGCAGCTTTTTAAAAAAAATGTTTCATACTGACAAGAATATTTGTTACTGATAAAATTATCAGATACTGATAAACCTTGTTCTATACTGGTATAATTATTCAGTACTGATAAAAATGTTCAATACTGATATAATTTTAGAATACTCATAATCTTTAATACTTGCTGGAGGTCCAAGGACATGACAGGATTGTGTCTCATTGCATCACCAAAGCAGAGGAAGACATAAAGTCGATTATGGGTACTTAACTTCTCCAACCTCTGATGAAGATGACCTTGTTGTTCACCTTCGAACAACTATGGCGGTATTAAAAAAATATATATAATATAATCTTTCTCTTTCTCTTGATGATTTTAGCTTTTATTGTCCTTTCATTTTTTCTCCAAAAACATCTACTAGTTTCAAATTTCTTACTTGAAATTGAGAAATTTACGGCACCTTTTCCAAAGATTCGCTTGAATATTATATTAGAATCATCTTTTTGCTTGTCGTTAGATATAAATCTTACGTTATTTTCTCCTTCTATTATCATTGGATCATTTCCTTATTCTTGTTTGTCCATTTATCGTTAATATTTTTGCTGGTTTTCCTCCATTTCCGTTGATCAGTTCTTTCTTCTTCTATTGTTAGTGTAATGATTAACTGTTCTAGTTTTTTGAAATATTTCAAAATGCGTTAAGGTCTCATTCATTAGTCGTGAGGTTCAATTCCTTTTCCTCTGAAATTTCAAGTTTTTCATAAATCTCTTATTGTCTTTCTTCAACTTTTTGACCTCTTTTTGAAGATCGAGCTCCACTTTTATCTCCTAATCATAGCATATTTACTACTATGTGGTGAGATTTGAGACTTCTTAATGCATTATATTTTAACTTATTTCCTAGGCTTTTCTTCTTATGTGGGAGACTCATCCTGATGGGTAACTTTTTTGGTGCAATTTTCCTGGTCCTAGCCTTTCTAGGATGTTGTTAACTCACCCTTTTTTGTAACCGTGAAGAATCCTGACATTATTTTAGAATAAGCTTTAAATAATTATATTAAATAATAATAAAAAAGAGGACTTAGAGTGCCCAGTTTGTATGACAGATTTTAATGAAGATATCAACAGACCTTGCTCACTCATACTATTTGCTTATAATGTGAGGAAACTCTTAAGAAATAGAATTCTACCTATCCTATTGATAAGTAACAATTTGTTAAGTATGTTGCTTACTGAGCTTGGCTTAGTATTATTTAGAAAACTGAATTTGGGTCCTTTGAAGCTTGCATTTTCATAATTAGCCAAGAGATATGTTTTGTAAGTAAGATGAATAAATATTATGTTCCTTATATGCTCAGAAAGATCATTAAGAGCATTAATTATAGCAGCTAAAATAATATATGTAGGATTTTTAATAAAGCAGGGAGTAGAAAAGACAGCTAATAATACATAGAATTTTATGTATAGAGGTAAATCTAAATATTTTAAACAGCCAAAGACTATAATTATAATAAAAGTCATAGAAATATTAAGAAAGTTTCAATACACTTGCAAGCCTGATATGTGATTAATTGAACTAATTTAATTAACCATAAACGAAAAGTACGAAAACTTCAGTAAGGACATAAAAGCTCTTATTAGTGATTAATAGCAATAGCTAAAAAGTTTGTAAAACCTACAATAGAAGCTTTAATAAACCCAAGACTTTAGAGATATATAGCAGTGCATAATAGAGTTCAGCAAATCTTTAAAATAACCTATTTAGAATATATCAACGATTTGATAGATGGAGATAAATGACTAATAGATATTAAATGCAATTAGAGATAATATACATATAGATAATATAAAAAATAAAAAAAGACTATATAAATATAAAATTAAACTTAGGATAACTATGATCAAATCCTGTTTCTGAAGGTTAATTAAGCTAATATTTTTTCATTTAATGTAAAAATAAAACTAAGTAATCTATCAAATTGCCTAATGCTCCACTTTAAGCAGCTGGTAGGATGATTTAACTTGAGAATAATCTTATATACATATCAGGTGGAAAAGATAGGTAGACTAATCTTATAGAAATTCGATTAGAGGAAGAAAATAATATGCTCTAACTGAATATAAAATGAATTTTCCTAGGTGCAGACATGGGAATGCGTTTTTGCATAATCGCTTGTACTTGATATCAGGGTATTATACAGCAAGCGATTTAAAAGTTTACTATCAAGAGAAATGTGAATACTTTAATATTAAAACCAAATAATTCCAAAAAATTGCTAACATTCCTCTAAAAGTGGAATGACCTGGAGTTTGCATATTTAATTCGTTTTTATTTGCCTTTGGAGGATAACAGAGACTAGGGGAAATTATAAGACATAATCTAAAATTTTAATCCTATTGAAGATTAATGAAAAATTTTGAACTAAAAACTTCCATGTGCTAGTTTTGTAAATGCGATTTCTACAAAATAGTCTAATATTTTAATCTTTAATTAAGGAGTTAAAAATTATGCATAGCTTAATAAGATTTACTCCTTTGATATAGAAAACTTTAAGTAAATTGGTGTAGATTTTGTGAAAGATTACAACAATATAACCCAAATTCAAATAGATAACTTTATATACATTGTTAATGAACAGAACGAACTTTATAGATTCAATCTAAAGTCTAATTGTTGGAAGCACTCAACTGAATGAGTCATTTATTAACTTCTATATTTTTAATTTGCATCTTATGATAATTTGCTTGCAGTATTTACTTAAAAATTTACTTTCCTTTTCATTCTTTAAGCTAAGCATTATAAATGCTAAGAGTAATTTCTTTTAACTTAATACCTTTGAAATAATTTTCTCTTAAATATCTCTACAAGCAAAGATATGATTAAGAAAGGAGAAAACTTAAGGAATATAAAATAAATAAATCTATAAAGTAGTATCTTCAATAAAGGAAATCTACTCCTCTACATAGAATTATAAATATTATAGAATTACACTAAGCCTCTTATATTTAATGTCTATCATTATAGATTCTCTGGTTTCTTATTTATAATGTTAAAATTGTAAATTCAAAGATGTTTATGATTTTTATAAAAGAACCTATTAGATCTATGGTATTCCTTTAGAATTTATAATTTAAAGCTTTAGTTTCATTTTACTTCATAATTTTAATATCTCGATAGCAGCTGATAAACAAAGAATAATATAGCTATTTAAACTTCTTCTAAAGGAATATTAAAATTACGAATATAAAAGTTTAAATGGTAAAGCAAATATAAAAGCAAATGGATCAATTTTTATTATCGTATAATTATTATTTTAACTATTCATTTATTGTAAATCCAATAAGTTTCTGTAAGGGAAAGATAATTATGAAAGTAAGATATTAGTAGAAAGACTTTTAATATTAAATTGAATTTGCTAAATAAACTTAAAAAATATTTCTAAAGTTTCTTTAAAATTCTCCCTCTCAATCTAATTTCTCCCATACTCTCTTACCAAGCTCATATAAAAATAAACTTGCATTGCAGTCGTACTAATATACTGATTCCCCTGTCAATATTGCTGATGTATATGTCCAGAAACTTGGAAATTGATCTCCATGCTTGACAACTCCTTTTTCGTCTATTAGACTTGTTTCAAATCCAAACGCGTAATCTTACCATATTAAAGCAGCTCTATACTTCTCCAATCCGATCGCATTCGTTTAGAACACATTATCTGGAAGTGTTACACCTGATAGTCTCCATTCGTTCTTCATCAAATCATAAATTTGAACTGATTTTGTTTCTCCTTCATTCGAAGTTCCTCCGTATATATTAATTTCTTAATTAAAAAAGCATCCTCCATATAATCAAACTGGAGTAGTAATATCAGCTACATTACCGAACTTCTTCTTCTAGAAGTAATAAGCCTCACATTCCTTTATCTTAGTATTCTGTTATCCTCCTGAAATGATGAAGTTCCTGTTAAGAGCATTTATAGTCCTATGCCAATATCTTTCTTATATCATTTATTTGATTTCCACATTTCCTTGCTAAATTATAGTGTAGTCTCTATTTCCATTGAATCCTCCTGATACTATTACAGTTTGATCATTTATTTGCTCTATATAAGTGAGATCATCTTAAGTGTTTTCAGGAATATTCACTTCTTATTTAGACTTTTGTTTAGTTTGAACGTTATAAGAAACTTGGTTCTTTGTATAGCTTTCGAAGGTAGTAACTAGAGAGAATTAGTTCGATTTCTACCAGTTTTGAGTTTGAGGGTCTTATTAGGGACACATTTTGAATAGAGTGGACTGTAAGCGTTTAGACAAGGAAGTTAGAATCTTATCAAGTCTAACGAACTCATTTTTACATAAGGAGTCAAGATTATTGTATTACTATTGATTAACTAGGGTCTAAGAGTTCCATGGATTTTAGGCAGGGATAGTTCTTTATTCTAAGCGTGAAGACATAGAAAGGTAATCGTTGATGTATTTATCAGTTTCGATTTGATTTGATTGGATGGTTTTATATAAATCATTAGTATTTTTAAATAGAATCTGCTCAAGCTGTATCATCACTTGTTCAGTGACTGCTTATTTTCTCTAGCAGAGTTCTATCAAATTTGCTTTGTTTTAGTTCTTATACTGTTTAAGTGTATCAGAAGCTAATCTGTAATCTCTAGCTTGAGTAATTTCGGGAGCTTAAAGTCTTTGTAATATACTAGTATCTTTTTGTAAGTCAGGAGGCGTAGTATAAGTTAATTATCCACAAGATCTGCATTAAATGTTGTATCTTTACTAAAACTACGAACCAGCACAGCTGAAGCAAATTCTATGCTAGCAATTTAAGATGCAAGGATATTTACTAATGGAATCAAAAGGTTGATTGCATTAAGTGCAATTTGCATTAGATTACATTTTTATTATAATGAAATAATTTTTATGTCAATCATAATTTTCGATTTTCTAAGTTAAATTGATCTCATAAACAATTTAAAATAAATCTCTTTATCAAAATCAGGGGCAATAAAGATAAAGAGTTCTTTAATAATATCTTTTTATCACTTAAACTTTTTCTTTGTCTTATTAAATAAATAATTTAATCACTTTTTAAGATATATATTTCATGATTCATTCACTTAAAATTTTATTTCTATTTACATTTTTTAGATTTAGAATCAGCTGGCAATATCTAATTTAGACAATAATAGACAAAATATTTTTTCTATAATTTTCTTTAGTTTTGATACTTAGTTTAATTCCTTTAAGTAAGGAAGACTTACTTGTATTAGATCATTTGTTATAATTTGTTCTTATTTACTTACAAAGATTATACCTTTCCCTTTTAATAATCTCATCATTCTAGTTCTGAAATTTTACGCTGGCTATACTTCAGATTTACTCATATAAAATTTTAGCAAATCATTTTGGATTTAATACAGCTTCATACTTTTTAAGGATAGCTTAGAAATAGCATGAATGGAGAAATGTTGATGGTGACTGCTTATTATTGAATGCAAATTAATGGGAATCCAATTTTTGATAAAGTAATCTCATTGATGGAACTTGATTATCTTTCTTTTTTATTTAAAATGCTAAAATTTATAAGCTCTATAAACTTTTCAAGCTAGCTTTTCTTTAGCTAAGCATCTAAATTATATAAAAGATCAATCTCTTAATAGTATTTTATTCCATAGCAGGATTATCTCTCCTTTTCCTATCATTTTGATTTAAGGTAAATAAGTTGAATCTACGAACTGTTTTGACTAATTATTTTGTTCCTTTTATACTGTGGGCTTATGTCTAGCCGGTATTTTAGTACACTCAAGCATTTTCTTAGATAAACTTGTTTAATTTCTTAATAAATTGCAAAATAATTCTCAAAGCTAGCTTAAAATTTAAAAACCTCAGAATGCGAAGTTTTAGGACTGAGAAATATTTATTATTAGAGATAGGTAATAAACTAAACAGATAAACTCTAAAATAAGGACTTTCTAAAGCTTAATAAAGGAAAATAAAATTATCCTTTAAAATTCATTATACTAACAAAACTATCGGTTAATCAGCTGCTGTATTCTAACGAAAGAAATTAGATCTTTTATTTATATAACTATAAATGAATTATTGTCTAGATTTTACATCAGCAGCTATACCTGGTCTGAAATGCTTATTAATAGTGACTGTTAATTTCTAAGCCTTCTACCCTTAATGAATAGTTCATATTATAAACAAATTAAAAAAGAGTTATTCTTAGAAAAGGCTTGAAAGGGGAATGATCTAAATGTTGAGGTATTTTTAATATAGAAATTAAAATATCATATTTTTGCCTATGAGCATATATTTAATATTTATGGATACTTAGACTAAGCAGTATTATAGCTATTTTACTTTTATTTCTTAGAATAATTTTAAAGTAGATATACTAAATTCTTTCACTAATAGCCTACAAATTCCTTTCTAAAATTTCTGTTTATCTACTTTTAATGTTTTTAAGCTTCCTGTTAGCTTACCTGCTTATATTTATATCCTATACTTTACTGTTTTTTATTCCTATTACAACTTTTTTTAACTCTTGCTTTTGTTTCTACAACCACTTTAGTATAATTATCTTTATTCTATGGATGATCTAATTCTATGTTAAAGATCCAATCACTTAAGCATCTTTTCAGATGCGTCTAAATTTCTAAAGACATTTATATAATTACTTTAAAATTATTAAAAAATGGCTATGCTTTATTGATAATTCTAGCTAATGACAATTAACTAAGCTAAACTATCCTATTCAGATAAATAAACTTACGAAAAAATATATTAATTTAAAGCTAGATTAAAAGCGCTATAATCAATAATCTATATAATAGAATATATTTTAGTTTTTTTAAGTATTTTATCAAGTTAATTTACAACTTTAAGATAGTACTCTAATATTACTTTCTTAAATATATAAGGGAAACTAACTTTGAAGAGTGTAAGAATATAATAGCTGCATTTTATACCTAAATTAGATCACAGTTCCTTATAATTTATAATGATAGTTATATAAGTTTACTATTTAACGTCTGCTTGATTTCATTCTAAGATCATTCTTCAGTAAATTGATTTATGTAAATTTCAATTTTCCCTTTGTTTCTTAGATTTAATTCTTCACTAAATGAAAATATTACATCCATTTTGTAAGCTTGAAAGTATTAATATTATCTAGCTAAGGTTTAAATAGTAATTAGCGAGATTAATAATTTAAGCTTTATTTTATAATTGAGTAAGAACTAGAAAGTTAGAATAAGAAAGAGGAAATAAATGTTAAGCTTTCTTAGAAGTTTGAATAAGCCTTTAGCTAAATTTTTTAAACTCATTTAAATGTTTGCAATAATAAATAAAACTTTATTGATTTTAAACGCTTTTAAACTGTAGCTAGCAATTTTTATATTATCCCTAAATGACTGAGGATAAAGAGAATAATTACGTTTGCTTTAGATTTTTATCTAAGTTACTCGAAAGGTAAGTTGATGTTTACGTTTATTAATAGACATGACACTTTTATCCTCACTATATTTAATGCTTTTGCCGCTTTTACGTATAAATTCTACTGGCTTATTCCAATAATTGTGATGTGTAGTACAGCTATTTTAGGATCAGGTATTTCTTAGATTCATGTTATGGATGGAAGAGAAATGTTTGCTGATAAGGATACTTGAACAGAAAAGGATAGGGACATTTATTATAGGCGTTATAATCAACCTTTTAGACAAGAAGTTATCTTTTTTATGGATAAAGAAAGAGATTAAATTCTCACCTAGTAGAAACTAATCTAAGTATAAAGATTTATGGTAAGTTTTGCTGGAGCAAATAACTTTCCTCCTCAGTTTGTTGTCGATTACGAAGGCAAAAAAAATCTTACTTTTAACGATTTATGCTTTTAGCCTATCAATAAGTTGAACAAGTCTTCTTGTATACAAACAGCAAATGTTATATCAATGTTTCAGACATGAGATGGTAGCGATTTATAATATCTGAATGATATTTAGGTAATATAGAGAATTAGAAGTGGTACACCTCCTTAATTTTTACCACTTGTTTAAAATTTTAATATGCCTGCTTATATATTCCCTCATCTATTGTTTGGTTCGAAACAGACTACACCAAAATTAGTTACACTTAATTCTAATGGAACGAACAATATAGAAAAAGCAGTAGGAACTGCTTGAGATGTACTTTTAACTAACAAAGATGATGATGAAGTATAAGATTGAGCGGACAAATACGAAGAAGAGCTAGAAGATTATTGTTAATAATTTTCTAATGAAAATCTTCTTATTGATGTATATGCGTTTACCTGAAATGGCCCATCAAGAACATTATAAGACCTATCAAAAGAAGATTTCAGACTACTCTTTGCTTCTACAGGAATTTGTATTTTCATTACGATACTAGGAGGCTTATTTTTCATTACTCCTTTATTTGGAAATGGTTTAACAATACTTGTGTCAATGATATCATGCATTTTCTCAGCATTAGAAGCAATTGGCTTCTTAACATATTGTAAATTAGACTGAATGATATATACAATAACGCTATTTTATGTTTCTGTTTTAACTGGCGGACATGATGCATATCAAATAATAACAGGCTATAGCTTCTATAACTAGTATTATAGACTAAAAGCAAACCTTAGAGGTGAAGGAGATAAAGAAGATACTTATTCATGGAATATAATAAAAGAAACTTTCTTTCATTCCTTTAGTGCTGTTTTTAGTTCAAATATTATGCTATTTTTTGCCTTCTGATGTGCAACTTTGGCAACTAATGTTCCAGGAATGTAGTCATGGTTACTTTAATTAGCATTACTGTTCTTTTGCAAAGCATTCAATCTAGTCTTCCTTGTAGGTTCTTACTTAGTATTTGAAGCTAAATGCGCTGATAAAAAGGAAGTATATGGGTGTTTAGCTATTTGCTCAAAGAAATAGTGTTGTGGTAATTAAATCAAAAGCTAGAAAAAGAAACTGGGACTTAGGAGCACAAGCTTCTTCAAATTAGAAATAAGAGAAAGTAATAAAGAAAAGAATACCAATGAAGAAAGTAGATAGAAGTAAAAAAGTACTACTGAACTAGAAGAATAAGAACCAAAAACAAGTATATTACATCCTTGCACCTTATATTTTGGAATCGCTATGAATAAATGATACGTAAAACTCATCTTAATCTTAGTTTTTATAGGAGCTTATATTTTCTTCTAGGTTTATTCAACTACTGGTAATGTTTGGGTAGATTTCTTACCGGAATGGACTTTTCCAGATGATGAATATACAGCTAAAGTCTTAGACGTAGTAGATAATGACTTCGCAAGAGGTTTTGCTGCAGGATTTTGGTTTAACTCTGAAAGAGTTAATTTTAAGACATTTGAATTTTAGCTAAAAATAATTTAGTTTCAAAATTGGGTTACAGAATGTCAGGATTGCGAAATTTACTATGACTTCAAAATGCTTAACTATTATGCTTCATTATAATAATATGTTGGTGCTGGAAACTGTAAATTTAAGGATTCATAAGGTAATATTAAACCAATCCAGTTAATAAATGGAACTATTCCCGAAATCTATTACGATGTCTGTGTTACATTTTGGTGAAACTCATTTCCTCCTTCTTCGCTTTTTTCTTAAACTCTAATATTCGAAGAAAATCTGCAATTAAAATTAGATCCAAAATTCAAAACTGGACTTCTGAATATAACTGACGCAGGTATTCTGGTTAGATTTAGAAATTAAGATAAAACTCCAGATTATTGAGATGTTGTAGAAAAAGTAAGAGACAAAGCTTTAGATATTTTTGGTAAAGATATTTATATCTTCTCTGTAAGATTTTAATATTTAGCCTCCTTTAGAGTAATGATCTGCTCTAAAAGGTTATGACGATGAAAACGATCCTGCATGAATCTGCTTAACAATTGGATTGGTAATTTGGTTTTTCTGTATGCTATTCATTGGACATCCTTTATTCGGTGCGCTTACTGCTATGACAATTTTCTTTGTATTTGTTGCAACCATAGCAGCTGTAGCTTACACTTTTTCAGCACATAGAGGCTTAAACTATTTCTATTTTTCACACCTTATGATTTCAGTTCCAATAGGTGTAGTTTATTGTATTCATGTAAGTTTTACTATATAAAGGTGGTTTGAAATTGTCATCAATCTATTGACGTGATTACAAGAGGATAATCAAAAAAAGAATTTAACTAAATTCGTATGGAAAATTTCATGAAGCGATATATGCCACTACATTGAATTCACATGGTCCTTGGTGTTATTTCTCTAATACCTTTATTTAATGCTAAACTTTACGTGTTTAAGATTATAGCAGGAGTTTGGGTTTTTGCTTAGTTGTACTCTTTCCTCTATTCCATCTTTTTCCTTATTTGCATAACTACTTCCTTTTCCCTTCCTGCTGATTATGATCAATCCAAATCTCCATATTTCACTCTGAGAAGATCAGGCAGTTCATTATCACCTTAGAAAAAGAAATAGAAAGCTGAAATATATAACCTAAAATTTTAGCCTATTTTTGAAAACCAAAAGTATAAGTAAGCTTTATAGAGAGCATTCCAAAACTTGAGATAAAAGTACTTACTTAAGAAGAATAATCAATGCAACACTGACGTTCCTTAAACCAATGATGCTGATGAATAAACAAAAGTTCAGTTGTTTACTTAATCAGAAGACGTACAATTAGAAAATATTTAGCTCAAAAGCAAGCAAGTAGAGGGAGATAACGCTATTTAACCTTTTTCTATTATTAAATCTTATTACCTTAAATTAAATATTCTAGCTTATTTATGCTTAAGCAGTGATTTTTATTTTAATATATAAGGATTAAATTAAATTACTGACTCTAGTTTCTTTAATGTCAGGACATTTCATACCTTAAATATAATTCTATAGCGTTTCTAGCCTATTTAACCTTATAACGGTATAGCTATAATATAGGGGTGATTATAGGTATTTTAGCCTAATTATGAGTTTCTTTATAAGTATTCAAGCTTGACTTTAGAATAAATTTAATGATATTTTAACTTATTAGATACTATAACAGTCGTAATTTGGAACAGGAAAAGCATTAATATCATCAGAGCTAAGTAAAAATCTAAAATAGTCAGTAATAAAATAAAAGCTAATGCAGGCTTAACTTTCAAGCTCTTAGTTAGAGAAATCTTCTATCTAGTAATAGAGATAAGCAAATAGGTAGTAGAAAGAAAGAAGTGTAGTGTAAATAAAAGTACTAATATTATGTTCTGGAAGATGAAAATAAGTATTGTTAATTAAATAAAAGGGATTACTTTAATAAGTTACAAATCTAATAATGGAAGCAGAAGACGCTGTTTTTATTGAGCATTGGTATATTTTTAATACAGCATTAAATGTGATTTACATAACTGGTGCACTTACCATGATGAAAAGAAATATTAACACTTTGCTTAGTAAATGACAACTGTTCTTTAATCTTTAGCTCCTGATGTTAAGGTTTTTATCAATGAAGTTCCTCCTCATCTTCGAGGCAAAGTTTTTGTCTCCACTGATCCTAATCAAACAGGAGTTTCAGGTATTTTTTTATATAGCGTATACACTTAAAAAGGAACGATTCCCTAGAATGGGATCATTTGAGTTATACTTCAGAAATCAAGTAATTTATTCAAAGCTTGCTAGTGGAATGTGACCTATGTGTTCAGCAGTTTGCTAGAAAGTCAAAGATATAAAAGATGGAATCTTGACTATTTAAGAGAAGAATGAATGGCAGCAGTATAAGCACCAAAATAGATAGTCTGAAAGGTCATAGTAGAACCAAAAGAGAAATCTCTCTGGATAAAATTTCTATCCAATGTCTAAACCTGATAGTGTCTCTTAGAGTGTAAGTGATTTCTAAAAGCCATAAGATGTTAAATAGCAATAACAAAAGCAACAACCCAAGCAATAGCCTGCTGTTGTTTTTAAAGAAGATCAGCAAAAAATAAATTAAGAAGAAAGCAAGCAAAAGAAAAAAGAAAACTCTTAAGTTTCTTAACCTCCAGAGGATAAAAAATAAGTTAAGTAGTCTGAAGTAAAAAATGAATTTAAATAAGAGGAGGTTAAGGCTAAGAAAGAAGTTACATAATAGGATAAAGTTATAGAAGAAAAAGGAGAAAAGCAAAAAAAGAAAATTTAATAAGAAACGGTGATTGAAGAAGATCTACATGTATAAGAAGAAATTGCTTAAAGCCAAAAAAAAGTTGAAGAGCATGATAAAATATCATAAAAATAAGAAACGGAGCAAAAACCTACACAAAATCAAAAAGATGAACAGAATTTAGAGAAAACAAATAAAGAAGAAAAGAAGGTCGAAAAGGAATCAGAAAATTAAGTAGTTCCAAAAGAAAAAACTTAAACTGAAAAACAGAAACCCATTGAAGAACATAAGTAGGAAAACCCTAAAAAGGAAGAAACTAAGAAAGAAGAAGCTTAAAAAGTAGAGACTACCAATGTAGAGCCTGTAGAGGAATAAAAGCAAAAGTAGGAAGATAAAAAAGAAGATATCAAGAAAATAGAACATTAAAAAGAAGAATCTTAGAATGAATAAGTAAAAAAACAAAAATCAAAAGAAATTTAACCCAAAATAGAACAATCTCATCACGAAAATATTGAATAGCAAACTAAACAAGAAAAGAAGGAGGAAAAAGTTGTGTAAGATAAAAAAAATGAAGAGCATATAACTTAAACTATCCAGGAGTAAGAATAATCTGAAGGTTCGAAAAAAGAAACTAATACAAAAACTGAAGATATTTAAGAAGATATTAAAGAAGATATTAAAGAAGATATTAAAGAGGATATTAAAGAAGATATTTAAGAAGAAGTCAAGGAAGAAGTATAAGAAAAGATTTAAAAGTAACTAACTCAATAAGAGGATAAAATAGATGAGATCTAAGAATCATAAAACTTTGAAAAAATAAAAGAAGGTGTTGAAATTAGTAAAACTTATGAAGTTCCAATTCAAATTGGAAAAGAGTCTCATAAAGTAATTCATTATATAGAAAATAAGTTACTAAAATATGTCAGACGAAGACTGTGACTTTACTCTAGAGTCTAGTAATACACTAGTTATGTAGATAAAAGAGCCTAATATGAGAGTAGCTGCTAGCCAAAAAAGTAAAATATAACTAAAATTTGCTAACCTAGATCAAACTGGCTAGTATGATATCATGCTCTCAGTTAAAAAGAATGGGCAACACTTCGAGTCGATTTTGATTAAAGCTATTTACCAGTGAATAATCCAATTAATTATTTTATTGTTTAAAAGTGTTTATCTATTTAATACTAACAAGCTAAGAGCTATTATAGTAGTTTACTATATAATCAATACATATGGAAGACTAATTATAATCCCTAGTATAGTTAACTAAGCTATTTATCATTATAAGAAGGAAAAGTTTGTATAGTATAATTAAATTTAAGGCTATTTTACCTAAAATTTATATAAAACCATTTAATTACTATATTATAAGCAGTCAATCAAGGGTTGCAGTTTCGAAATTGTATAATAAAATTAGAGATTAAAAAGGAAGCTAAAAAATATAAAGTAGAATTACAATACGAAACCTCTTAAATCTAAATAGTGTAAGTATATATTTAAAATGAAATGATAGATGTAAGATTTAATCAAATTCTTTTCCTCCATATTTTCTTCTAGTAAAATTTGTAAAGTTCTACTTTGTTTTTTATAAATTCTAAGCATGTTTTACTATCTACCACAATAACAGGATTACTTGGTCTATATCTCTTATATTTAAAGTAGTCATGTTTCCTGTGGGGAAGCTAGACAGAAGCTAAACTTTTTTGCTTTTTGCTGAGTTTGGCTTGGATGCTTTATTGTTTATCTGATTAATTGTAAAGCTTATAGTAATCCCAATTTGTAGTGGCATTAATGCCTCAATGGATACATCTCATTGCTATTGGAGCAACATGTAATTTGCCATAATGCTTAGTGAAGAGATTGTCTAAAAAGATAGCTTAATCAGTTCAATAGAATTCCTCTAGTCAAGTGCTAAACATGTATTGAGGTAAAATTCATTGCGTTTTTCTTGAATTCTCAAAATGGAATCAGTTTCACTTTTCATTCACATCTATTTCTTAATTTTTAAAGCATTTCCTGTATTCGGTAGAGGAAATCTATACAAACGAAATACTTTTCCCAAATGAAGGATGATAAAATCAATAATAATAGGCATAAAGCATGTATTCATAAAGATCTTGAGAGAAAACTATATCATCGTCTGAAAAAACAGCAGCTGGTGCCTTCATATGTCCCATTGTGAAATTTAATACAAACATAAGGTTCTTATTTATGCGGGAAATTCTGAGATATAATCAAATATCAAGATCAGATTTAATTTCTGGCGGATTAATAGAAGGTGGCTAATAAAGATGAACTATGTTTAATGTCTTAGCTTTTTACTGGATAAAATCTGACATTTTTGAATCATTTCCTGCTTGGGAAATCACTATGATTGTATTGTTTATTCCACGTACATTTTGTAAAGAATTTAAAGTTATGCTAAGCATATCAGTTCGTTTATAAGTTGTAATACAAATTGGAATAATTGGATGTGGTAATTTACTAGCCAAGCTCTTGTATGTCTCCTCGTATTTTTTATACTCTTTCTCGGCATCAAAATCCCAAAACGAACTGACGTTTTAAAGATTGGCATTCCAGTTATCTCACATTTGAAGTCCTTCATCATTGTTCTTTTCAACGAAAAACAAATCATCTGCTAAGTCATAAACAACTTTAGCATTCAAATCATATAAAGTCTACTTCTTTCATCCAAATTATCTTCCACTTCTTCCTATAAGCTTTTTATAAGTATACTTTTTAATTCCATACTCTTCATGATTTAACTGCTTTGCAACAGGATTATCAAAGTTAGTGAAGATAACATTCGATTGAAGAACATGCTACCCATCTAGAAGGTTTTTAATTTTTATCTAGTCTAATATTACGTCTGTTAAGAGGAAATTATCAAATAGACCTTCAAAATGGTTTCCTGTTTACTCGAAAAAACCTTTCACATAACTGAGTTTTTAAATAACTCAGCTGCCAAGTCTAAAACTCAAGCCACTTTAAACTAATCTGTAAATTTATTTTTATTAGTATTATTATTACCCCTCCATATAGAAATTCAATCCATGCTACCAATGACTAGAACCTTCTGCTGAAAAAGCAAAAGTTAAATGTTTTCAAGTGTTTGTTGGAAATTGTTCTAAGAGAATTAACCTTGTACAACCTACATCACTTCCTAACTCAAAATATAAAGTAGATTAGTTCAAATATATAGCATATCCTCAATGCTTTATATGAGATCCACATCCAAAGACATTATTAGAAGCTATAGTTTATATACTCTTCTTATTCGAAATTTATTTGACCCAGATCATCAGTGTTACTTCAGGGAAGTCTAAAGCAAAAGGACCTCTTCCAATTACTCTTAGCTGTTTATTTTTTTTCGTTTCATAATACGTAGATCCTTCAAATTTTCCCATAGGTTTTTTTAGATAGTCAGTATTATTATATTTTTTTAATTCCTCAACTTTATTAATCTAATCCTCCTAAGCATTATCAAACTTATCAAAAGACTTCCTCTATTTGAAATTAAGTTCAGATTTGAATCTTTACTCTCTTTTTTTCTTTTAAAGTTGGAATTGATCAGAAAGATATTTTTGTTCCTTGACTTTTTAAAGTGAGTAGGTTTGATTATGATATGCTATAGTATCTATATTTTTCTTGACAATAGGCATTTCTTTAGTCTAGTTGATATATACCTTTATTTTATTATCTATTGTCTTAAATTTTATGACTTAATTCTTCTCTTACTACTAACTTTCCTCCTGTCTATTAGAATCACTTTAAAGTAATTAAATATGAGTCTAACTTCCAGTTCCTTTAAGATTCGACAAGAAATACCAAAGTACTATTATTTAGAGTAGAATAATAGGGAGCAAAGCTTTATATCTCATTTATAGCAAAATGGATTATTTATTTATAGCACTTGAAACAGAAGGAAAGAAAGCTGAAGATTTAGCTATGCTTGAGTTGGCTGGTTAAGCTCTTAAGATGTTTATTTTTATCTAAATCAACTAGCTATAGTAGAGTTACAATAACAGCTTAAAGAGAATCTCTATGTAGTAAGGATATTTATGGTATAGAGAGTCATTCAATATCTAAATTAAGACTCGAATTAATAACTAAAGCATCAACTACTTTGAATATCATTCTCTGATAAAAAGTGAATTTATAAGGACTTTGATTCTTATTAAAAGTAGTCTCATTATAAATATTAAAAGGATATACTTTAATGCTTAAACTTCTTGTGAAGGTGAAATATTTAAATCTGAATAAGAGTAAACTTAATAAAAATATAGTTTAATTGATATTAACTTCAAGAATCTGGAAATAAATATTTCTCTCATTTGTTGATTCATTAAAAGTAATAATTACTAAGAGTATTATCATTATTATAGTCATTTAATGGAATATTCAGAAAGGCAAAAGATCTCATATAACTAGATATTTAATAAAGGAACTTTTAACGTTTATAGTAGAGAATTATCTAATTAAATGTATTTTAAGAGAATGGAAATATACAGTATAAGAGATTAAATAATCATACAAATTTTCTCATTATTATCATTTTCATGGTTAGCAATAATCTTTTATATAATCTTTCAAGCATCTGTTCATCTTCGCAGTGACTCATTAATATCTATTTAAATTCTTCTAAAGGCTTTGTAAAAATGTGTTAAACTAATTGACTAAGAATTTCCTCTTAATTACTCTGCTTATTTTTAAATTTAGGCAATATATTCTTAAAAACTTAGACTAGCTTTTTGATTATCTCTTCTTTTTATTTAGGATTAAGCTTCTTCTATAAATTTAGAAAAGTCTATAATACACTTCTTGCTGAAATTTACGACAAAACTTGCTGGCTTGTATTCGAAAGAGCTTATACTAAAGCTTGATCAACGCAGCAAGTGTAAACAGAGTTTGAAATTGCCTACTATTCAATTCCTCCAAATATCACTAAATGCTAATTATGTTCAGCCATTACATGACCACATTTTACCTGAGGAAGAAAGCCAAAGCTTTCTATTTTCATTCATGTCATTGTTTTCAAATCGAGAATGTTCAGATCCCCCAAAACTCTATTAAGAGATCTGCCTCCATAAATCGCAATTAGGTTTTTATTTGGTATGAAACTCATAGTATGTAAGCATCTTGGACTTGGAGTATTTCCAAACGTATTTGCTAAAATTCACTACATTTTGTCATCCTTAATTTTAAGTATATATAACTATCCAAAATACTCTGTTTCATTCCTTCCTCCAAACAGATAAATTCCAGGAATCAAAACTCCATTTTTTCTGGAAAACTTATGAATCTGTTTAAATGTAGAATCCTTATTTTCTTAATAGCAACAAGCTACTATAGAATGGCAACCTAAAAATGGAGGTTTAACTTCTCCTTTTATATTAGTTTCTTAAATAAATTAGTTATTCTTAAAGTTCAATCTAAACAAATCATCTAAATACTTGCCTTTATTTGTAATTCCTCCATGAATAAACAATTACCCGTTATATATGCAAGCAGCATGGTATTTTCTACATGGAATTACACCGTGAGTTACCACAAACTCTACATTTTTATTACTTGGACTGAAGATTCAAACTTCATTCACTATTTATTTCTTTTTGTATTCTTCTTAAATTTCCCCTCCAAAAATGATCATCTTATTATTGTAAGCCGAAGCAGAATGTCCATATCTAGGCAATATAGGTATTTAAACTTCTTCTGCAGTTGTATTTCCAATTTAGTTCTTAAAGGTTTAATTAATCTTTTGATTCATTTATTTTGTAACTTGTTCTATATCAGTTGAAGTAACAGAATGTCTTGAAGCTTTTCTGTTCTAAATACCAACTGAAAGTTCTTGGAATATTAATGCACTTCCATAGCAACTAGATCCAATGCCTCCATATAGAATAAAGTAAGGATGGATATAAACAAGACTTGAAGATTCTCTAGCATTGATTTAGCTCTTAATGTTTCTCCAAAAAACTTTTAGATCTTAATATTTCTGTATTATTTAAGTATTCCTCTAGACAAATATAGAAGGAATTCTAGAAGAATCAATAGTTTTGTGCTCTTATCTAACTTAATTTTGCATATTTAACTGCTAAAGTGTTAGCTACTACTCCTTTTTCATTTTATTCATAAACTATAGTGCCTTTTTATCCTTTTTAGTAACAGGAGGTAGATTTTATCACTTTTTAGTACCTGTACTTCTAGTACTTGCAGCTCTAATTTCTTCTTGTTTTACCTAGTTTCTCACAATTTGGTTAATTCTAGAGTAAGCATTTCTCATATAAGTAAGAATTTCTTCACTCTATTATAAATCAGTTGTCGGTTCAAATTTCGTTCATGTAGGCTAAATTAGTAAGGAAGTATTTACTTTCTTTTACCTACTTTTCTATCGGTATTCTTATAACTCATTAACAGTGTCATTGAAAGAACTATTTATATTTTCTATAAGCTTTCTTCTTGATGTTGTTAGTCTAGATTTAGTGGAAAGTGCAAAACTTTCTTAAAAGTGTTCACTTTAAATAGTTTCCATTTCACTATAGAATATTTAGGTTTAATATCAATTTTAATTTTGTTTGCTTATATTATTCAATTATTAAGAAAATCCTAAATGTCCCATTTATAATAGGAAGAGTGTGGGTTTTAAGGTAGTTAATTTTGATAAATAGCTATATTTAGTTACTATTCTTTTTGTTTAATTTGATTCTAATTAATTAATTTACTACCCATAGATTTTTATTGATACTTAATTAGATTAATCAAGTATTTGTACAAATTTTTAAGTTTACTATTTAGTTTCAAGAATGCTTAAAGTGTCTTAGAACTTACTTATTTTGAAAAGGCTATTATCAATAAGTTTAGCCAATTCTTTAAGTTATAACCTAATAGCAATATAAGAAATTACCCTTTGCTTACTCTTATTTAAATTAGACTGCTTTATATAAAATTTAAAGTATATGCTATTTAATTTACAAGCATTTAATACTCTAATGCTTGCTTATTAGATATAGTTTTAAAATTAAGAGTAAATAATGCTTTAGGAATTAATTTAAGCACCTTATAAAGTTTTATATATATGCTATTTTAAGTAGAATGCTTTTCATTTATCATTATTTACAACATATTATGCTTAAATATACCTGTATCTACCTAAGACTATAATTATGCTATTTAAACTGCATAACATACCAAAGGAGCTATTTCTTATTATCTAACTACTCCTTTCCATGCTATTAAAGAAATCCTTGCTAACTTTTTACTTATTTAAAATGCTAGTGAGATAGTTCCTTCCAATATGTAAGCAAATGGCAAATAAAAAGTATTAGAACTATCTGCTTATTATATAATATGCAAAAAGTCTTCCTCTTTAGTCTAGATAGTATAATTAGGTAGCTATTATATGAATATGCAAATATGAGAGTTGGCATGTAATAGACTGAAAGTAGTAATATATTGCTTCTTATGAAGACTATTAGTGCTTCAAGTATCTTATCACTATCACTGTAGCATCTTTTTAACTATTATCAAAATTTATTGCTTTACAGTCTTAAAATACCTCTTTTTAATGCTCTTTTGCTTTGTATAAATACTATCAGATTTATAGTTAGATATTGAAAGTGATCATATAAACTTTTGGAAGTATCATTTTTAAAAGGAGGAAAAGGCTTTAAGTGATATAGATAGAGGATTAGAAGGGATATAAGTATAAACAAGTAAATATATGTAAAAGCTTTAGTTTTAGATACTACTTCAAATTTGAATAAAAGATACTGGAATATCTCTTTGCTCTAGCTTGAAGCATGTGTATTCAGCCACAAAAGTAGTAACAGAGGCTGATATTATATTTACTACCCACCAGACTATTCCAGGTACTTAAGCTTCCACGTAGAGAATAACACAAAAATGGATAAAGTATAAAGTAAAGGTAAAGTCATAAATCTTTCTCGCTCTTTCTACCACAAAAATCATGCACAAAACAAGTAAAGGGACTACGAGAACTTGACTAAGCAAGCTTATCCATCCATACATTGAGCTGAGATCAGGATTTTCGAAAATAATACTCAACTTAAGATTGAGTGAGAAAAGCAAGCAAAGAATTAAATTCAGTAAAATCAGCGAACTATAAAATAATACCTAGAGGCATGCTATTTAGCATATTATCTTACAAGGACGAAATTTCTCTTTTCCGTAGAATTTTGGTTTTTTCATTTTTATTTTAAGAATTATTCAAATTTTAAAGACTCATATGCAGCAAACAGGACAGTTATACAATCAGTTCTTATATATGGCTTTGTAAAATATTAACTCATTTCTTTACTAATAAGTTCCGTCTAATTTAATATCCTTCAATACTGATAGTTCATGCTATTTAACTAGATAAGTTTAGAAGTATAATAAAAACAGTAGAAGAGGGTAAGAAATAATTTATATGAGCATAATAATCCAGAAAATAAAAGGCATTACATACAGAAATAAAGCTATTAATGTAATAAGACAGGTAAGTGTAGCATAGCTAGACATATCACTACCTCTAGCTATTTCTTTATTAATTAATATCTTTACTGCCAGTTATTTTAACTATCATCCTTTTACTCTTATAATAGTTCTAAATCAACTTACTAAAATACAATATATCGTAGAGTTAACTTTGAATAATTAACTAAAGAACTAAGCTAATTAAAAGCTATAGAGTATTAAATTATTTAACTATGAAGTTAGAATAATAGATATATACTTACTTAGCAGTATTAAGTAGAATCCTATTACTAAAACTTTGATAAAGCTCTTAAACTACTAGGTAGGAATAAGGATTGTAATTATAGTTAGTGAGATTATAAATTTAAGTGGCTTTTTAGTTTAAATATTTTCATCTAAAAGAGAATTACTACTTACGCATACTCTTGAGGCTAGTGGAAGAAAATTAGAGTAAGGAAGCATTTAACTGATTTATTAAGAGTAGAGAATATAGTAGTAATAAATAAAGGGAAGGATATAAAAATAAATAGTAATAGAGAGCAGAAGCATATAGATGATGGTAGTTAAAGCTTGTAATTAAAATAAAGTAAATATGAGATGATCTGATATAATTGTTAAATTAATGGGATGCTCTTTAAGTAAAAAAATTAAATTTTGCTAGAAAGGATCTTTGAAGAAATAATAATAACTAGTGGAAAATCATCCTTTGAGTTATTACAAGCCATTTGTACTATAATCTTAGTATGCTTACTCTATTGATGAATGTTAGGAACTAGAAGATTTAGAAGATGAGTCTAATATTGAGAAGTTGAATTAAGAGAAAAAATAGATATAAAAGAAGTAAAATTCAGTGGATATTCCAAAGTTGTAACTCAATAAGTTGTAGCATATGGAGAAATAAATAACGCAGATGGAAAAAAAGTTAGTAGATATAAAGGTAATTTCAAAAACAATAAGAGAATCTCTAAGAAAATAGCAGATTAAACAAGATTTTCTTTCTAATCCAAGTACTGCGAGGAAAAAGTCAGAAGAAAGTTTGTTCACTTTATCTTGCTGGTCATATACTAAACGAAGCACAGAATGAAATATTTTGCTTTAATGAAATCTACAAATCTATTTTCCTAGCTCATCAAGCTTTTTATCTTTATTGAGTCAATCTCACTCCTTACTCAATAGAATCGTATTAAAGTTATTACATGCAATACTATAAAGAAGTAGTAATATATAATAGAAATTAATAGAAGCTATACTAAAGCATAAATGCTTAAAATATAAGAAACATGTTTAAATTATAGAAGGCAGCATAATAAAGCTTAATAGGCTTTACAATAAGAATCTGCTATATAATAAATATATAACATAACTATTCAATTACTAAAACTATGGTCATTAGTATGATAGATTTAAATATATTAAATTTAATTATAAATCAATAACTACCTATTTATTGGTTGCTTTAAATTAGCTAATTCATCTACTCACAATCTTCTCCTCTTTCTCATAGGTTTGCAAGGATTAAGGATAAAATGTTTAGATATAAAGCAATATAAATACAAACTTAGTTATAAGAAGTAAGTATAAGTGACTATTCTGTATAGAGCTATAACGAAAAATAACGTGGAATGAATGATGGCAATAGTTATTTTCTAACTACATATAAAATTAATTATATTTACTATTCATTATTAAACAGGCTGGTATTTAGTTACTCATAAGAGAGCTAGAAAGAGGGTATCAATTACTAATGCTTATTAGTCACTTTGTAGAATATAATTTACCTCCATCTTAAAAATACTAGAAGGAGAGTTTTAGTAGTATCTAGATTGATTCTTATTTAGTTGTTATATAATAATAACTTTTAGTTATATGGTATTTCCAAATTGTTAAAAAGCAATTATTAAGTTACAAATATACTAAATAAGTTAAATAGTCTGTAAAGATATTGAACTCTTCTAATTAAAGCAATTACAGAAATTGAAAAAGGTTAATAGGGTAGTAAGCTAGTTGGAAGGTCTTATATAGAAGGATATAAGTAAAGGGAAATGAATAAGGTGTTAATAGAAAAGCATATTTGTAACTTCGAAGTTAAAGATGTTTTTCATACTCAGAATTCAAATTAACTCTGAGTTTATTTTTTAAAAAATGGAAGAGGATAATTTAATTATTGGACTTAACAAAAGCTCTGAAGAAGAAGAGGAAGAAACAAATCAAGGATGCTGCTCTTGATGTAGAAATCCAAAGAAAAAGAAATAAGCAACCTTTAAATAAAAATGGAAGAATTATTGAATGCAGGTGTAAAACTTCTTGGGAATTGATAAAGAAAATGATGCTTTTAATGTTTTATTTAAACTGCATGCTGGAGAGGATATTCTTTTGACAATGGAATAATTAAAGCAATGCAGGCTTAATCCTAATCCTAAGTTAAAAATTAGAAAGGATTTGGAATTCTATATACCTCAGCTTCTCAATTTTATCCTTTGTGGAGAATATTAGAACTCAGAAGATATGATCAAATTCCTTATGCTGTCTTGTGAAAAATCTTTTTACTTTGCTCATAGAACTTGGTGATTTCTTAACTCTCTTAGAACCGTTTTTCCTGGCACCTGAGATCTGTAGAGAATGGTGGAAGTAGCTCTAAAGCATTGCTAAGAGCAGTGCTACTTTTTCAATTCTAATTTATATTATGAGCGATGAACTAAATCTGATAGATCAATTGATGTCCATGAGGTTCTAAAACTATATCACTTAAAAAGTGAAATCGTGAAATTTAACCCAGCATTAGGAATAAATGATATAATGATTGGCGTATACCAAGAAGAGGCTTTTAAATCAAGTATTATGTTTTGAGAAGATTTAGCCACAATTACTAGATAAGCGAAAAAGGAGTAAAACTGTCACGAATACATATCTAAATAACTAGGAGAGATAAACTCAAAGCTTCCTGCAAACATATACGTACCATTTAAAAGGCATTTTATAATTTGCAATGTTCTCATTAATGAAATAAAAATCTTCTAAACTAAGGTAAGATGTCCTTTACTCCTTAACTTGGAAATATTTATGCCATTTGAGGAAATTATATTCAATTAGCAAGAAAGTATCAACTCATTTGAATCAAGTCGTTCTCAATCCGTTCCAAGCTAAGAAGGCCAAAAAGAATCAATTGTAGAACTTGAAAGAAATGAATATGCTAAATCAATAACTTCAGATTACAACTTTAATTCTTATTCTCAAGCTGCTATAAAAGAGTTTAGTGCTGATTTCGATAGATCAAGAAAGAAAAAAACTTTAGAAGAAGATAGTGATGAGGAAACTAAAGAAGAGTAAAAGGAACACAAAATTCATTATTCCAACTCATTTAAAGAAGATTCAATAGTAGAAGATACTAGCTTCTTTGGAGAAACCTTAGATTAATTCAAAAAGAGAATTAGAAATAATAGTCCTTATGGAAGTCTTACTACTTGAGATGTATTTGCCGTCATTGTTAAGTCTGGAGACGATTTACGCCAGGAATAAGTCGCTATGCAAATGATTTCTCTATTTTAATAGATATTTAATTAGGAAAAATTGAATTTAATCCTTTGCACTTACGATATTATACCTATAAGTGAAGATTCAGGACTGGTAGAAGTAGTACCTGATGCTATAAGTCTTCATTAACTTAAAAAGCACAGACCTAATTGAACACTTATTGATTTCTATGTATAGGAGTTTGGACCTGTAGAGTCTAAAGAATTTAAGAGAGCAAGGAAGAATTTTATGAGGAGCCTCGCAGCTTATTCTATTGTTTGCTATTTACTCTAAATAAAAGATAGACATAATGGAAATATTCTTATTGATCGTAGAGGATGCCTTAGTCACATAGATTTTGGGTTTTTCTTAAGTGCATCTCCTGGTGGCAACTTGGGTTTTGAAATGGCTCCTTTTAAGCTTACTAATGAATTTGTCCAACTTCTTGGAGGCTTTCGTTCTGCTACCTTCAGACAATTTCGCTCTTATTGCGTCTAAGGCTTTCTTGCAGCAAGAAAATAGGCTCACAAAATTACAGGACTATTGGAAATGCTAAGAATAGGATTTGGGGCCTAGTTGCCATGCTTTTAATCAAAGAATACAATGCAAGAACTTAATCAAAGATTTAATCCAAGAAGAAACATGTCAAGAGCTGACTGCGGAGAGTATATCAATCAACTAATTAACGAAAGTTTAGAACATTGGACAACAAGATGGTATGACCGATTTTAGTATTATTGTCAGGGAATATTTATGTGAACATAATTTTTTAATCATTAATTATTATACTTTCTTCCTCATTACAAGTATCCACTTGCATAAAACTTATATTTCCACTTTTTACCTTTCCTTCCGAAAAGTTATCTCTTTATTGCTTTACTTCAGTGACTTGACGAAACTTATTCTTGAGAAGGTTTAGTTAAGATTAAACGTAGACTAGTTAGCTATTTTAGTTCTCTATATGCTTTATAGCCTTTTAAGCAGCGTCAATAGCTAATTATTGTAGCGACTATGTTTCATTTTGCTCTTTATGTCTTCTTAATTCCTCTTAAGTCAAAGATCTGGTATCTTTTTGGCTAATTTTCTGGATTTTATTTAAAACAGAATAGATATTAACTCTTGCTTTTAAAAATCTTTCATTGCGTTTTCTTTGCAAGATATCTAGAACGATTTGTCTAAACTTTGTTATATATCCTGTCTCTTATTGTGCATTTGCGAAGTCATTCAAAGGTGGACCTAAAGCTCCGAAACGTTGCAATGTATCTAAAACTTACTTAAGAATGACTTAATTATCTCTCAGTCTTTCTATTATTTTTCTTTTGGATATCTTAAACCCTATAATATGATGTAAGCACTTTCCTTAGACTTGGAAGCATTCATTTTAAAAAATAGAATAAGGGAATAAAACACTCCCCTTCCCCAGTTTTTCTAAGTCAATTTCAGCAGGATATTTCAAACTATCCTAATTTTAGTTCTTTTATTCTACATTATTAGAATATATTCCAAACTCATCCTTAGAAGGTATAACCTAGACTCTATCTTTAAGTCTTGGGACTTCAACCCTTCTTATTTAAAGCATGTCTTTATTCATCCTATTTTTGATAATGTTTTAAATATTAAGAGCTTTCTAGCTTAACCATCCTTAAGTTAAAAATCATAGGCTTTTTTCGTTTATCGTCAAAGATATTTATAGTTTGCCTTCTAGAATTATCACTATATTGTTTATTTTTTGGCCAGGTAAGAACAGGTATTAATCAGTTTTGACATTAAAAGGTTTAAGGATATAATAAATGTCTTGAAGAAGAGCTTACGAAGCTTGATTAAAGTAAGGGACTTACTATAGCATTTCTATGTGTTGATGCTTTAATTAGTCATTATATGTTTACATTCCTTTCCTTAGCAGCTACTTTGCTTTAGGAAACTAACTTATCATTTTCTAGAAATTCTCTCTTACTAAAACTGCTAAGAAATTGTAATTTAATGATCTCACTGTTGCTGTTCTAGGGAAATGGGTAATTAAAGAAACTTCTCCAAACATGGCTCCAAGACCAAGAAAGCATACCCTGTATTATTTACTATATAGATCCGAAACAAGTACAACACACTCACCTCTTATAAGGAAATACATCTAATCAGCCTTTTTATCTCCCTATGTAATGATATCTGTTTCAGGCGAAGCATATAAATTGGTAAATTTGCTAATAAGGAATTGATGTAATGCTTCATAGTTAAAGAACAAGTCATTTTGTTGAAGTAGCTGCTTATAGATCCATTGATATACTTCTTACTTAAGACTTGGACTTAAAAAGGAAATGAAATTTTCGAATTGATACTCATTGTCTTAGTTATTATAGGTATATGCGATAAAATCTAAAACGTTCTCTTGAACATCTTCATTGAGTTTCAAGTTTTTCATAGCGTTATTAGCAATGTCTTACTTTTCTTGCAATCTTGTTCATTTTCTATTAAGATTTCCCATTATAAGCGCCATATTACCAAACATAACTGCTGCTATTACTGCACCTATTAGAATACACAATGTGCAAAACACTAATTCCCACGTTGTTCGACATCCTAAATCACTTGCTATTAGCATTTGCACTGAATAGTAGTAAACCATACAATATTTTGACACACTATTTGATTTTCAAAAATTAGTTGATTTAAAACTAAAATCAGTTGGAGGAATTCATTCTTTGAAAGTGCCTACATTATCTTCCAGGTCTATGAGTATATACCAAATACAGGCTACGAAGTGAATATAAAGAAGCAAGAAGAAAAAAAGTTAGCCTAATCTTAGGGATAACTTAACATCCTCCTATGCACGCATATAAGTAATAATTCTACCTAAACGTGCAATTCTAATAAGCTTTGAAAGGGCTATTAGTTTAATGCTCTTTCCTTTTTATTCTATAAATAGCATTAAAATCATATCAATTGGAATTACTGCTAATACATCAATAACAAACTTCCAAGATTTAATATAATGCTAGGCTATTTAACTTGGTTCAGTTAATTCATCACCTGTTTTTGGATTGATTGCGGTAGTTCGAAAATTGAGCAAAATGTCAATGAAGAAAAGAAAATCCACAATTGTATCAGTTATTTCAATGTTAATGGATTACTACTATTCAAAAGCTACCAGAAAAGGAAACTGAACACAATTCCAAGCTGCTAGAAGCATAATAAAAATATCTCATTTAACTCTAAATTTGTTATGAAGTCTCAATAAAGGAAAGTTATTAACATTTTGCACCTTTTCTTATATCTTCTTTATAGAAATTTCTTTAACTGTACTTTACCTTCTTCTTTCTAAGAGTTACATCTCAGCTTTACTAAATTTCCCTCCTATCAAAGTGAGGTTTTTAGGAGAGTCAGAAAGGGTAAATTATATATCTCCAGACCTCTATGAAGCTGCTTTTTTCTTCAATAGATCAATGGAATTCTTTTTAATATTTAGATCAGGAACTTACTATTAAATCTCACTCAAATTGAACTAGTTTTCTTCAGTGCAAGATGAGAACTAATTACCAATAGTAGTTTTCTCTAAAGCTAATTAACCTGCATTTGAACTTCTTTATTCCAAGCTTTATCATCCAGTTAGTTGATTCTAATATCTTGTGCTTTTCTGATGAATAATATTCTTGAAGGGCATGCCTTAAATTAATTTCCTAGCGAAGAAATAGGAGTGATAGAACCTTTACTAAAGGTCATATTAGTACATTTTCAGTAATAAAGAGAAATATAAATAATTAAATCATAACTATATGGAATATCATTTAGCATTCATATCAACCTTTCTTTAAGAAGCAGTCTAACTAAACTAGAGTCTATTACTACTATTTATTCATACAAGTATCAATAATATAGACTAACACTCAGCACTTTGCTTAACTGCTATATAGAAGGATAAATTTTAAATGAATTGTGTGATATATTAGAATTAGAATAAATTTGATGATTTAAGAATTTAAAAGAAGCTAAATAAAGGAAAATTATCTTATTTGCAAATATAAGATCTAAGCAGCTTTTATCTATAAGAAGCTTATTTTGTCTTGTTTTTATATCTAATAAAATACTTAAAAGCAAAATGTACTAATAGTTTAGTTTTTTTTAAAAGATTTAACTCGATCAATCGTAGATTTAGCTATCTTATACGAACATTTAGAAACTAAAATATTAACAGATGAAGTTTGAGGATATATGTCTATTAGAGTGTTAAAAGGATAAAAAAGACAAGGAAAAAGTAAATTAAATTAGCTTTTATTGTAATAAAATTAGCCATTTATCTGGGGTAAAAAGCTTATCTGAAGAAATAAAAAAGCAAATTCGTGATTAAAGATATGAACTACATAAAATAGGAGAGGTCTGTTAATTTTGTCTGAAATAAACCTTTAAATACTTAAACTAAAGATTAATGAAATTGGAAATACAATTTTTAGAGTATATGTATTGATAGAAATAATTTTGGCAATATAGTGTATATATTTTCCTTTTGAATTACTTATAGAATTTTAAAAAGTATTTTATTACTAGGAAATAAATTTATATTTTAATAATATTGCTGATAAATAGACAAATGCATGATTAAGGGTGATGCTAAGATAATTTGTTTAAAAGGAAATAAGTAAAAAGTAATCCCTGTGCAGATAATATCTTAAACAAATTTTCATCCAATTATTCGTTATTTAAGGAGAAATTTTTATATGATACTTTCAACAAAAACTGGAAAGCCCTTATATTTAAAATAATACCAAGCAGATCAAATCTTTGCTTGTGAACTTTATTTATTCATTTAATTTTATCTCTGAGAAAGTATCAAAAAATATTTCATAAACTTAATTGTACTATATCAAAATAAATTCTATTCTAAACCATAATTTTCTTTGGAAGACAAAAGAAAAGGCATTGAGGTGGTGAATTAATAGATAATATAAAATAATTTTGCAATTCAATTTTATTTAGAAAATAAGCTTTTAACTTTTAAAACCAAATAGTTAAAAATATAAACGTTGAACATCTTTCGTCTTACCTTATAAACTAATATTGATCCTAAAACCTTAAAGTTATTGAACTAATGACTTAGCTTAATACTCTATTTGAGATTTAATAGTTGAGCATTAAAATATAAAGAACTAATTTATCTTTTACTGATATCTATAGATGTGTAACGAGAATCTTTCTTTTTGCTTAAGTAATTCAAACTTCATTAATTAGTTTTATCTTCTTATTTTAATATTCATTATCATAGATTTTATTTAGTTTACTCCCTTTATGAATTTTAATAGCACTTATCTTATTTTAAAAAGAAAGAAAAGATCTAGAAAATTAATCATAAAACGATAAAAATATTCTAGGTATATTAAACATCTAGATATTTCATTTTATATGCTCCACTCATGAAAGTATTTAATGTACCTTCACTTAAAATCAATTAATACTGTTAGCTTTTAATTTGAAGGATTATTTTTAATAAAAGGAGTTAAGAACTAACAATATGATTATATACCAAGGAGAATTATATAGATAATTATTTAAGAATATTCTCCTTTAAAGAACATAAAACTTTGGAATGAAGAATGCATCATAAATGATATATGCAATACTTATTACTATATAAAATAATAGTGCTCTTATATTATTTAAGTAACCTTTAAATTATGCTTTTGCATTTATGTACCCTTATTGTAAAATTAGTTCCAAGTATATTTCTTTTATTTATTAATTCCTTTTTTATCAAATTAAAAGAGATATTATATTTCCTTTTATTCAAACCATTAAAAAAGATAAAATAATAGAGATGTTAAAATAAAACATATAAAGATACTTCAAACTTTAAAATAGAAATAAATGGTGTTTGATTATATTAAATAGCTTATTAATATTACTTCACAAGCTTAAAAGCATTGGATAGGGAAATATAATAGTGAAGTATTCTTAAATTAGTTAAAGGATTATTAATACTACCTCTTTGCATTCGACTCCTCTGCTTTTTTACTCTATCGCTTGCTTTACCTTTATATATCAAAATTAAGTTGCTATTTTTAGTTTATAACTAGTAGTTTTTCATTGGACATAGCAGCTAATTTGATTTTATGAAATAATTTAAATTAGGAACTGAAGGAATTAGAAGAGTATATCTGAGTAAATTGAAAGTAGCTATTTTTTTAAAACGATAAATAAAGAAGTTAGGAGGTAAGTTTTTTGAGCAACTTATCATAATAAATAATATTAGACTCAACTCCAGCTTTAACATCCTACACAGTTGAGTATTCCTATCCTTTACATTCTTCAACAACTTCTCTATATTTAATCAAACTTTTGGCCCACTCTAACAGCTTTAGAGCAGCATCAAACTGAGGTTGTTTATCACTAGTTAGCTATTATTCTATAAGCTCTTTGGCTTGCTAGATTCTATGTAAACACTTACTTATGGATTTTTAAATTATCTTTATCACACTGAGTGCACATTTATACTGCATTATCTATATTCTTCTAAAAAAACCTTCATTAATCTTCTGTTATCCTTTTTTCCTATAAAAGGAAATTTAGAACCATAGCAAGCCATACTAAGTTTCTTGGAGGACGTGTAATCTATTTTAGCTCAGTTCATTTTTCCTATTCAAGAATCTATAAATTTTTCAAGTCTTTTTCATATTGCTGTAAGCTTTCAGATACTTTAGGATGTGTTTAAACTTGAGTAGAGGCCTTTTATTCCAAATTCTAGTTTTATTGCAAAATTTATTCATATTCTTTGGTTAGCTTTTAATGAACATCAATTCAACAATGAGTGACACATAGTTTTAAGTCTTTATTCACTTATCTGATGACAAGTTAATCTTCTTTTATGAAGAAAGGGAAAATATGGTCTCTAAACAAGCAATATGGTAACATAGTAAGTCAGTTGGGTTCTGAACATATTTTTTGCTGCTTAATTTCAGTGACAGCTTATTCAAGTTTTTCTTTTAATTCTTAAGGCAATTGTTCTTTTTTATATGCGCATAAGGTGATTTATATTAGAAGTTCTTTGTAATCCATTATTTACTTAGAAATTTAATAAGTTGAATCTATTTTTAAATTCATTACTCTTAATCATTTAAACCTATTCACTTTAATTCATCTATAGTCTTCCTTATTACTTTTCTTAGGCCTTTCATTTACTTGTCATACCTTAGAGAGAGCATGGAAAATAGGACTATTCAAGAGTCATTTACGATTTAGTAATTTCCTGGTATTTTTATACTAGCTAAGTTAAGCTTTTAGCATAATTTTACTAATTCATCTATAAGAGATTAAAGCTAATGCATTTAGATAGTTCTAATAGAGAAATTAGTAATTAGCATCTTAAAGAGATATAGTGTTTGCTAATTTAATAACCCAAGCATTGCTAACAGAGTAGAGAGCTAAAATTATTTTAGATTAAGAAGTGGAAACTTTATATCCAAATAAGCTGATTTTACTGTATTTTATATGATAAACAAAAAATTCACTTGTCAATACATCCAACATTGCTAACCAGAACTGAAGAATATCTTATATTAGTAAAGATTGAAAAAGTAGCTTTTCAGTTAAAAAATAGTGATTATTTTTGAAATTACTAATAGATTTGAAATCTTAAAACTAAACTATAAGAAGGAAAATTAATATCTATATAAAAGGATAATCATAAGCTAACTATATAATAGTATACACTTGGATATTAATGCTAAAAGGGTGAATTTATGCTATAGCTTAAACATAAGTAATACTAATAAAGTTGAGAGAAAAAGATTTATATATCAAATCTGAAGTCTAATTCTAAGAATGGCTGAGATAATTTTGCTATATTAAAACTTAAATTTTGTGGTTTTATTAATGAGAATAATAGTATCTAGAGGTATCTTTTAGGATAATTATTATAAGTTGAGTTTTTATGTTATCACTTTAAAGCAATAAAACATACTCCTTCCTTAATTTAATATCTTTATTCAATTTCATTTCTAAAGCATCGCTGGACTCCTTTTTACTTAACCTAAAATATTTAAATGCTTATTTCTAAGAAAAGCCTTAACTTGGAGTGTCAGAGTCTAAATATGAAATATATATTAAGCAATCATTTAAGCTATATAATGCTCATAAAAGAGGTTTAGTTCTATTTATAATATCCAAAGTTTATTCTTTCTAGCATTTATACTAAATAGAACAATCTAGAAGATGCAAAAATGACAAAGTTATCTAAAATAACTTTAATAGCAAGAAGACCTAATAAAATAGCAAAGGCATGCTTTCTATACTTTCTCATAAAAGTAAAGCCATTGGATATCTATAGTAGGATATAAATCTTTACATTATATATAAGTTGAGTTGTCTTAGTAAATTCCAAAAAGTTAGAATAATAAAGGTTTAAAATTTGTATTTTTAAGAGGTTAAAATAAAGAGGTATTCACATAAAATGGTAGACTTATCAAATATTTGCCAGATAATATAGGATTCAGGAGCTGAAATAAGATCATAAGATGGTAAATAGAAAATGTAAGTTTAGATAATGTAGATCTACTGAGGAGTTCAAGCAATAAGCTGAATATAAAGCTAAAATAGCTAATGTAGCAGAGGAAGTTAGTGGAAAAGATTGATAGTAGAGATATGATCTGGCTATGGAGAAAAAATAGACTGCAAACAAAGTATATCAAGAAAACTAAATTGACTAAGCTATTAATTTGTATATGGAGAACTTACTTTATTTAGATCTTACTGGGACTGAAGAATAAAAGCAGAAAGTTATTTAGGATTTAAAGATTCCTATAGTAAACAATTTGGCAGCTTGCATGTTTTAAAAGGAAAAATATGACACAGCTATTACTTTATGTACTACTGTATTATAAATGGATCCTACAAATAAGCGTGCTTTTATGAGAAGAGCAAACGCCTATTTTAAAAACGGAGAATATTCTTCAGCGAAAAATCAATTTAAAGTGATATTAAACAAGTACTGCGAAAATGAAAATGAGAAGAAAGAAGCATAGGACAAAATAGCGAAGTGTGATTTGAAACTAGGGAAAGAAAAAAATGTTTACAATAAAATGTTTAAATCAGAGATATATGTTGATAAAAAAGCACCTCCTAGTTCTCAGTGGTTCTTCCAAAATTGGTTCAGAGGATTAAAAAATTGCTGCTGTAAAAAGAAGAGCAAGACAAAATGATATCTCATAAATATTTTAAGTTCTATTCTAAAATCTTTTTATTCTTGCTCAATTATTAAGTTTAAGATTCTATTTTATAAGCAATTCATATATCTTTGCGCCTAAATATAAATACTCTTTAGAATATTTAGAAAGTTAAATACATTTACTCTCAGACTTAAAAGCATCATTAGTTACAAATAAATTAATACATGCAATCGCTTTAATTAGTGCTTAGCGTTTTAAGCAACTATAGATACTATTAGTTTGATCTTATTAAAGGGATAAATTACAAAAACTAACAATATCTGCAAGATTTGCAGAAATCAGTCTCCTTATTAAAGTGGTTTTCGGTATCTAAATTTAATCTTAAAGTGCTAAAATTTAGTTAGTTGAATTAAAATATTTGTGATGTTTTAGATGAAGTGTGGTCTTAATGTTAGAAGGTAATTTTTGGTAGGGTTTTATTTTAAAGTTTTCTAGCATTTTATTTAAATTTTTAACTGACTTTTAAAATAAAAATAATAATGGGTGCCAAGAAAGCTCCTGCTGCAGATAAAAAACCAGCTTAAAAAACTGTTCGCAACAATCAAAAGCAAGAAGAAAATACCAAAAGGTTAAAGAAAAAGAGACATGAAACATTCTCGCTCTATATTTACAAAGTTTTAAAGCAAGTCCATCCTGAAATAGGCATTTCTAAGAAATCAATGTCAATTATGAATTCATTTGTTAATGATACCTTCGATAAATTAGCAATTGAGTCTAGCAGACTAGTAAGATATGGAAGAAAAAGAACATTAAGTTCTAAAGAAATTCAAACTGCAGTAAGACTACTACTTCCTGGAGAACTCGCTAAACATGCTGTAAGCGAGGGAAATAAAGCCGTTCAGAAATTTGTCGGTTGATCTTTTAGTAACATTTAATCGAATTTCTTAATTTTATCAGATTTTTAGCTCTAAAATCTTCACAATCAACATTATGTCAATTATTTATCCTTAAAACTCTATCTTGACATTCTTTTATCGTCTTTTCATCTTAATTACTTTGCTTATAAATCATAACATCATAGCAACTATTTTCTTAGATAAAGGGATAAATTAAAGTGCTACTAGCATATCTTGATGATCTCATAAATTCCTCAGTTTTATAGACATTTAATTTATCTTTTAATTATTAAGAAATTCAAAGACAAAATTCTTATTTAGTCATCTGACTAATAAATGATAGAACTTTTAGTTTTAGAATATTAGAAATGTTTAAAGTTTTAACCTCAGAACCTAAACACTATAAAAAACAAAATTAAGTTAATAAAAGTTATTAAGAAGGCAATTATCAAAACTAATTTGAAACTTACTCGTTAAATTGATCAAAACCCGAAATATTAGCTACGTTTTTATTTTTTTAAAAAATGTAAGCAAAAACTTAGATCGAATAAATCTTAATATTTTTAGGAAAGTTTTATCTACTAGAACTAGAATGTTAATAGCTTTAAAATGAAATATTAAAAATAAAATAGATAAAAGTTAAAAATTTTGTATTTCAGCTTTTATTTACTTTTTCTCCATTCTTCTAATTCATATCTTTAGTACTTCCATTTGAGTTCAAAGAATTTTATTCGCTTGCTTCAGTAGATAAATGCCTAGGATCTTTCTTTTTCTTCTAAGTCTTCTTTTAGCAGCAAATTTTTCTTCACTTTTTGCCTTTTTAGCTTTGATTTTAAGAATCAAATGCTACTTTTTTTTATTTGCATCCAGTTTGTTCGTAGATTTTCTTCTTTTGCTCATAAGTTAATTCTTTCCAAGAAATAAGTTCATTTTCCTATACCTTTCCCTCCAAATGAGTCTTTATATAGTCATACTATGGCTAATACTTTTTAGCCTTCTCTTCAAAATAGAATATGATGATTAAGAGTATTCGCTCCAGTTTTCTCATGAACAATCCAAAAAAGTAATATATTCCTATAGTGCAGCCTAGTAAAGTAACTATTAAGATAGTTCATTCCTATTTATAAGCTCTTGCTGTTCTAACTCCTTCTTCAGATACTTGCAAGGAAATACCAGCAGATACACCATAAGTAAATTACTACTGAGTTGAGGTAAATTAACTTCCCATTTTTCAATATTTATTTTAAAGCATTATGTGATATCCTGTTTCTGTTTCCGGATCTCCATCTATTTATGATTCGAAAACTGAAGGAAAAATAAATAACATTAGAAGAGTTGGCGAAGGACCTATAAAGATAAAATTTGTAGGTGGTACTACAATAGCGGATATTTAGCTCAATTTATTAGGGATGCTTGATGTAGAAGTTATATTAAATTGAATAGATCTTGCTTAGGCTCCTTATTCTTATTATTTAAAAATAATTAATCCTTGCTATTTAATATTACAACCATAGCATTATATTTGCACTATGCATTATAAATAAATATTATCTAAGTAGCATTAAGGATCAGATCAGCCTCCTTTTAATTGGTCAATTTCTATATTACTATACGAAAATTACGTAGAGTAACATTCTACCCATTCATTTGTGAGGTTTTAATCTTTAACGCATTAACCTTAGTATGATTGAAATGCTATTTTTATATTGAAATCTCCTTATATATTCGAAAACGTTTCTTGTAACACCAAAACGGGAAGTAAAGTCTTAATTTCTAACTAATTATTTTTGGCAAACAGTACTAATATAAGAGCTACTATTCCAAACGTGAAAACCATAACACAAAAGGTACAAAATCCTCCAAAAGAAGAATATGAAACCTTCATGGGCTATTGCTATGAGTAATTATGATAAAAGAAGTAATCATCAATCGCTTTTAGCATAACTAAACTTTTTTCTCAGCAAGCTAGAATAACTAAGAAAATAAAAATTACGCAAGCCATTACAATTGCTATTATCACTATTATATCAATGATTTCTTCCTTATCTTCTATTTTTATTTCTGGTTGCTGGCTATAAACATTTATATCTGGCATGTTTTGTTATGGAAATTATGAGCCTATTTAGCAATATAAACCTTAAGGACACTGTTTGCATTTTTTTGTTCCAGTTTCATTACTAAATGTTCCATAAGGACATGGCTAGCAAAACTTAAAGGAGCTTGCGGCTTCGACTTTATTTTCTGTTCCTTTTACGCATTGAGCGCACTAAAAATTATTTCAATATGTTCCTCTTGAGCAGTACTTACATTAATTCGTGCTATCAGTACCCATACTACAATTCCATTTGCATTGATCATATGGGCAATCCAAATTATAAATTCTAATCTCTTTTTGAGACATTCCTTCTAAAGCAGTTTCTCCTACTCTTGCTATTCCACCAAAAATGATGAATTTTTTTTAATAATATACCATTGAATGTCCATATATCTTATTTGGATACAAAGGATCATCTTTATTTGCGTCTCAAACTGTTACTTTTTCAGTAGATAAATCATACTCGAACATGTCGTTGAAAGACTCTACTCCATTAGCTTATCCTCCAAAGGACATTATTTTGCTTTCTATTCCTGCAATAGCTATTTTCCCTCTTTAAGAAAGTTTATTTTCTCCTATTACCTTATATCATTGATTTTCATTAATATCATATTTGTAACATTAACTTGTTGGAATTTCCTAATCACTTTATCCTTAAACCACTACAAAATACTTGCCGTAGATATGAGCTTGGCAATACATAGAAGGAGATGGCGAAAAAGGATCTTGCTATTTTAGCAAAGTTCATTGGAAGTTTCCAAAATCAAAAGATCATAATTGATCCAGTAAATTATATCCATCAAAACCTCCAAAAACTAAAAAGGATTTTCCAACAGCAGCTCCACAGCTTCCGTATCGTTCTTTTGGTGCAGCTCCACCGTATTCAATTTTATTCCATTAGTCTGTCATTGTATTAAATGATCATAAATCATTTAAAATGATTCCATTTTAATCTATTCCTCCATAAATTAGCAAAAAATTTCCATTTGAAACAGCGAGATGTTTTGATCTTGCTACAGGAAAAGGTTTATAGAATGTATGCTTTTTTCAGCTCAATTTTTTAAAATTTAGTTCCCAAACGTCGTTAGTTTTAACTCCTTCATTTTCTCCTCCAAAAACTCACATTTTATCTGAAATGATGGTAGCAGTATGATATACAGATTCTTTAGGAACAGACATGCTTGCTGATACTTATTCTCATGTTAAAGGATTTTTAGTAATATCTAATTTTATAAGATCATTTTTTAGACCATTACGAGTAAATCCACCATAGACTCAAATCTTTTAATTATGAAAAACGGCAATCGTTGAATCTCTAGCATAGTTTTCCTTATTTGTAACATTCAGTTCCATTCATTTTATAGACTTAACGTTTGATAAATCTGCTCTATAGATATTAGGGATATTATTTTATTCAGTTTCATTCCACCCATAAAAAAAATATCAATATCTTTAACCATCATAAGCGGCTGCTGATAAAATAATTTGGTTTGGAAATAATTGGCCAGTCATATCATAGCTAGTTCAATATGAATCAGAGAAGTTATAAACATACATAAGAGGAGTTTAGATACCTTAAACAAACCCTTGCTTTAATATTAAAAACCCATCTTTATAAATTAAATTTCCTGAGATTTAAGGAGGAGGGATACTTCCTTTCTGTTCTAATTTTTATCAAAACATATCCTTTGAATCCAACATTCATAAATCGTTGAAGGTTCCATAAAATCCATCACCTCCAAAAACTACGAATTGTGTAGTACCATTTTAATCAATTAGACTTGTACACATAGCAAACTATCTCTTTGGAGGTTTCATTCCCTTAATATTTATTTTTTTCCAGTATTGATCTTCGAGATGAAATTGCCACAAATCATTTTAAGGGCCTTTTGAAGTTTTGCCTGAAAATATGATATAGTACTATTCGCTAGAATCTTTAAAAGAACATATGGAGCATCTTGCATCTGGCTATTAAACTGAAGTTATTTTTATATACTCCCAGTTCTCTTATTTGAAATTAAACTTGTAAACTGTTTTCGATAAAGAATCTGCGTATAGTCCATGTGACATTATGAAAAAATCATCAAACTATTGAGCGGAATGGTATTATCTCTTCGAAGGAGGAGTTTATGACTTAGGAAATGTAGACCAATATCCAATTGAATAAGCCTAAATAATTAAAAGGAAATAAAGCATCATCTTCCTTTATTATATTAAACCTACAAAATCCATTTGATAAATGTTTAAAGGAGTTTAAGCAAAATAAACTACTCTAGTTCTATTTTCCTTTTAATTTTAATTCCCATAACTTCATTTATTATTATACGTCTTCGACTATGAGAAGGAAAAAACTATAAAAACTAAAACTAAGATAAGACTTAAATATTAGCTGCAAGTTAAAAAGTTACTTGTATAATATAGATAAATAAGAGTTAGAAGATGGTAGTGAATTAAATAACTGAAATTATGTTACAAGCAGAAATAATCTTAGGGACAAGCTAAAATTATCATAGTGCTTTGTATTTAACCACATAATAAAACTAAAGACTATTAGCATGTTACTATATTTTACCTACTAGAGTGATAAACAACTTTTAAAATAATGAATTAATAGATCTATTATAAATTATTTCGGAAGGATGTAGATGAAGGAAACACCATTCTTAGTAAAGTTACATTATAAGCAATTTTCTCTTTAATTTGAGAATTAAATATAAATTCTAGCACTTCTTATTTTAGATAATGAGTATGTTAGACACTTGCCTAGATTACTATTAATAATATATTAAATAAATATAATCATAGTAAACAAATTTATAAAAGCTAGCTAATTCTGACTCTTTTTTGATATCTTAGACTTTTTTCCTATATAAGGAAATTATATAAGCTTTAAGATTTTAGAAAATGTGGTTTGCTAATAAAATAATATTTATAAGATCAAAGTATTTGACAAATGTTAAATAGAGAATTCTGATCTTATACAGAAACTTTCAATATTCATACTTATAAATTATTTTTATCTTTCTTAGTAAAATATCAATAATCATATAGCTACGCTAAAATTAAAAAATGAACATTAGTACATTAAAATTTAGATAATCGGAATCATGAGTCTAAATAAAATTTCTAGTATTTAGACTTGACTGATGGAATGAAAAATTAGATCTTTAGGCTTATAAATAAGAATTCTAGAGATATAAAATAAAGCTAAATATATGTTCTGATTCAATTCTGCAAGGCTAATCGAGCATTTGTAATTTCGATTTATAAATTAATAATAAATGATTTTCTTAATTCTAAGAGACTAAAATCTTTTGTTTATGCCTAATTTAATCTTAAAGATTTGAAGCTTAAACTAAATTAATAAATATAAATGCTTGCATATCAATTACTTATGTGAAATTAACTTAGTACAATATTCTTTATACTCCTTCTAGTTAAGTCTATTTTTATAACTTCGAAGTTAGGTATAGAGTTAAAGTCATTGCATGTATTTACTCCTTGTTAAGAGCTTCTTCAATAATTTTTGCAGTCATATATATGAAGGGAGTCTAATACGATGATTTAATGTTCGTATAAGTGCAAATATAAATACTTGAAGTACCTTAAAATCTAAATAGATGAAATAAATTTGAATGCGATAGTTCATAAAAAGGCCTTAGATAATTAGAGAAAAAGATAAGCTATCTTAATAAAAGCTAAGAGTAATAAACATAGATAACCCAATTAATAAAATAAATGAATGTATTAATTAGTTGGAATGAATATGTAACATCCCATTTTAATTAAAATGGAAACGCATTTAGGATAACTTATTTTACAATTCAACGAATAAAAGACTACGTTAGACGCATTCGAGAAAATATCCAACTTTATCAAGCATCATACTTTCTTGCCTAAGAAGCCAGAAATACGTAAACCATAAGAACAAGATAACTGGAGATTGCTATCTCAAAATTTATTAGGTACAAAACCCTAAATTCTCCCGCTAATAAGTGATTTGCAGCAAGATATGAAAATCTTGCAATGAATTGGCATTGGACTCTCAGAAGAAGATATTCTGCGTCTGTAGCTAAGTCTTTCTAATTTGTAAGAGTGTGTTCAATGTTCTGATCTTCGATTCTGGGGAAAGTTTATGACGTCAGGTTAAGATTATTATGTTGTAGAAGGAAAAATTTAAAGCATGAATAATCCTTTAGAATAGGTCAGTAAAGAAATAGAAGCTAAAGGAACAGGCACCAATGCATATACTTATTGGGTAACTAACTCCTTGTTGAGACCTTGGGTAGAATTACCTGATATTACGCCTGAATAGCTTGGAGTGGCAAGGAAAGTAAGAAAAATTATGACTGGAAATCTAGATGCTGATGTTTTTACTTATCCTCCGTTTCCTGGCAAAGAAAGACATTTTTTAAGAGCATAAATTGCAAGAATAACACATGCCACAGTAATCGCTCCAAAAGGATATTACAAACTATAAGAAGAAAATGAGAATGAAATTGAAGTGGAGGAAGAAATTTCATTACCTGAGGATATAGGAAATGCAGAAAATTGGCAGCACATTTTTGCGATGATTTTAAAAGCAAACAGAATAAACCACATTGAAATAGAGGATGAAGAAGCAATGAACAAACTTTAAGAAGAAGATCCTCCTTAAGGAAGATTAAGAGAAATAAGTTCAGATGATCCTGTTCCAGGATTAGAAACTGCTTGGGCCATTCGAGTAGAAGGTGACAAATAAGTTTATGGAGAATCTTCATATGCTGTTACAGTTTTAAAATCTTTGAGATGGCCAGGAGCTTAATGTGCTTTTTAAAATAACAAATGGGTAAATATTTACGTAGGCTATGGCTTAAAAGCTTTTCAGGATTCTTTCACTCCCTAAGATAGTCCAGACATTGGATAAGAGCCATTAGATCTCAGAGAATTATATGAACCAAATCCTAAAGAAGCTCCTGTTGAACAAGTAGAAGCTGATACTGATAATCCATTAGAATCGAAAGAGGAAGAAGACGAAGAAGAAAACTGAGAACATTTTACTTTTTATTGCTTCAACTATATTTTATCTTTCAAAACCTAAATTTAGACTTACAATCCTGTAAATACCTTTCTCTTATTCCTTTATTATTCATTAATTGGCTCTTCTTTATTCAAACTTTAGTATCTTATTTTATCAGCAAAACTTAATAAACTGACTAAATTCATGAAAGCTAATAAATTGAAATAGTAATTGAGCAATCAAAATACTATAGAAATAATCAATTTAGACACTAAAAGGTTGTAGGTTTATCTCATTATGATAAATAAAGATAGCCCTTATTAATTGAATGAGGTTATGTTCTTCTACCATTAATCAGCAGTGATTTAATACTATACTTAAATAAAAGTTGGCATTGCTAGACACTGATATATCTTAGTGATTTATTATTACATTTATTGCTTTCCTTTTATAAAAATCTTATTTAGTCTGAAAAGCACTTAATATATTCAATCCAGACTTTATTATTAAGATCCAAGTATAGCTTGTTACTCTGTTTTGTTAGACTTTTATACAATATTAATACTTTATTTAGTGCTCTAAGAATGTAGAACTTAATTATTTCTATAATTTAAGTTTAGTATGCTATAACAGCGGTTTGTATTGCTTCTCTTTATATCACTTGAATGGTGATATTATTCATTTAATTATAAAAATAAAAAGGTTAAATTGGACCAATCTTACTATGTCAAGAGAAAGGCGTATGACAGAAAATTTTACCTAAATATTAGATTTAGAAATTTAAGTAAGGAGCTTCTTAACTAAATATGAAGTATGAAGAAGCATATCTAAGTAAAAGAAGAAAGAATAGTAAGGTAATAAGGATTAGGAGTAAGGATTAAGTTGTAATTTAATAAGTTTTAATTAAAATAGAACTTACAGATGCTAGTATTTTTAGGAAAATTATAAGATCATTTCTTAATATTTATTTTAAGCTTGATCAAGTTTGATTCATCGAATTACTGCTGTATAAGACTTCGCTAGCTGTCTCGCTTTAAATGCTTCACGTCAGTTATGTTGTGTCCAAATATTAAATCCATAAATCATTTTCCAGATCTTCTCACAAAAGCGATGAACAATAAAAAAAAGGAAGTTCATGCATAATCAACGAAGTTAATTTCATCGGATACTAAAGCCAAAGCGGCAAGTATTATTCCCACTGTTGTGATTAATCCTCACATTATCTGAATTAAATAAAATGGAAAAAGACTCAACAGGAAATAATTTTTTTTATCATCTTCTTTTGTTCATTTAATCGTATAAAATAAGCTAATTGCTAGGAATAAAATCAAAGGAATATAAAAGAGCTTAAACTCCCCAGAGATTAAAAATATACATTCTAAAAGAATAGTTGAAAACAGAGTAACTCAAAATCAGGTGTATTTTTAAATAAAAATGCAGGTTTTGCATACTCCACAGACACTAAAAATCATTACTCATGTAATCGATCCACCAAAAGTAAAACTAGAGCAGCAAGGTTCATTATACGCTTCCTGGCCATAAAGATCGAAATATAGGGGTAATAAGAAAATTAGAATCAAAGTAAAAGAAAAAATATTCTGTAGCAATCTTCCTAATGCTTCTCTATGCCAAGTTGTAAATCCTTTCTAGGCAGTGAAATCTGATATTTAAATAACAATTGTTCAGATACCTATAAAAATAATTTCACAGCTAAATATAATGAATGGAATCAGAAGTGAGTAATATTCAGAGGAAGTTTGAATTGAGTTCTGCAAATTTTTTAGAGCAAAAAACAAATGCATCCAAACGATAATTCCAAATATTATATATGACACTTCTTTTAATCAGGGATTTTCATAAACCAGATAAAGAAATCTTAAGCATTAGTTTTTAATTGATCTTGGTTAGAAATTTTGCATGTCTTCCATTAAATTGATTATATACCTTTCTCATTTAAATTTCAAACAATTTATTTTCAAATCTTTTGCATGATAATCTTTAAATCTAAAAAGACAAAAAGATAATATAATAGTCAATCTATCCATGCTATTTTATTTAATTATTTAAACTTATATAGTTGCTATATAAGTGAGAATGTCTAACCATGAAACTATACTTATCTACACTTTTAACTTCAGTATGTCTATTATCATAATGAATGGACTAATAATTATTTGATGCTTAAGCTTTTCTTAGATATTAAGATTTAGAAATATTTAAGACTAATCTCTTTTAGATCCTCTATCTTATAAAATTATTTACCTTTTACATTCTTAACTTTAGCTAGAATATCTTCTTAATATTTAAAAATCTAAATTTTATGAGGAATGATAAAGAAATAACTATAAAATAGTAAATGTAACTAATTAAGGATATAAGCACTAAGAAATATAGATATGACTAATAGGTATAAAGATAAGATAAATTTCCTAATTAAAGTTAGATTCTTTAATTGTATTAACTTAGACAATTCAAATTTAATATATTACTGCTTTTAAAATCACTTAGATAGGCTTATTAGCATAAAACGCTATTAAAACTAGAAAAATTTAATGAAGATTGCTCTTCATTAAAATAGGAGGTTAGGGATCTTGTTTATTAACAGAAATTGATAATATCAATCTTAACCATACCCAATTCTGTAATACTAACCCATATAGCATTTGATTGCTTTTAAGTATATACCTAGAAAGTGATATATTTCAAAAGCTTTATAAAAGTTTATTTCTAATAGCAAAAGATAACTAAAATCTAAATAAGGATTTATACTAAAATATTAGCTAGAGTATAAGCTAAGATATAATAAAGGTATTAAGTAATAGCTAGTTAATTAATAGTTATTCATTTATAAAATATTTATTTATTAGTTAAGAAAAATATTAAGTATTTAGCAATTTAGAAGCTTAAATAAAGGGATATTTACCTTGTTGTTCCATATAGATGAAAATTAAAAACGTAAGTTTGTGTTAAAAATTATAAATTTAAATTTCTATTTGATAATGGGATAATAATATCCTCAGCTACATCATATTCAAATAAGCTATATTTTTCTTTATATTCTATTTAAAACATATTAACTCAAAAATATCTCGAATATACTTAAAAAAAGATTGTTCTCTTTATTTATAAGTAGTGATTATGTAGCTTAGTTATTAATGTTTTAGATTTTGATAGTTAGCTTTAATAGATTTATTTAATATTAAGCAGAATCTTTTAATTTAATAATTTCAAAGTTATGCTAATTTCTTACTTAATTTTAGATTGAGCTTCCTCAGTCCTTTCAATTCATGCTCCCCCTTTTTATAAATGGTGTTCTTTATTTGATATAATTACTAATTTGTGAGATTTGAATTCTACCTTTAGATAAATTAAAAGCCACCTTTATAATATAAGTCATTGTCTGTCTTTAAGAAGTTTAATTCAAATCGATCCAATTTTTATTTTTAAATTCTTTAAGAAGTGAAATCGTTCTTAAAGGAAATGAAGTTATGTTACTTCACAAATTCCCTTTAGGTATAACTATCTCATTTACTATCCTAGATAATAGTAGGAAGTATATTAGAAATTGATTTCTTGTGATGTCGAGAAATGCTATCAGGATAGGTTTCAAAATGCTAGATTTAATCATTATATCTATCAAATGTTTTAAAGCGAGGACTGATAAATTATCTCTGATATAACTTTTTTTATCTGCATTATATTCTTTCAGTAAACGGACTTTCTTCACATTTCTCCTAAATATTCAAATTGAGTAGTTAAAAGTTGCTTAGACATTTCTTTCTCTTTTTCAATTTAAGTTTTCTCTAAACATACTCTTCTATATGATGTTTATCATACTTTAAGCCTTCTGTTTAGCAACCTTGAGTTTTATTAGGATCTTCCATTTATTATAATTAAGACTAACTATTTCCCAAAAGCTAGTTCTGACTTGTTAACTGCTCAGATTTCTATTAATTTAATTTCTTTTCTTGTTGAGTCAGTTTAATCAAAGGTTTTTTTAATTAGGTTAAGTAATCTTTGGCATTAATTTTGTTAATATCTCTGTTTACTCTAAGTTTAAGCATTTTCTTATTTAATATTAAATATAATAATAAAACTATAAGGCTAACAATTTCCTGCTATTACATTACCATTATTAATGCTTATGCTGATAAGTAATTTTTCCTAAAGTGTAATATTGAACTAGAAGCATGAGGATATTAGAATTGACACTAAAAGAAGGATTAATCTTCTTTTTGGCTTCTATTTTTATATTGTTTTACATCTTCAATTTCTCAAAATTTCCTAGCGCTCTAAAATTAACATTCTATCCCCTTACATAAAAAGTTACTCTATTAAAGAAAAAATACTCAATTCTTTTAATCTTAATCTATAAAGCACTTTAAACCCTGTAATCCTCTTATTATATTAAACATCTGCAACACATTTAGTATACTAAGAACCATTTAAGGTGAGAAATGAACAGCAAATATCTAAATTATCATAATCTAATAGGATGATTAATAACTAGATAGTGAAAGGTGATCAAAGATGATGGTATAAATATGCTATCTATACAAATAGTATTAAGTATATAGATTTAGTTTATTAATATTGCTATTTAAAGCTCTATTTCATATACTTCTATCTTATCTCCTTTTATTATTCTCCAGAATTACTATTCTTTTTGAACCTTCATATCTTAAAACTAGAATGGTATGATTATATTGATATTACTTAAAGATTTAGACGAATATTATATTCTCAGGTAGTTGTATTGAATATAGGTAAATGCTTACTATAAGAACATTGAATCAAGCAAAATAGAAATAGAGAAGACTGTAGTGATATAGTTCTTTAAGGTAATTAATGTACTATTAGAATAATCTAACAAAAGGAAGATAAATATTTCTATTAATATCTCTTTGCTTCCTATAAAAAGGAACATCATAGCAGTATTCTATAAGCTACTGTTATTTTTATTTTACACTATGTATTTAATAGGTGAATGGTATTAAATATGAGTTTATATATGCTTGTTTAAACTTCTTCTAATAGCTTTAAATCTAGATATGGAAATCTGATTAACTAAAGAGATAAATCATAGTTATATCCACTGAAAATATTATTCGATTATACTTATCTACCTTTCTAGTCATTTGGCTATTACTTATAATGTTTTTTAAATTTATAATTATAGAATTTTCAAAAATAGCGCAGACAAAATTTTATTATATCAATTATATTTTAAATAAGTAAAGAGTGAAAATAATAAAAAAGCTTCTTTAATGAAGTTAAAAGAATTAATTTAGTTATAGGAATAAATAAACTTATCATCTCATATCTTTAATTAGAAGTACTTAGTAGCTTTATTTAACTAATTAATTACTTAAGCTTCTATTTTAATAATTTTATACTTTTAAACTCAAAGAATGATATATGTATTTACTGGATCAAACTTCTATTAATGAGAACAAGCTTTAAGCGCACATGGCATGTTCTTACCACTTTTATTGATAGTAAAGTAGTCCTAATACAAAAGCTTGAAGTTAATATCTTACAAAAAAAGTTCTTGGGTTACTTCCTTTAATAGTATAGTAATGCCTCACTCCTTAATACTTAGAATTGATTAATATTTAGAAATTTTAGACTAGTAAGCAGTATTAAATAAAGGGAATTTATTTTAGCCTAATACAATATTTTATACTACTAAGTAATCTCATATCTTAACTCTAGGCTTTCACTATAAAGCCTCTAGCTATACTTTGATGGAAATAGACTTTATATAGCTAATCTTTCACTTTTATTTAAGTCACTAATATATAGAAAGAGCAGCTGCTAGAAAGGAAGAGTAAGTGTGAGGTATTAAAGTAAAGATGGGAAGTTCTGAGTATGATTTAAATGAGTGATAAATAAAATAAAATATATAATGGGAGAAAAACTTAAAGCTATAATAAGAGGAGTTCCTTCTCCAAATCATATCTTCATCTAATCTCCTGCTACAACTAATCCACCTCCTAGCAAGACTTTAAGTCTTTTAGTTGAAGCTCCTTAACCAGGAGAACCCTTAGCTTGGGAAGTTAGAGAATATTTGCGCTAAAACTTTATCGGAAAAAGAGCTCTTTTTTAGATAAAATTCTAGCAAAAGTAAGAATAATTTGCTGAGATCCTTGTTGTTGATGAGCCATAATGCGATATTGCTTTAAGCTTACTTTCTTTAGGATATGCAAGACTAAATATTGGAAATGTTAAATAAGACTTTCCCGAATATGCTAAAGCAGAGCAAAAAGCAAAAGAACAAAATCTTGGAATATGAAATCAATAGCTACCTGCTGTGGTTAATGTCCAAAGAGTGAAAATTCCTGAAGAGTAACTAATTAATAGTTTATTGAACCAAAAGTTAGAAGCAATTGTGGAATAAGTAAATGATGTTAATGTAATGGAAGTCCTTATTAAGCAAAGTTTCACCATCATCAAGCTTTAGCTAAATGGAATTTAGTTAAATAAAGAATTCTAGAATTAAGCTAAATAAACTACTCTCAAACTACTCTAAGGCAGAGATGTAGTTGTGCATATTTAAAATTTCGACAAAGTTATTAATTACTTTTATGGTAGCGTTTAGCATCCTAAAGGTGATATTAGTGAAGTTCTTCTTAAAGAAGGTTTTGTCCAGTTAACAAGAGAAGCCAGCTAATAATCAGCTGAAGATCCTTATTTCCAAAAACTTAGGTTAGCAATGAGATAAGCATAAGATCAATCCGTCGGTATGTGGACAAAAGCTGATACCTTCATAGGTCTAGTTTTGGAAGTAAATTCTGGCGATTCTATAACTGTATAGGATAAGAAAGGAGGTGTATAAAAGTTGTATCTTTCAGGAATTAGAATTCCAAGTAAAGATTAGCCTTATGCTTTTGAATGCAAGGAGTGCTTGAGAAAATTTTGCATAGGAAAGCAAGTTAAAGTAGAACATGAATACAAGAAAGAAACACCCAGTATGCAATTTGCCTCTATTCTAATAGATAACGAAAATGCTAGCATACATTTGGTTAAATCAGGCTTGGCAATGGTATCCGAAGCCTATTCATGCAAATATATTTCTGATCTCTAAGCTGCGGAATTTACTGCCTCAAAGTAAAAGCTTAATTTGTTTAGTTCTCGTGACCCTCCTAAAGCCTATTTTTCCGATTTAACAGGAAAAGAAAATCTCTAAATGGCAAAAGGAATGGCTCATTCCATTATTTAGGAGCACTTGCCAGGAGTTGTAGAATATGTTTTCAATGCTGGTAGATACAAAGTTAGATTACCAGAGTCAATTATCGTACTAAATCTATAGGGAATTACGGTTCCTGTCGCAGATAAGAACATAGAATGGCAGGATAAGATGGCTGCATAAGCTACTAAGTACTGTAAAATGTAGTACTAGCAAAGAGATTTCACTGTTGTCATTTCTAAATTGCACGAAAAGTCCGGTTGCTTTATAGGAAAATTATTATTTAATGGCAACGATGTAGCATTAGATTTGCTTAGAAAAGGATATGCATATAATAAAGAGAACATTAAATACGATTATAAAGCTGCAGAATAAGATGCCATAAACAACAAGCGAGGAGTTTGGCAAAATTAGTAGGAAGAATCTAAGGGACAAGAACCTAAACTAGTAAAGCAATAAATTGAATAAGAAGTATAGATCTTAGAGGTAATAGATGCAAATGAATTCTATGTTATTTAGGCTAAAAATAAGGCTAAATAAGAAGAATTTGTTTAGCAGATCAATTAAATGGATCTCCATACTATTCCTAATTTAGAGGAACCCATTAGAAATGACACTCCTTGTTTAGCCTAATTTTCCGTTGATGGATTATGGTATAGAGCAAAAATAGTGAGAAGGTCTAAAACCACATTTAAAGTTTGGTTTATAGATTATGGAAATTATGAAGATGAGTTACAACTAAAGCATCTAAAAAAACTACCACCAAGCATAGCTCAAATTCCATAAATGGCTGAATAGTATCGTTTAGCCTTTGTTAGAATTCCAAATATAAATGAAGACTGGGGATTGGAAGCAGCTGAAAGATTAAAAGATTTAGGACTAGGCAAAACTCTTAATATGAAGATTATCGATAAGGATAATGTTGAACTTTTCGATCCTTAGGTACAGCCTCCTCAGAGTTTCAACCTTATTTTTGTTTAAGAAGGTTTAGGCAGACTTCATCCGAATGCAAAAGTCCACTAAAGTTATACAAGTGCTGAGATTAATGCTAGAACAAAAAATAAAGGAATATGGAGCACAGGGGATTTATCTGATTGACCTAAAAATATTAATAAATAAATAATCATAAATAATTTTACCTATTCCAACACTTTACACAATTGCTATCTTCTAAAATTTACACTTCATTTCTTTTGAAAACTTTATTGACGTATAGAGTTTAAATGACTATTTTACAAATCTTAAGAAGATCTTTAAAAAATTGCTAAAATTACCCTTTTTATTCAATTTTGAATAATATATATTAACTTATTAAAATAATTTAAGATACATCAAATGTTGTTAAAAGTAGTCCATGAGTAAGCCATGCTTTCATTCTATTCCATTTCTTTTTCTTTCTGTGCCAAAAGTTGGGAGTAAGTCATTGAAAATTCATTGGTATGATTACTTTTATACTATTTTCTTTGTTTGGCTCATTAATAGGGAAATTCTTTCTCTTCATCTTTTAATTATCGTTACTTGTCTTATCTATTAATATCTAACTTCATCTAAATTTAGTTTAGTTTAACATTTGCCTCTTCAATCTCATTCCAAACTTTAGTGTGAAGCTTATAATCATCATAAAATTTATAAATTTTGCTTAGTTAATTCAAACGTTCAATAGAAGACCTTAGTTCTGCTGGATTTCAATCAGGTTATTTATGAGAAATTTCCTTTTTAGAGTTAATTAAGCTACTATCCAAGATCTTATAATTCTATCTCCCTTGAGAATCTATTTTATTTAGTCTTTTGTACACCATAATACTGTCGAACTTATCATATTCAGGGGAATGAAAGAATATCTTTTTCTTATTTAAGTATCTATTCTTCCTAATCAACTTCTACATGTTTTCCTTTACTGAAGAAATAGCAGCTGTTTATATCAAAAACTTTGCTTAACTCAGATCCTTCGTCTCTAATTTTAGTGCTTGAGTTTTCTAAGGAACTGAAAGAGTTTTCTTCTATATTTTCCTTGGTTTCTTGCTTACAATATTAGAAGCTATTTTCTTTTTGTTTTCAACGAGTCCAACTATGATATCAGGTCTTAGAGCTGCTTTGACTAGCTATTGAGAAAATATTGATTAGTTAGTTTTGGTAGGAGATTTTTAATCCTGAGTCTTTACATTTTAAGTAACTTCAATTTTTGGAACATTTTATTTGGCAGATCTTGCGCTTATTAAGTATCAATCTTCATAAAAATCAAGTAGGAAATCAAAAGTAACTTCTGTATAAAAGTTCAGATGGTTAATCTTTTAAGCCCTTTTGTTCAAAATGTAAACTAATTGGTTTATCTACTGAAGTAGAGCCTAGGTGTTAGTTTTTCGCTATATCATAACATTGTATTTGTCTTCCTTTAAATACTACTCTTTAATTATGTAAGGAGATTATTATATTAAACCTTTGTACTAGCTTTAACTAAGACTTGATTAAGAAGAAGAAGAATCAGATGTATAAGGCTCACTCATTAGAGTATTCTGATCCTAGGCTGAGTGCTACTTTTAGTTGTTTTTTTTTTTGATGGATTAAAGATTGTTCTAGAGATCAGCCAGAGACTAATTTATTTCATAGAGGCTTTTTTATTCTAATTGTTTCAAAGTTTTACTTTCAGAGAATTTAAAATAAACTAGCTTATCAATGTAATTCTCCAAATTATGCTAAACCTTATTCTTTATAGTTGGATTAGCTGAAAAAGGTCTCATTACAACATCCGAATTATTTAAAGGAATAGTTTTCCCATGTTGGAAGTCTAATTTTAGTACAGGAGTTTTGGAACTAATACTAAACAAAGTTAACTTTCCCTTTTTATAAATTAAACGTTTAATTCCAACTTTTGCTGATCTTGGCGGTATAAATCTTTATAAGATATTGAAAGTTTTATCTTCTATTGATCTCATAAACTAAATAACTTCTCTGCATTCTTGTTCAGTTTCAATTAAAGTTTCTTCTTGATCTGAATCGATCTCCTTCTCTCTTGAATATTGCTTCATAATAAATAACGGAAAGCTAAAAAGTTAAGGGTGAGTTTACTTTCTATTTTCCAAATACTACTTTCTCATTCTTTTAACCTCCTAAATAAAATGATTGACTACTAACTCTTAATTCTTTACTCTTTGTATTTTAACATTTTGCTTCTAGTCATTCATCATAAGTATTCAGCTGTTCTTAGATTTAAACAAAGTTTCAGGAATTCTTATTTTATTCTAGGAAGCTTTTTTTTTAGACTTGCAGTACTTGTAAATGGCTAATAAAGTGTTCTCTTCTATCAAGTTATTTTAAAAATTGTGAACGAAAGGTCCTTTTGGATGAATGCTCTCAATAGAAGCGTTTAGAGAAGCTTCCATCTTCTTCGCCTGAGTAATTTACTTCAAGTAATCTCTTTATACTTTCAAAGCCTCAACAAATAAACTTTTAGGAGCTAACTCCTAGTTTTCTAAAGCAGCCACATCAGGTTCCTCCTGTTTCTAACTAACAGTTCTCCTAGATAGTTACAAGATTTGTGCTATATTGATATCCGAATTTTGCATGCAATAATTATTAATTATTATATTTTCAATCTTATAACCAGAAAGTTCTACAAAATAAAGCTCTTAAATAGCTATTATTTCTATTGTAGTTTTACTAAGAATCTATATACTCTAATTTACCTTCTCACCTTTTCAGATTTTTACATAATGCTTCCTTTATCTTTCTTACTATCTTTGGAATAGCTTATAAGGAATTCTTATAGTTAGACTGATAACTAGTTACCAAAGACTCTTAAAACTACAATTAAAACAGGGAATTAAATTTATGTATGTGATAACTTATACTCTAGACAAGGTGACTTACTTAATTAAATTAAAGTCTTAAATACAGTTTTAAATAATAGCCTTCCTATTCTTAATCATCTATATATCTCCTTTTTTAATTAAGCTTCATAGAAAATGAGAGATAATTTATTAAGGAAGAGTGCAAGAAAGACACTCTATTTATATCATATATTACTACATATGTTCTAGTGCTTTCCTTTGGTTTTGATCATTATATGATAAAGAGATAAGAAATAATAATTGGGAAACTATAGAGACTCGTATTTTTTAAAGTTAAATTATTCGATTGTTTGGTTAATAATTTTTGAATTACTTTCTTAAAGAATCAAGATAATTGAATAGTATCTTTATTGAATCCACAGACAAATTTTAAATACATAATTTAGGCTTTGGAAAAATTAGGTGTAAGGTACTAGTTTAAAGACTCATAAGATTAAGTACTAATTACTGAGAAAACTTAATTTTAGATTATTGTGCATCACTAAAGATCACTTTACTTAAATCTTAATACTAAGAACAACATAAAGCTTATAATAGAGTAAAAAAGCAAGCTATAAGTTAAAACTATAATAACATATTAGTATTAAATACTTCATATAATTACTTAAATATGTATAATTATTATTACTCATACTATCAATCAAACCCATTGCTTTCCATCAGAGCAGTGTATGCTCCTCATAGTAAAATTTATTTCCATCGATTGAATTAAAAGTTAAGAATATTAAAGATTGCAAGTGAACCAAGTAGCTTTAATAGAAGCAAAGACATGAACAGTTTCAACAACAAAATCTCAAAAGGGATAGTTAAGAGTTATTTCTTTTATTATATTAATTAGATAGAGATAATACTAACAAAGCTTTATTTTGAACTAAGCAAAAGATAAAGTATGTATATCAAAGCAATTAGATTAGTTTTAATTAAAGGGAGATAAATTTATAAGCTAATTTCCTCTTTATCTAGTTAGGAGATTTTTAAAGTAAATAGCATCATAAACTTTATTAAGAAGTCTTATTTTTAATTTATTTTCACTTCAAAGATTTATAACAGCATCTTAAAGATAGCTGACTGTTTCTCTATATAAAAAACCATAAAATAAATTGAAAACTGAAAATAATTCTAAATAATAAGAAAAATACAAGATTTTAGGCTAAAGACATAATATATTAAATTAGTTAAACATAAGCTAGTTCCACTTCAATCCTTGATATTGAAAACATATTAAAGATATCTATTGAAACCTAAAAGTAGAAACTTTTAATGCTTGTTAGTAAATAGCTCTAAATGTTTATCAATCATGAGAGCTTATGAATATTCTAAAGTGATTTATTATATTTGAAATAAAAAAAGTTAAGAATATATTTAGGTGTATTCGAAGTTAAATGACATAGCAAATAAAAAGAATAGAAAACTTAAAGAAAATATAGCTAACAGAATAGAAGTTTGGATTTATATTTAGATTATCTAATTTTACAAACATTAAGAGCCTAAAGTTATTTACTTGTAATAAGACTTTAACTTCTTTCTTATACTTTCATTGTTTTCTAAAAAGTTTATTTATTCTAATTAAATGATGACTCTTATTAAAAATAGTCTCAATAGTTAGCTAAATTAGCTTTATAATTTTTTAATTTTTATTTTAAAATGAGATAATAATTCCATAAATAGGAAAATCTATTTCTAAACTAACTAGCATTTATCTTTAATTCCAAGGTTATATAAATCAGAGCATTTACATTTTAAAGAAAATAGGGCAAATAAATTTAAGAAAGCGATGGTAATATTAAAGTTGATAGTCTGTATCTTTTATTACCTTTTTCTATAAATCATATTACTTTTCTTTAAAATCAGCAAGTCGATAAGTTTCAATATCTTAAATCAATAATGTTAAATAAGCAGAATATATTTGATATTTAAGCTTGCTTGAAAGGTTCATTTTTACAATAAAGTTACTATAATGTACAAATAAGCTTAAAGTTCCTTAGCTCTATCTAGACTTAATAGATATACTACTTCTCAATTCTAAGCAAGATATTTGCCAGTTTAAGGTCTATATAATTAGCATGATCTCAGATTTATTAGCATCAACTAAAGATCATAAATGGAGAATATAGAATGAATTTTTAATTAATGTAAGTTTAGAATAGCAGAATGATAGATAGCTTATAGCATTTACTTTTAGGAACTTAAAAGATAATTTGAAAAATAAAGATTAAGCTTAATAGGTGAGGCTTGTTTTAAATATATCCATTTAAATCAAAAGTTAGAAATCATAAAATTTATTAAGGTCAATAGTTCGTTCCGAGTAGGAAATTTAGAGACTAAGCAAATAAAGGAACGAGAGGACGCTACTCACTTTTAACTTTAATCTATCCAGTAGGTTGCAATTCAGCGAAGACTTTGTATTTGTTTATTGATTGTACGCAATAATATTGAACTCCTTAATTTTCCATTACAAAATACACTGCATTACTTGCTAATCTTGCTTTTCTGCTTTCTGGATTTTGGAAATCAGCATGAATTTTTATTTGATGAACTATCTCGTTTTAGATTTAAGACCATTTACTAGTAAATTCTTCTATATTTGGAGCAGTTTCTGCTAGAAGAACACTAAACATACATGGAGTTTAGAAGTAGAAAGTATCCAAAGAACATCTTATAGCCATCTAGATTAAGAAAGGGGTAGCCGGTGGATTGTTATCTGAGTTTCCTGAAAAGGTTACTTATACTTATTTTGAAGACTATTGTCCAGGAAAAATAGGCTCAAAAGGCAATTAAGGGTTTATAGCTAAGCAAAAGGCATTCACGTTGAACTAAATTTAGAAGTTCTAAAGTGTTTCTTAGCTTTGATTAATTATTCTTATTTCAAACAAAGGTCCTTTTTAAAACGCAGCTTCAATTTATACTCCAATTTTTCCATTTTGTCCAGCTTGTGTTGGCTACAGAACAGTTTATAGTGGAATTTTAGCAGTTTTACCTTAAGGTAGAGAAGGTGTAGTCATAAACATTTATTCGAGCTATTCTTTTTCGCTTTACTTTTAAACCTAAGCAGCTTGCTTTGTTTCACTTTCCTCAATACCTAGTAAATCAACTTAACCAATGCCATAGAATTCACTTTACTCAATCTGTGCTCTATTCTGGCCTGTACTATCTATGACTTCTGCTTCTTTTATTTGTTCTCCATAATCTTATCCTTAAATATCTTGTGACTCAAGAGGTTCTTCAACAGGTTATGTAGATCGACTTGGATCTCTAGTAAGAAAAGTTTCAGGTGGCTTATGATAAACAGAAGAAAGAGTTCCAAGTCCTTCTAAAAGTCTATCCAAAAGTGATTATTCAAGTGTATAGGATTCTTCTGAAATGGTTGGCTTTTCTGAAAGCACAATAAGTTTGGCTGCTTCTGGATCAGTTGATAGTAGTCTCCAATAAATAAAACCTCTATCTCGAAGATCCGGGTTATCTGATTCTTCAGTTGAAAGCTTTAAAACTCTAGTGATCAAGTCTTCACTTTCTTCCGGCTTTTTTAAGAATAGTTTAACTGTGGAAGTAAGTATTTAAAGTTAGACATGAGTAGGTTCATCTTTAAAGCCATCAATGAAGGTAGTAAGTTGAGAAGTTGCATCTTCAATTCTTTCAGAATATTCTCCAATAATCCAAATCATGCTAGCTTTAGCCTCAGGTTCATCAAGACTTTCTAAGTTATCAAACAAGTCTTTAATAATCATTTCATATCTATTAGGATATTTTCTAAAGATATCACGTATTACTACTATTGCTTCTTAAACTACATAGTTTACTCTTAGTTAAATTAAGTCTAGCAAGCACTAAATACATCTTTCAGCTGCTCTTTCTAGTTTAATTGCGCATCTACCAATAGCTCTAACTGATTTACGTACGAATTCTACATCTATTTCTGTTGCATATTCTTTAAACTCGTGAAGTACTTGGTCAACGTTTTTAAGATCTGAAAGCTTAATCATAATTTCTAGTTTTTCAAGTTTGACATAAATAGGATCATTATACTTGCAGAAGAAGACTTTGATGTCCCTTTCTAGAATGTTAGGTCTCTTTTATATTATCAGATTTATATTTCTCAAGGATATGAACTGTATTTCAGGCTCTGAGGAAAGTAAAGTAACTAGTGGTGGTGTAAGTTTTCTGCATAGAGTTCTTATAGTTTCAGCTGATGTAATGAAATCCATATATTTCATGCAAACTCTCACTGCTGAAAGCACAACAGCTGGATTAGCATGTGAAAGTCTTGGAGTTACTCTTTCTAAAATTCTTTCTGATTCGTTACTATCAGGAGGAGTAAATTAAGCTAAGCAATCGAGGATAAAAACTTGTCCCCACTCAGTGCACTCATTTAATGCAGTAAGAAGCTTAGAGCAGATTGGTAAAGTAATAAAGCTAATAGGTTATCTCTTCATTTCAGCAATTTCGCATAGAGCTGCAACTGCATTAGCAACCACCATGGAGTTACCATCAGAAAGCAAATTAATAAGTATATCTAAGAAACCATTATCTTCTACAAGTTCAGGAGTGATATCGTAGAGTTTGCTTACACATATAGCAGCTGTCTTTCTAACATAAGGATCATCATCCTATAAAGCTGCTCTTAATGGATCGCATAAATACTCTGCAATCTAACTAACTCGCAAGCATCCCATTGTTCTGACAGCAAGGGCTCTTATTAAGGGATTTACTCGCTGAACAGCGTCTTTCCTAAAGGTATTAACTGCAAGAATTGCTGCATCTGGCTATGTTTTGGCATAATTAATGATATAGAGATAAACAAGTTTCTTAAGTTCTAGATTAGTTGTTTCCATGCATTTAACCACGTGTGGAAATAAGGGAGAAACATCCTTGCCTACAGTCATAGCTGCTATTACTTTTTTAACTGCTTCTTTCTTTCTTTCTGGCTTTAAGCTATTAAGCTCTTCCTATAGTTCAGGAATCTCTCCTCTTTTTGTCGTCCCAAAATAAGACATTTTATAAAATATCAGAACAAATTAAAATGTTAGTGTTAATTTCAAATTTAGAAGAACCATTCTTAATAAAAATGCTCTCTAGTATCTTTCATTCCATTCTATATTTTATTTGTCTCTTATACTCCAAAAAAAATCCATTTAACCTGCTTATCAAGATTTCTACTTCTTGCCTTAATTCCTTAATTCCTTAATTATGCTTTATTATAGCAATTCTTTTTCTCTCAAAAAGACTTAAAATTCTTCCTGTTTATTGCTTTATATCTGCATTTAGAGATTGAAAAAGTAAACTAAAATAGTTTGATTGCTTAAATTTAGTTGCCTAATTTGAAAAATCAGGAAGCTTGAGATAATTAATAGTTTCCTAATCAATTTTAATATTAACATGAGTCTAATCCTAGCAACTTATACCATCACTGATTAAAACTGCTCCTTTATCTTACAACTAGGATTAGATACCATATAAGGAAATATATGATAGATCATAATTAATCTAAGAGACTGATGTATAAATTGAAACCTAGATAGTATAATTAATACTAATATCATTCCTTTTTACGTAACTATCTATAGAATATGACTGTATATAGTTATACTCTATAAAGCGTTTAAATAGCAATATCTCATCCTACTAACTCTCCTCTATTATAATTGAGTTGTATTGTACAATGAATGTACTCCTTAACTAGATTAATCATATATATTACTTTAAGCCTTATAAATTAATCTTTTAGTCAATTTATTTAATAAAGGCTCTTGAAAGGAAAATCTAAGAAATAGATAAAAGAACTAACTTAAGGCAATAAATGATAATATATGACTATATAAATAGTACCAAGTTAGGAAAATAAGCATCTAAATCAAGTTTAAATCTAAAGAGACTTAGAAAAAAGGCTTAGTATTGCTATCTTATTAAAAATGTCCTAATCTTATGTTAGTAACTCTTAGTATTGTTTTTCTATAACTCTTATTTTAGAAAGAGTGATAAAAGCTTAGTTAATTGTTTTTAATATTTTGATATGCTGATACTTTATTATATAAGCATTTCCAATTTATACTATATTTAAATGATAAAATGGTTTATTGAATAAGTATAAAGGGGAGAATCAAAGAATATGATAAAAGCTAGAAAACCTTATATTTAATTTAGATTAAAGAAACTGATAACTCAGCAGATAGAAAAGAGCTTTGATTTAATTGTGCTTACGATATTTGGTTTAAACTTCTGAAATATGAAACTAATCATGATATCTCATACTAAAGTACTAAGACATAAGAAACTAGTTTACTACTAAGCATTTTATAGAATACCTATCATTTGGAGAATCAGATTTAGAAACTACTTTAAATGGATTTAATAATTGGCTTAGTAATAAATTTGTGAAGAAAGCTAGAAAATAATTTTATTAATAGTTTCTTAGGATGCAGATAGTTCAAATTTTAGTTAGAATATTTTGATCAAAAACTTGCTAAAAAGATTACATCACTCTGAAAATTTAATTAGATAAAGCATTCATCCAAACAACTAATTGAATAAAGAACTATATCTTGAGGTAAATAAAACGTTTCAAACTGAATCTTTTATTTTTCTAACTGATTAAAACTACTTTCCTTGAATCTAGGCTATAGATTAAATGGATTATATCTAAAATACATACCTTAGTTATATAACTAAGTACCTTAGCTAGCTTTATAAGTATTATTAATAATGTTACATTTGCTATTTCTATTTTAGTTCAAACTTCTTCTTCAAAAGGAATTTCTTTATATAGAAAGTAAGGTATAAAATTATATCATTTAATTAAATAAAAAGAAAGTCAAGCTTTAAGCTCTCAACTCTTGTTAAACTAAATTAAATAAATAAGCTATTTAATTAATTGGATTAAGAAGGAAATCAGATTTCAATACTTGTCAAAATAATAAGGAAGATACTAGCATAGATAAGCCAGAGCTTAGATTTAAATTGCGAATGAAATTAAAAAGAGATAAAGGTTGTCAAGTATATTTATATAGACTTGATACGAATTTTGCTAAAGCTTAGATAACTTTTGATTAAGCAACTAAAGGGATTTTAAATCTAAATTTGAAAGTTAAAAATTATTTATTTAGAATTATATACTTTTTATCAGTATCAGTGAATCAATAAGGAGGATTTATTCTCACAAAGAAAAATCTTAATAAGAAGCTACCCATGTAAAACATAAATCCAAGACCAATGGCAAAAGTAAAGCTTTCTATGAGAAATTAAAAGGCATCTGGAGTATTTTTTTAGTATTAGTCATTAAACCTTTCTTAGTAAAACATTGGGTTTCCCCAGACTCTTCTATTGCCATAAATTCTTGATTGTCTTATAACATCTTCAAAAGGACTTCGTCTTCTGAACGTCCTATTTCCCCTTTATTATCTCTAATGAAACATTTAGTCGAACATTCTCTAAAACTCCATATTCTATCTATAAATATCTTCAGCAGCCTATTTCATCCTGTGGTATGTTTCTTAATCAAAATCTCTAAATTATGAAGAGCTTCAGGTTCTTTACTGGTAGTAATATTCAGGGTTTCGATTATAAGTTTTTTGATACTCTGAAGAGCCCTGCTAAAACTACCTTTTGTTATCATACTCAGATCTACTGCTAGCACTTGACAAAGTTTCATAAGCTTCGTTAATTTATTTAAATTACTCAATATTTCCTCCCACATCAGGGTGGTGTTTTCTAGCAAGCTAATGGTAGGCTTTTTTAATATCTTCCTGAGTAGCAGAAGAAGAGACTCCTAATACCTCATAGAAGGTAGAAAAAGATCTTTTAAAAGTAAAGTGCGAATTAAAAGAGAAAAATTTGTATAAGCTTTAATGGGAAACCGTTCTCTAGAAAACTTACATCATTTTTAATAAGTTATAAAATGCAAACATAATTCAACCAAATCAAACCTAGAACTAGAGAAGAAAGAGCAGCTGCTAAAGATAAAGAACTTATTGAAAAAGCAAGACTTAAAGAACGAACTGGTGGTTATCATTAACATACTGAGTTTCAAGGAATTGCTTCACAAGATGCTCCTTATTTTTGTCCTGAAGCTGAAAGATTTGATAAAGATTTTGCGGCTCATGACAAAAAGTCAAGAGAAGAAGAACAAGCAAGAAAATAGATACTACAATAGTAAAAAAGAGAGCAAATGATTGATAGAGAATTACAAAGATGGACTTAGATGGAACAAGAAGAAGAAAAACAATAGTAAAAAGAGTAAGATATGAGACAGAAGTACTCAAAAGGAGTCAAGAACTTTGCTCAGGCAGCATATAACCCTATTACTTTGGAATATGATCCGACTGAACAAGGGAATTTGCTTAAGTAAGCCGATGAAAAAGTCAAGTTTAGAGCAGCTATGAGAAGAGTTAACTTGGACTCAAAGCAAAATAGTAACTACAACATTCTAACTGGAGACACAAGAATGGGACCTCCTCTCCCTGGTGCTTCTCAAGGATACTAGGATCCACCATAGTGACAAAATTTAATTTCTTTTTTAGTAATAAAAAATGCATTCAGCTAAAAGAATTTCAGTTCGATGCTTCTCTTTTGGAGAGTTCTATCCTAACAGAAATCTATATGCTGCAGGTGGACACAAGTATAACACTAGATTCAAAGATTTCTGGCAATAGTTCTAAACCTATGGAAGAGAAGCATAAGAGCATACTTATACTAGAACTCAGAAAGACTATAAAATTCACAGACCATGGGACACTGCTACATTCTGGTTTAAAATTAACTTTGGATAGCTCTGGGACTTGTTTACTTATAGATACTTGAGAACTATGAATCCATTTACTATGGCTGTTCTTCCTACTGCTACTGTTACATTCGCTTACTTAGGAGCTGCTGTTTGGAGTCCTTTCTATGCTTGGGGCATGTTAAGCGGTGCATCCTGGTTTTACAGAGTTCGCGAAAAGTCTGCAGCTCCCGAGGTAGACGAACTTGAAGTCAAAGATATTCTTTATGCAAATGAAACTGTCAACAAATATTTCCATGATTAAACCTCATACGTAATTGATATTCACCAAGAGTATGACAAATTCAATATTAAAGATCATGTAGAATACAATACTACTTTCGCTAAACTCCTTAATGTAGACTGCAACACAACAACTGGCTACATTAAAATGTGTGATGTTTAGTCTGATGCTCGTATGACAGTACATTTCAAGACAATGCCATGGAGTGACTAGAAATTCTTTTGCACTCATCCCTTCTTGCTAGTTGACTTATGGGCTGAAATCACATCTAACGGACATTACCATAAAATACAGTTTATTGAGCCTGCTAAGGTCAACAAGCAAATATTTGTGATGTCTTGAGACTAAAACACTTTTTAAGTAATAAAATTTTATCAAACTCAACTAAACCACTAGCTTCTTTATCTTTAGCAAGGTAATTAGTTTGCAGACTTTCTCTTTTAGATTTCCCTATACAATTTAAATTAGAGGTTGAACCTACTTGAGTAATATCTTTATAAATATAAGAAATTATATTATAATCTAAACAAATTTCAATATCTTATTTATAAAATAAATCTATTTTTACATTCCTACCATATTTAGTTGATGCTTCAGATATTTCTTCTATAGTTTAATACATATCAGATAAAAAGATAATTGCACTTTTTAACTTCTTATACTAAGAACCGATATACTAATTACTGGGATTTTAACTGCTATCATCTAAAACTATTTCCTTAATATTCTCTCAATAGCGAAACTCCTTATTTTCATCTTGGCTATAGATCACTATTTTCATGCACCATAGTTTAATTATTTTTTTATCAAGCCTATCAGAGTTTAGATTATCAAATAGGTCAAAGCAAAAAAGAGACTAATTAAGATAGAGAAATAGATAAGTAAAGAAAATGATAGGGTAACTAATATTAGTTCAATTAGTACATCTTACTATATTTAGAAAATAACTCGCACTAACTTTAAAAAGTTCTAATTCTTTCCTTTTTTATTGTTTTTCTATTAAATTGCTATTTCTAATTAACTTCAGTTTAAAATTTGTATTCTTAAACTAGAGAAAATTAGTTGTTTTTTAACAAGACTAGTCAGAGCTTTCTTTTAATTAATCTTTCTTTGGTTTAATTTTGCTTGTTTTTAAAAGTAATCTAGCTGATTTGATACTTATTATAGCAAGATAGAAAAATCTTATTTTATCCATAATTTAGTTTTAACACTTAGCATCATAAATTATAGCTACGTATCTTAAAGCATCATTCAATAATAGTTATTTTAAGTAATTGCTCAGTCTCTTCTTATAAAAATGCTTTCACTCTTGTAGATCATTCAATTCAAATAAGCATAAATTAAGCTAAATATTTAAAAATTATTCCTTTTAGATAAAAGGATTGAAAGATGAGTTCGGTCTTTCAACCTTAGAATGTATTATTGAAAATAATTAAAGTTAGCTTTCAATAAGTGCATATAAATGGCTTTTATATAGACAATTAATAATACTAAAAGCCTTTATTTAGATAAAATAGCTATATTTAATAGATTGCTTTAGTATCTCTAAGTGTCTATTTCTATTATTATTTTTGTACTGGTATTAAGATATAGCACTAACTTATCATATCAGTTTTTGGTCTTGGGATGTTTCTTAATAAGTGATGATAAAGTTTCTTTATAGATTGTGACTTAAAAATAAGTTGTAATAAGATAAATGTAGAAGAATGGTTTATCTGGCTTATTTACTACTTAGTTTGGAATTTATCTTAAGGGAAGATAAATTTAATAAAGCTTTAGTCATAAGTTATAGTTTATAACTATTAACTTTAATAGTTAAACTGTAATAGCTAAGTAAAAGCCTTAAAGCAATAATTCAAATATACCTAACTTAGAAAAATACTAGAGCTGAAGTATTTAATATTTAGAATCAATTTCATAATCTATAAGCGAGTTATCTACATACTAGCAAAGGTAAGGACATAAATAGATATAGTTCTGGTAAGTTAATGAAGTATAATAATAAAAATATCTTATACTTATAGTTATAATGATTATTAAAGAAACTAAGCTAAGATAATATAGAGTAGGCATATTAGTAATTAGGCTTATTATATAAGTTTGCGTAAGCTGTTTAAAATAAGAAGATAGGATTATAATTTTAATATCGAATAACTTTAATACATAACTTGCTTTATCAAAATAGCATGTTACGCCATTTTGGATGTGATTATTAAAAGAAATTAAAGAGCTAGAAATAAGTAGAGTCTTTATGAATCTATTAGAGGAAATAAGTATCTAACGATGAGTAAATCATTACTCTTAAAATGAATTTAAAATAAGCCTTTATAGTAAAAAGTTCTGATTAAGTAGTAGCAGTGTATACTCAAAATTAAAATAGGTTAAAATAAGCACTGGATATAAAAGTTAAATAGTTATAATATGATTATCATAATTTACGCTCCTTGAACTGATTATACTTATCTTTTAACAATTAAAGCCAAGCATACAAGCAAATAATTACTTAAAATAGATTATTTTATAATAGCAAATTTAAGAAAGTGCTTAATAGCTTAATCGATATAAAATAAATGAAATTCGAAAGATAGTTTTGATAGTAATAAAGCTTAATTTTAGGATATTTGCATTATTAGAAAATTAATTTCTGCTACATGCTTACTCTAGTAGGAAAAATAAATGAGATACTAAATCTTTTTTCTAATTAAAGACTAAAATAAAATAAGAGGATCGTATATAACTAACAAAAAGCATCTATTAAAATAAATATTGACACTTGATACTTGAAAGCGATAGAAAGTATGCAATTATTTTTAAGCAGTATTTAAAAAATGTATTTGAATGGTTGCAGAACGAAGTGAAATTTAACGCATTTTTAATTAAATAAAAGTACTGAATCCATTATCTTAATACAAAAAATTCACTTAAGTAAAAATAAATAAAGAAATCCAGTTAAGAATGTCTGAAAATCAAAATTAGAAGCATAATCGAACTCTTTCTTATCCAGTGACTCAACAGACGGAAACTGTTGGGCACTATGAACTTTAGAAAACGATAGGAGAAGGAACGTTTGGTAAGGTAAAACTTGGTATCCATCTCATCACATAAGAAAAAGTAGCGATTAAGATTCTAGAGAAAGATAAGATATTTGATATAAGTGATGTAGAAAGAGTAACAAGAGAAATACATATTTTAAAGCAAATAAGACATGTTTGCATTATCTAACTTTATGAAATTATTGAAACCCCTAAATTGCTTTATCTCATAATGGAATACGCATCAGGAGGAGAATTATTTGACTATATTGTTGATCATGTACGAGTTAAAGAATTTTAAGCAGCTTTGTTCTTTAAATAAATAATATGTGGCATAGAGTATTTGCACTCACTCAGAATTGTTCATAGAGATCTTAAACCTGAAAATTTATTACTTAACGGGAATAAAGAAATTAAGATTGTAGATTTTGGCTTATCTAATACTTATAAAATTGGATAAACACTTAAGACTGCTTGTGGAAGTCCCTGTTATGCAGCTCCAGAAATGATCGCAGGAAAGAGGTATAAAGGACTCAACGTGGATGTTTGAAGTTCAGGTGTAATATTATATGCTCTTGTGTGTGGATATTTACCATTTGAAGATTCTAATACAACTTAGCTATACAAAAAAATAATTAGTGGGGACTATCATATTCCCAAATTTCTTTCTTAAGATGTAAAAAACCTAATAAGGAATATTCTATGCACAGATCCTGAGCGTAGATTTAACATCTAGCAAATAAAATAGCACGCTTGGTTCAAGCAAGTCGAAACTTTATATAACATACCAGGATTAGCTTAATAAACTCCCATAGAGATAAAAGACGAAGTTTTGCAATAGCTATCATAATTTAGCATAGACTTAGTATATGCAAGGAAATGTTTAGAGATGAACAAGCATAATAACACAACTACTTTGTAAGCTTTAATTTAGATATTACCTCCTTAACAATAAACTCCTTAAAGATATTAGCTAAAAGCAATCTAAAGCTAAAAAAGAATGAGCACTATAACTAAATCAAAGCCATATAAATGACTTTACATCGTAGCAATAATAAGCTTAAATAAGTAGTTCAGTTAATAACAGCAAATAGCCTTAACTATTAGAAATCTAAAGTAATTAGTCACCTGCTAATAAATATAACTCTCCTTGTAGATAAATCTACACTGATTAAAATGATTTGAACCCTATAAATGCTGATTCACCTAAACATATTTTTGATGCTTGCAAAACTGAGGGAGCAGCTGACAACCCAACTGAATAAGATAGTGAATTTACATGTAAAGAGTTTTCTATGACTTTATAAGAAAAAAGTGAATCGTTAAATTAATCTCTACAGAGCTCAGCCAAGAAAGTTATAAATGGCTTTAAGAAAAAAAGCTAAGTAAGGCCTAATTAAATTATTACTTAACCCCATCATAAGAGATATGCGAGTTAAGATTAGTAGAAAAGCCAGGCTAAAAGCATTTAGCCCTAAAGTAAAGTAATCTTTATCCAGAAAATAAAAATGCGAGTCTAGAAAGATAATGAGTAATAAAACAAACTTCGCATGAAGAACGATTCTAAAAAGATAGACATAGAGGCTTTATATAAAGACTATGAGAAAAATGTTTTAGATAAGCAAAAAATTAAACTTAAAATGTAGAAAGAACTTATTACCAATGATATTAAGCAAAGTCCTGTTCTTCTTTTTGATCCTAATTACACTAAATAGTCTTAGAGAGATCATAGTAATCCAAGAAGTGAAAAAATCTAGATATCAATACCCAATTCTCCTTAAGCAAAAATAATAAACAAGTTTCATAAGAAAACTTTGAGTTAGGCTAATAATACTCCTATCATTAATAATTTCGTTAATAACTAAAATCATTAAAAGCTTAATTTAAATGAAAAGGCCGTTGTCAAGAAAGATGATGTTAAGTAGAGTAAAGATAATGAAAATATATTTAAGCAATAGAAATATAAGCTTTGATAAACATAATAATTAGCTTTATAAAACGCTATGAGATAAGTATCACCATCTAAAAATCTAAAAATTCTAGCTTAAAGAATCCAAAATAACATCCAGCTTCATAAAACAATAGAGAAAGATAAAATTAAGAATATCAATGGCTAAATAAATATTTAATTTGAACCTGAGATTAGAGTCCATCGAGGTCCATTTGATACTGGTAGCATCAGCAAAAAGAATCCAAACTAATTAATTTAGGATATAAAGAAAGTACTTGATTTTTACTAAATTCAATACAAAAAAGTAAGAAATTATACAGACTGGAAAATTCGCTTTTTCATGTTAGAATAAGGAAGTAAATTTTGTAATGGAAGTATGCAAATTGGAAAATCAATAGTATTTAAATTATGTTAGAATAAAGAGAGAGACAGGAGATTTCCTTCCCTTTCATCAAATAACTGTGGAGTTAATTAAGTCTCTGAATCTTTGATATGCAATTATTCTCCAATATTGCTTTATTTTAATTATTTCAATTCTAGCTAATCATACCCTAACTCACACTAATATATAATCTTACAAATATATAAATAGATTCTCTCAAACTAAACTCCTTAAGCTGAGTTTGGTTAAATTTTTGATTCCTAAATAGTTAATTTAATAAAGTTTCTTTAATAATAAGAGTATAAGTAAGAGCATATATAAGTATCAGAATAGTTCTCTTATAAGTGTAAGCTAAAAAATATATTTTAGCTTCATTATATAATTAATTAGGGTATTAGAAGCTAAAAGTGTCTCTTATAGGTAGTTTGTTTATCTATACTACCTCCTAGTTTAAGACAAAGCCTTTATCTCCATTTGCAATCATTCCTTTCCTTTTAATTCAAACTGTTAAAGTAATTGATTAGCAATTTATTTCTTATTGCTAGCATGAGTTAGAACTATAAGTATAACAAATAGAGATGAGGCTATTTTAGCTTAAAAAAGAAGAAAATAAGTATAATAGATGATATTTAAGTACAAATTAAGAGTTTATTTACAAGCAGAACATACTTACTCCATATCAATTGCTGCTACTTCTAAATACAATTTTTTAAAACTAAGGAAGACGAGATAAGTCAATCTGAGTGGCTATTTTACTATTTATAAATAAAAATACCTGTCAAAAGATAAATAATAGGATAAGCTTTTCTGAATATCTAAAGTTAAGATTGCTTATAATATAACACATAAAAATAAGATAGGCAAAAGAAATAAAATCCTTAGTAAGAGTTTGTATAAAGTAAGTATAATAAATGATAGGATAGATTGTATAAATTTATACTACTTCGTATGCAAAATAGCTTTAGTATGCTTATATAGGAAAGATAATATACCTAATTAACCTTATTAAATTTGGAAAAAAGAGAAATGGTTCTGAAATATCATAACAACCTTTAAAAAATGCTGTAGATATCTATTTTAGCATCAATATATTCAACCTATTTTATTTAGTTAATAAATGATCTCTTTTGATAGTGTAACTGAATCAAACTAAAATAGGTGTAAAATTGATTAGATTTAAATAAATTTAATTATAGGAAATGATAATTGAGAAAAATGCGTATTAATTAAAATCATACTCAGTTTTATTAAAAGATTTCTGGGTTCTATTCATAGTCTCTTATGAACTAATGAATTTGCTCTCTACAAAATATTTGTTAAATTTAGTTAAAGCTGACCATGTAATTCTTTGTAGTTCTTTTCAATAACAATTAGAATTGAGCCTACCTGAGATTATACTATTACATTACTTCATTTTAACTAAGAATTTCGTATTTTCTTTCTTTATGTAATTTGGTTGCGCTAATTAAATCGGCTGGCCTATTTATTGCTTAAAGTTATTTTGCAGTCTAAAAGCTGCTATAGGATCTGTGTACTTTGCAAATTGGCTTCATCATTGGAAGATAATAATCAACTTAGCCTTTTTCTGTTAAGGCTTTATTTTTGCATTCCACACAATGAGTAAAATATAACTCAATAAATGTATTTCTTCATTTTCAGCTTCGATCTTACATTTCGTCTTTATATTTACTAAAAACTTTAGCACTTACTTAATAATTGAATTGTGTCTCACAGAGATTAAACCAGACTGCTGATTTTTTAGATATGTAATTTCACTATTTTGAGACTTAGCTTACATTAATAAGATCTTTCAGAGGCAACATCATTACAGTCAATTTCAAGGCAGTTTCATACTTTTATTAGCTAAATTTTTAATTTCGATGCAAATATTAAAATCTTAGAACTTATGTCTTTAAATGCCCTTATGAAAGGGGATTGTCTAGGTTTAGCTTGAACTGCTTATTATATTTAGTTAAAAATTACTATGCATACTGCTTTTAATCCTCAGTAACACCTTTAAATTTAATATTTCTAGCTCTAATAAATTACTAAATGGGGGGTTTAAAGCATTCAACATGCTGGATTAGACAGAAATTCGGAAAAACATGAAATTCATCAATAAGTTAGATTCTAAGTTCGTTTTCCTCTATGAATTTTTAGCAATTGCGGCAGAATTCTTATTTCTTAGGAGCAAGAAGTCTGATTTTAGTTTGGTATATGAAATCTTAAGGATCGGTTGTATAATTATCCATAGTACCTTTGATATTAAGCATTAAACTCACTTTTGAAATTTAGTTAAATTATTCTAAAATAATTTTTAAGGCCAAAACTCTTATTTTATATTACTCATACTCCAAAGGTTCTATAATACCAACCTAAATTTCTTCTATGTAAGTAGCTTAGAACTTAGATCAGTTTATATTAGATTGAAGAGATGTAAATAAACAAATGAAAGAGAGAAAAATACATATTTAATGAGTCTTAGTTGTTGTATATTTATAAACGTTAAAAGTTTATAAGATAAAAATGAATAATGAAGTTCTAACTGCTGCTATCTTTTGTTCTCCTGATTATGTTAAAAAGAGATTTCAACTGCCAGGCATTAACTAGTTTGATACTATTACCTTGAAGCAAATTCAAAAATTAGATTTCATCAAGCAGTTGAAATTAAAGATCGTTGCCTCTGAAGACTCTATCGGATTTTTATCCAGTGATTTGGGAATAACTAGCAGTGTGATTGAAGGCCTAATATAGTAGTAGAAGGATTAGAAGAATTTTGAGTCTTTAGTGAGCTTTAAATGTAACTGCTGCTAAGTAGAGTTCGATAATTTAAAGCTGCTAAAAGACCATTTTTGTAGTGAAATGGATAATGACCAGTCATAAGGGTTACCTTCTGAAGATGGTATCCTGAAAGTAAACGAAAACTTTAGCTACTACTAGGCTGATTCAGATAGAAGTTTGAGTCTTAATAGTATCGAAGGAGATAAATCATCAGATTGGCACAATTAAAGAAAATAAGCCAGAAAGAGAGTTTAACCAAAAAACCAGAAAAAATAAATACAATCTTTAATAAATAAAAAAAGCTAAAATAAGGAAAGCAATCAAAGCATAAGGAAGTAGGTAAAGTATAAAGAGTCAAAAAAGCAATAGCCATAGTTATAATTATAGGATTGTGACAATTAAGAAGAATTATTTGATGAGGATATAAATTAAATAGATAAAGAAGAACTTTCAAAAAAGAGATTAATAAGATTGTCAAGAGCAGGATGTGTCTATCTAATAAATAGGGGAAAGAGAGAAATTAAAATATATGAATGCTCAGAATGTAAAGAACTATTTAGAAATAGTAAAAAGCAATATGATCATTTTAGAATTTTCCATAAAGATCAAGAATTATAGTAATTAGTTTGCTTTTTATGCTAAGATGATAATTTCGTACATAAACATTAGGATTACGTTAAACATATGAATGGTCACTTTAAAAATGGAGATCTCTAAAGGTATTGAAATTAATAGAGTAAAAAATCTTAAAGAGTAGAGTAAAGTAAGGAGTCAGCAGAAAACTTAAAATAATTAACAATCTACTCTAAAAAGAGGGATAGGTAGGAGTCTGTCAAAAATAAATAGAAAAAGCTAAGCATTACTTAATAAAGTCTTACTTGTAAATAGTGCAAAAGAGTAATTACTTCGAGTGCTAAATACTAAGAACATTAAAAAAAGCATAGGAATAAAAGGTATGAAAACTTACAAGCAAAGAAGTAAAATAATAAACTTACTAAATCTAAAAGAAAAACCAAGTCTATGTCCTAAGAAAGTTCAAAAAAATCTAGTTTGAACAATTCTTTTTCTTCTAAAATGGAAAACTAAAGTACTTGGCAAGATGAAAATGGCTTACTTAATATAACAACAAAAAAGAAAAAGCTGGAAATTTAATAGCTTCCATATGAAGAGGAGTACCAAGGATAGAATAAAGAAATTAAGTAAACTGAAAAATAGATATTATAGCAAGATCTAGATCTGGATAAGAGCTTTAATAATTAAATTGTTTTAGGGTTAGATTTAAATTAAAGTTATTAAGAAAATGACGTCTTTTAAGATAAGCAAAATCTAGAAAATAATTGTAATTAAAACGATTTTTTTGAAATTGAAAAACGAGGTCAAATTTAAATTGAAGGATAGAGTTAAAATTTAATTACTGAAAGTGATTAAGATTTATGAAATCTTGATTAATAAAACTATGTAATGATAGAGATAGATTTATAGGAGCAAGTTTAATCTTAGATTAATACTGAGCGAGTAGAATATAACGAATAATAAACATCAGAGCATTAACTTTCGTAAGAAACTACTTAAATGGATGATTAAACAATGAAATTGGAAAAGTAAACTAATAAGCATTAAAAAATAATCCTAATGAATCAACTTAATGAAATGTATCAGTATGAAGATAATAACTAGAAGAATGTTTAAGATTCACCTAAAGTGCCTAGCAATAAGCAAGCATTATATTCAGACACATCGCTAGTTGATAATTAAAACTAGGAAGAATAAACAACTTTAGAAAAAATGCCTAATTAGTAAGCTTAGCAGGATTAACTATTGCCTAGAGAAAAGCAAATAGAAAAAGAATAAATTTAGCGAATTTAAATAGAACAAGATGAAGATTAGTAAGTTAATTGATTTAATCATGAATAAAGCAAACCTATTTTACTAAGCAATGACTTTACCCAAGAGAATGAATCTAATTAGTAACTAAAATAAAAGGAAAGATTTCAAAATAACTAGAAAGCAAAATCTATAGACTTATAAGATAAAGTAATAGAAATAAGCTCAGATGATCAGGCTTAGGTACTAATAATTCAAGATAATTAACATATCGAAAGTGATTAATTCGATCTAGATAATCAAAGCGAAATTCTTAACGTTTTACCATTAAATAAAGTAGATGAGAAGCTTTAGAACAAGAAGGGTTATATCCATTAGAAAAAAAAATGAAATAGTAGCAAAGCTAAAGAAAATTTAGAGAATAAGTTTACCAAAAAAGAAAAACTGCATACTGCTATAATTTAATAAGTCTAGGATACTAAAAATTAAGCTAGTAAAACTAATGCTATTAAAGAAAATAAAAAATGTAGCAAAGAGAAAAATAGCCAAAGAAGAAATCATAATTTGAGCTCTAGTTCTGAAAGGATTAAGCATTCATCAGAATTTTAAGAAGATTTACTTAACCTTGATTACCAACCTCCTTATAAATAACAAAAACGAGCATAAGAAAAAGAAACAAATGAAAGAATTACCAGAAGCAAAGGGCAAGCAGAAGATTGTGAGATTTGGACTGAATAAAGACAGAAAAATAGTTCAAATAGACAATGCATTTAAAGTGTAGAATATTAGTTATTATATTAATAAATAAGAAGCTTCTTATTATAAAGCTTTAATGTGTAGCTATTTTAAATTATTCTACATAATTAATAGATCTTTATACTTTTTTCATTTATATACCATACTCGCTATAAAATTTGTTAGAGTAATTTTAGTAAGTATTATCATAGAGATTAAGAAACTGGCTTGAGGATAAAAATAGCTAAAGTAACATTATAGGCAAATTTAATCTTATGGTTATATAATTTGAGTATAAGTTCTGCTGTATGGCTTAGATATTTAAAGGTATAAAGTTGAGTAATTTAAAAAAGGCAAGTTTAAAATATATAATCAGACTATTATTAAGTATATTACAAATCGTTTCATAATGGAAATAACTGAGCACATTTATTAGTGACTAGTATCTTAAGAAGTTGTTATAGGAAAGTTTGCTTTCAATAAAGAGAAGCATAAGTATCTGGTTAATTAAGAAACTTGCAGTATTTTGGAAAATGGAATTGGGTTATTACCTCTAATCCAAGAAATGGGAATGAAACTTGGTCAGTAGGTTTAGTTATAGCCTTCATAAATGAAACATTAAAATGATCCGAGTGCTAGGCTTTTTAATTGAAGCTTACTTTAGTAGAGTCTCAATACTTTCAATATTACCATAGGCTTTAAACAGAAAGCTGCTATAGTAGCAGGAGACGATTCATTTATCACTGATTTGCTCGAATAGATGTACATAAAGATAGTAGAAGCTACCCAATATCAGAATTCAAATACAAAATAGGTTGATATATCTTCTATGCCAGCGTACAAGGATATTACCTAAGCAGAAAATTGCCTAGAATTTCTCATTTTAGGATTATGTTAGGCCTTCAACTTGAATCCTAAATAAGCAGCTGGATTACTGATATCTTAAAGCAAATATCTTTCTTAGGTATTAATAAAAGGACTGAAAGGAGAGCATGAGCCTGTATAAAATTGACTTTAAATAGTACTTAGCAATTGCAAGTTGCTGATTTAGAAATTATAGGAAGAAGTAAATCAAAATGCAGTTATTCAAGTTCTTTAAGCTATTGCTCCAGGATTAATAAGTAAAAGTTAAGAAACTGTTTAATGAGCAGTAAGAGTGCTAATTGAGCTTGCATTTGAAATATCTACTTTGACAGAAGAATCATTATTGTATTAAACTTAAGACTGGTTTTATGGTGATAAGGGAGGATTAGAAATTTCTCTTCAGTCTATTGAAAAGCATGGGGTTTCTGTAAAAAAGCGAATACTTGAATTCATTTTAAATATATCAACTAAATCTACCTAGTAGCTATTTTATGACCAGTCCAAGCTTAAAAGACTATTAAAACCTTAACAGTTCGTCGTCTTTATTCATGATATCCTAATTTATGTTCAATCTGCTCCTGCTCATTTGGAAACTTTAAAGTAAGAAGGTGCTATAAGCGTCATTATCTCATATTTATTTGAAGAGTATAAATAAGCACTAAACCATGATATCTAGCTTTCAATCCTAAATTGTTTTGCTGAACTATGGAAAACACTTACAAACTTTTAGGATTCTTAAGAAGTAGTAGAATTGTTTAAAAGAGCTACGAAAGAAGCAAATCTTGTTTTCAGAATTGGAACTATTGCTTTTTTATTCTAGATCCTTGATGACTTGATTTAGAAGAAGGACAATTTAGCTCCTTAGATTTATAGGCATTTAGTTTTCATTTTGCTAGAGAATTAATAGAACATCTAGATTAGGGAATTTATGCTTAGATCATTTTCAAATATATTCTTGAATGAACAGACTATTCCTGTCCAGATACTCATCGAACCTCTTTACAAGCAACAGCAAACTGTGGCTAACTTCATATTAGCTGATTTTGACCTCCTATTTGTAACAGCAAATCATCCAAAGCTAAACTAAAAGTCAGCTTTATTCATCCTAGACTTGTTTTCAAGACTGTTTCTAAATGACGCAATTAACATGCGTATTTCAGGCTTGATTTTAATAACTTTGATCAAAAGATTCTACGAGACGGAAATAATTTAGCAGTACATCATAAAATTGGTATAGATAATATCATAATCTATCTAAATTTCTCAAATAGAGATACTCAAAAGCCAGACTACTATGAATGATCTTCCCTTCAGAAATCAAAGGAACATCCTTATTAAATTCATAGAATAGCTGTGCTAGATACCATCCTAGTAGATAGCTTAAGAAATAATAAGTAGTTTGTCTAACATTTATATGTTCTTTAAGTATCAGTTTGTGCCTAGTAAGGATTGAACTGCTCTTAAGTAACTACTTATGTCTTTGGGATGGGAAGAATAGTCTAATTTAAGTGAAATGGATACTTTAAATCACTAGAGCTCACAATAGTAAAGCTATCTTGATTTTTAGACTGAATCCAATAGGAATTCTGAGTAGCTAAGCAAGAAAACTGTTTCTTAGAAGAATGTCCAAATTAAAACTGGAAGGGATTTAGTTGTTAAGGAGTAGAAACAAGTTACAAGATCCATGAGGTCAAAGCAGTCAGTTTCCTCTTCTACAAAGCATTTAACTCCTCATTCAGCTTAAAGTAAGCAGCTAATGCTTCCAATAAGTTTTACTGAAGATCGTTCCAAAATTAAGATAAGAAATTAAAGTAGCCAAAACAAAAATTCTTTAGAAAAGCTTTTCAAGAGAAATCAGGAGTAACTTGAAAAAATTAAATAGCAAAGAGATATCAAACTGCGCTCAGAATAGGAGAAACAGTTGACTGATCAACTAAAAATGCAATAAAGAAACAAAAATCTAAAATAGTCATTTAAAAAACGAAGAATTGAGTTAGCTAAAAGTGGCGATTTCTAAATGCTAAGAGAAAATGAAAATAGAGACAAAAAGTCAAGGATATTTACTAATATAGTGCTTCGCAACCTGGAAGATGAAGATCCAATAGAATAAGAAGGAGTGAAGGCATTAATAAATTAGTATACAATGCTATTAAAAATGATATATAGAAATAACTAGCATGCATACCTAACTAAGAAGAAGCCTGAAGATTTTGAATAGTATGTTCAAAATTCAGGTTGACTAACAGATGCAGATATAATTAAAATTCTTAGAGAGAGAGGTTTCTCTAAAAACCAGATATAATAGAATCAAGTACTTTAAGTCGTCAACCAGCTTAATTTTGGTAAAAAGGATGTTACAATGTGTGACTTTGAAACGTTCAAATAAGTAATTTTACAACTTTCCTTTAATTTGTTTCCTAGTATAAGTAGCACACTAAGCGTCCAGCTGTTCTTCTCGCATATGAGAGAAGGTACTTAGGCATAAGGTCTGAGTACTTAGCTTTTTGATGATCCTTAGTTGGGAGGCATAGGAGATCCAGAAGTTATAAAAGTGCTTAATTAGTAATTAGCAAGAAACCGCGAAGTAAGCGTTCCTGAGGGTTATAGAATAATATCTGAGAAGAATGTAAACATTGATTTTAAAGCCTGCTAAAAACTGCCTAATGTATACAAAATAAGCCTAGAAATCTTAGATGATCTACTGTTTAAGAAATTCTAGTTCCACATTGCTATGCCTAACATTGAAATAAAGCTAATAAAAAGAGTTAAAGGGTATTTATAAAGACCTGATGTTAGCTAACTGCAACCTATTTATAAAAGAGTTAACTTGGAAAATCCTAATGAAAATAAGGCTCTCTTTAAAAATAAGTATAGAAGTGAGGAAGAAAATAAGTAAAAGCCTAAAGATTAAATCTTTGAACTCAAACCTAAAGTTTAAGGAATTTTAAAGGTTGAAGTGTAGAAGTAAGAAGCAGGTAGAAGGCCTTTTTATATGGAAGTAGCCGAAGTGCTAGAAGAAGTTTTGCAATGTAGTGAACATAATATGAAATCTCTGCCTAAAAGGAACCATATGGCTCCAGGACATATTGTTAACAAGTATCAAAAAACTAAACTTTAAGAAGAGGAAGAAAAATAGAAGCTACTAGAATAAAGGGAAAAACGTCGTTAAATCCATCTATAATTGTTGGAGTAGAAGAAGAAGAAACGTATAGAGGAAAAATAGAAAATTTAAGAAGAAAAATAAAGTTAGTTTGAGTAATAAGAGAGCAAACTCAAAGTCAACCAAGATAAAAAAAAGGAAATCGAAGAAAATAGAAGAAAGTAAATTGAAGAGTAGCTTTAAAAGTTCAAATCTGAAAGAGATGAAAAGAATAAATAGTAGAAAGAGTAAGAACTAGTATAATAAAATGAAAAACTGAAGTTAAAGTCAAAAGAATAGGTTGAAGAAGCAATGAAAAAAGCGAGAACGAAAACTGAAGAAATGTAAAACAAGAAGCTGCAAATTGCTAAATAGAAAATTGCTGAATTGGAAAATTCAAAAGAAGAGGAATTCAAAGAAAAACACAAATAGTACTCGGAAAAAGCCATTTAAAAAGCAAAATAACTAAAAGATAAGGAACATCAAGTCTTGTAATAAATGAAGGAGGCGGGCTAAAAATCCGAAGTATAGGCAATTCTTAGTTAATGAGAGTTTTAAACAAAATTCTTGTTTGATACTTTTGTTAAACTAAATCCTAAAACAATTGAAGAAATCTTGCCAGAAAACTAAGCAAAGATGTATATAAAAGAGTATCTAAAAGTACTTGCATGATTCAATTTAGTTCCCATAATAATTTCTAATGATGATGGAATTAAAATATACAGGCAATTTGCGGTTGATAAAGAAACACCATAAAACTCAAAAACCTACATAACATTCTAAGAATTCCAGCAATGTTTAGTTCGAATAGCAATTTATGGCTCAGATTAGCTAAATGCCCTTGAAGGTGGAATTAAGCCAGCTCACAAAATTAAAAAGGAATTTATAGATCTGAGACCTGATTTGCTAACTCCCGATATTTTAAACTTTCTCTTTAAGTAAGCTTATTTATACATTAGATATTTAGAACTACCATCTGAAAAAGACAAGCAAGGTTTAATCAAAAGATTCCAAGAATTTTAAGAATCAAGCATCAAATCTTAGTCAACAAAATTGAAGTAGTAGAAATTACTTTCAATGGTTTAGTCTGCTTAAAGTCTCAGGAACTCTCAAGATGGATTTATTGACGGTAATAACTCATCATGAAAGCAAGAGGAAGAAATACTATTGTCTTTATTTAATTAACATTTTAATAAATTATCCATATAACACTCTAGACAATACAGCTTCCATACCTTACTTTACTCATATGAAATCTAATTTACTAATACATCTAATTATCAAGTAAGATGTGTTCAAGCTTTATTAATCATATAGGATTATATTCTTCCAATAAATATACTCTGCTTAGCATTTATAATCTAACTTTTTATACTAGCCACTAAATAAAAATATCTAATCCTTATAGCAAATATAATCCTTTGCAAATTAGCTAAGCAAGAGTTAAACTCCATATAAAATAAAACTAAATCAAAAGTTTAATGATACTAAGAGGTAAGATTAGATTCGAAGTATATAAAGCAATAAAACTGATATGAGACACAAAATATAGAAAGACTAAATTAATGTAACTATATAGAATCAAATTGCCTATTCTAAGCAATAAAAGGATAGTCTTCATTTTTATTAACAAATATAAATATAATAACCTAAAAAAACATCGCTTTTAATATATTTTCATCAAAAGCTAAATCAAAAATTTGAAAAGTAAAGAATTTAAAATAACGCAAAGATAGTACTAAAGTAAGGGATTAAAAGTAAATAGAAAGGTAACATTATAATAATAAGCTTATAATTTTGATAAATTGAGTAAAGAAATTAATATCAGTAACGTTAAAATATATTTAAATTAGTTCCTTATGCTAAAAGCTAGATCTTAAAGGAAAATTTGTAACTATTGTTTAAATTCTTTTTTATACACTACAAAGACAATTTCGATTGTAATTAGGCTAAAAAATCTAGAAATAAGCTTATAGCTTAATTTTCAAACGAAGTTAAGTTCTATCTTATAGAGTATGGATTTTAAATTTATCTTAGATTGAATGCAGATAAAATGAATAGAAGCATGATTAAGCACTCTATGGAGCTATTCTATCTTCCATGGATAATAGCATTAGAATGGACTAGATATATGGTAGCTAACGAATAAAAATTCTATTAGTTAGAATTCTAAAATAAAAAAATGCTTTAAGTAATTATTCCAATCCTGATACTAGCTATAGAGCAAAGCTTATAAGTGCTTAGTACACCTAATAGTAACTTTCTGCTCTTATTCTGTCTAAATAAATCCAGTCTATCACAGTTTCTTGGTTTAATTGAAGAGATTTGACATATAGTAGTAAAGTATTTGAGAAGTTGTAGATATCTTAGACAGGTAATTGAAAAGCATATTAGAATTATCTTATTTAAACAAGAAATTTATTCTATTCACTTTGCAATTTTACTTGAAATTAGCAACTTCTCTAATATATTAATTAAAATGAATCAGCAATAATAAACCTAAGGATCTGAGCAGCGAAAGAAAAAATAATAGCCACAAGAATAAGTATAAGAATAGGTAAAAGAAGTGGAGCAAGATAAGATACAAGAATAATAATAGGATTCGAAGTAAGAATAGATATAAGAATAAGTGCAAGAAAATATAAATGAATAGATATAAGAATAAGAGTAAGAAAATAAAAATGAATAGATATAAGAAAAATAAGAGTAGATACAAGAAAAATCATAAGGTTAAATACAATAAGAAGAATAAATGAATAGTTAAGGTTAGAAGGATTAAATTATATCAGGGTAAGCAAAATTTGAATAGATCTAAGAAAAACTGAAGTAGTTTGGATACTACTATAACGAAAAGGGAATATTGAGAACCAATGACGATAAAGATTTCCAATTTATAGATTAATAGCATTATAATTCCTTAGGAGATATTGTTTTATCTTACATCTAAACAAAATTACAAAGTTAAGAATATGATTTAAAGGAGGTTTGAATACCTGAACATATAGAGACTATTGAAAAATGCAATATTTATATGACTAGAGATATTTTAGAGAATTAAAACGGATGTCTTGTTCTTCTTTGTGGAACTTCACCTGTCTTGGCTGGATAATGGGCTAGGTCTGTTTGTATAAATCATGGACTTGAAACTGGAACAGTATTTCCTTTAGTTAGAGAAGCAAAAAAATAGAACTGAAGCTGTATAGTTTTAAATCCTAATTTAAATAGAGGTGAAAGCGGAAATTCAATTCCCTATTCTGATGAATCTCAAGTTCATTGCAACTTTGTATGAGAAAACTACATAAAAAAAAGCAAAGCTAAGTATATATACATAGTAGCACATAGTTATGGTGGGTATAATGTTATGCAATTAATGAACTTAGATCTGAAAACATTTATTGAAAGAGTTAGAGCTGTAGCTTTTACTGATGCATGTGTATGGAAAGATGCGCTTAATAATTAGTAAGGAGTATAATTTTTAGCTTAAAGAACTGTTGATTATGTGACATCTGATTTGCCTTTAGGAAATATACTCTAAAAGTTAAATTCCTATTCAGGATGTACTGAGCTTTCAGCTGGACATAACAGACATGAATATACAACAGGGTTTGCAACTCCAGAAATAATAAAGTTCTTTAGTAATCCTGAAGATTATATGCAAAATGTAATTCTTTATACAGATTTGAAACTTTCAATTCCCTATTATTCAATAATATCCAGTATTTAATCAGCAGATATTCAATAACGATCAGACTAGTTAGTAAACTCAATAGGCTGACTAATCATAGAATGCTAACCAAAATGATATGCAAATGAGCTTAAATACCTAGTAGTAAGAAATGTAAATAGAAGAATACAAAATAGAAAGTAATGATTAATAGGTATAAATATAAAATGAACAAAATAATTAGAACATATAAGAAGTTAATCCCCTAAGTGAGGAATAAAATTAAACTCTACAATAAACCTAAATCAATCAATATGAAAACTTAGAGTAGCAAAATAAAAATAAAAACAACTAAAATGAGATTAGCTAAGATAATAGGTGTAATGAAAGTTAATAATTTGATTAATAGTAAGAATAAACTTAATAATAATAGACATAAGAAGAAATCGGAAATAAGAGTGATTCTATAGAAACTCTTTAAACAAACTAATAAATAGAAATTAGTTCTTAAAGTAATATCCAAGAAAATTAATAAGTGATCGACTAAATAAGTGAAATGAAAGAAGATAAAATACAAACTGAAAATTTATAAGCTTAAGAAGCTCCTAATTAGGACTAAAATTTATAAATTAATGAAGCGTTATAATAAATTGAGCCTTCTAATGAACAAACCGAATAAGAAATTTAAGATGAAAGTTAGAGATAATAAGAAGATATCTAAGCAGAAAAATTTATAACAGTTTAATGGGAAACAGTTTCAATTGATCAGTTATAAGAAAAAAATAACGAAGATATCTAAGCAGAAAAATTTATAACAGTTTAATAGGAAACAGTTTCAATTGATCAGTTATAAGAAAAAAATAACGAAGATATCTAAGCAGAAAAATTTATAACAGTTTAATAGGAAACAGTTTCAATTGATCAGTTATAAGAAAAAAATAACGAAGATATCTAAGCAGAAAAATTTATAACGGTTTAATAGGAAACAGTTTCAATTGATCAGTTATAAGAAAAAAATAACGAAGATATCAACAAAATGAATATAGAAATCCCATTAAATCAAGAACAAAACAACCAAGAAAATTAAGAAAAAGAAAAGGAAACTCAGTGATAGAGAAGTTAAACTAATAATATTTTTAATTTAAGTTAAAATCTTATATAAAGCTAATCAAAAGATATACTTTATTCAAATGCTACAACTTATAAAATTAATCATCCTAAACTAGCTTGAAGTATTATATTAAATTCTGATAGATATTGTCAATTCTTATTATGCTCGTAAATATATTAGCAATTCTCATACTAAGATAGTAAATTAGTTTAACTTAGTGCTCTTTTTTATGTATTGACACATTTAGGCTATTTACATCTCATAGATTAAATGGATTGAATACTAACCTTTTTAAATCTTAAATTAGCTTTTGAATGTTGAAATATAAAGATTTAAAGTATTATTACCTAAGAGAATACCTATATGACAAAATAAGCTAAATAGGTATAAAGCATTTTAATTATAAATATTTAATATATTCATAGTTTGGAGATAGAAGTTACTATGATACAAAGATGCTTATATAAAGCAATGCATAAATACTATAATCAAATATGTAGATCTTTGTCTAAATAGATCCATAAAGTTATCTGCTCTTAATTGGAAATAAATGCTAGTTATAACTCATTCATATTATATCTTTAACAAATGGTATCTTGGCATTGCTTTTTGGCTAAATATAAAATTTAGGACAAATTCAGGATAAAATCCAAATATAAGAAAGGAAAGCTAGCATAACATTATAAGGTATAAACTTATTTTTTAAACGACTAACTAATTTATTTTAGTAAGCATCAGTCTTTGCTTAGAAGCCTATTACGATAAATGCTAGCTAAAAAATTCATCGGAAATCCTATAATTGAATGAGTTTTTAGGGTATTAAATATAAAATTACTATATTGATCAACATTAATCTTACACTCCATTTTCTAGTAGTAAAAATGATAGTTAGCTAACAAGGGAATTGCTAGAGATTTCTAGAAGCAGGAAAAATTAAGATATAATAATTAATTGCTGTTAAGAGAATTACATCACTATGATTCATTTACTGATCATTGCTATCCTTCAGGACATTCCTAGTCATCTTTATCCTCTAAATTATCTTCCTTTATGCTTTAAATCAAGCACATTATATCTCTAGATTTTTCTGATATTAGTACAGAGTCATCTGATACTTCTGGACATTGCCTCAAACTATCAAGTTATTGTCCCGCTTTCAATAATCCATCGCTTTTGCGATCTATTAGTCACTAACTAATTACAGATCTTACACTTTAGTTAGCGCTATAACAAAGTACATTTAAACAACCATGCAAAACAGCTAGAAGTTCTCCAGTCACAATGACTTAATGAGGAAGGTTATCAGAAAAGAACTCAACAATCCTTACTATTAAAATAGTTACAAATGAAGCTAATGTTATAGCTGGCTACTTAAGACACAAAATATTTAGTTACAGCTTATTAGGAGCTTACATCTTCCCTAGGATGTAATGAAGATGAAAATGCACTTTGATACAAAGCAATGGAGAGCTTATCATTATAAATATCATGGGAAAGTATAAGCAAACTCATCTTCAAATTTTTCCTTTATCCTCATTTTAAATTCAGCATCATCCTTAAATTAAACCATAAGAATGAGTTAAAGCAGGAAGTATAGCCATTAAAATGGGAAATCCCCAAGCATATAAGTTAATATATGCGTTATAAACCTCAATGTTTCTGACGTTCTTAACATGACTTAAATACAATTTTAAAGAGATCATTTATATTCAGCAAAGTACACTCAAATTCGAAAACTATATGAGCACAGCTTACACCTAGCATAATTCAGTGTTTTAAAGCTAGTTCTAAAACACAGTCATAAAGTAGCCTATAGCATTTAAAGCATTAACGATGCTTAAGTGAAAAACAAGAGAAGTTGAATAAGTTCGTAATTACTTAAATTTTAAATAACTTCATTAAACTACCAGCTAGCCAAGAAACGAAAGTATGCATAGAGTTACCATTATAGCTATAAAGTAAGCTTCAAGTTTGTCGTTTTCTCTGTCTTGGGACATTCTAAATTTTATTAATAAACTACCCTTAATTAATTAAACTAGCTTTAGTAACAGTTTTATTTAAAACTCTCCACTTATATTTTATTTATTATTTAATCAAGCCTTTTACTGGCCTATTTACATCAACTCTAACATATTTCAAGATCAAAAAACCATCTCTGCAATAGCCAATATACTTTACATAAAAAACAGCTAGCAAAAATAACGAACCAAATATAGAAATCACCATCTCATATACCATTAGACTACGCATTGGGAAAACATCTTCTTAGGTTAATTTAAGGTTACTTAATAAATAACTTAGGTAATGTATTTAGGTAAAGTTGCTTTAAATAAGAGTAATCAATAATTAGCATGCTTAGTTGCTAATTAATACTACTGATATAACTAGTAAGCTAACAAAGCCTTTATAATAATTATTATATAGTAAGTCATTCTCTACCCTAAACGCCAAGCTCTTCTCCTAACTAGTAGTTATAGTAAATAGAGAAGAGAAACGTGCATTTATATAATAAAAAGGCAACATTTTTAAATGAAGGAATATAAAAGTCTACAGGTAAATAGAATGAAGGAAGTAATAGTTTAAATAAGCTATTTGATTAGAACAAATTAGCAAACTAGTTAATTATATTAATTCTAAAGCTTTTTATATAGTGCAGTCAGTCTATATTCTAGTCTAAATTTACTATCCGCCTTTATAAAGAAAACAACCACAAAAATAAACTTTTTAAGTTATTCTGTGTCCCATAAATAGGATTCTTAAAATAGTAATATAAGGAATCTTCAGATATACTTTAGATAAAAATTCAGAATTAAATAGTTAAGGCAATTTAATAAACATAGGATAGAAGATATTAGAACTAAAGCTTTAAATTAACTCTAAATAATATCTTAAAATAAATATAGAACTAAAGTTTGCATATAGCAGAGTAGTATTTAGCTTCTGGATGATAAGGGAAATAAAAGCTAACTACCCTACTGTTAATAACTTTCTTTATTCTATTAATGAATTTAATCCAAAATTTACATTTATATTGCAAAAGTAATTCAATGTTATGGTCTTATGAACAGTGCTTAATTAAAGTAATGCTTTCTTTAATAAAGTATAAACATTTTATAATGCTCTAAGATTAATAAGCGCAAGAAATACAGGAGTTTTGCTGCTTTTTACCTTTGAAACTTTTATTAGCTAACCATCATTCGATTATATTGAATTATAATAAGATACAAGGAAAGTTAAACTAATTATTGACTAGAAGGAAAAATACTTCATAAGAAAGAAGCTTAATTTAATTAATTCTTGAAAGATATTAAAAATATATTACCTGATTTAGGCATTATATCATAATAGCATACTTCATCTATTTTTACTACATTTGCATGCGTAATGCAAGAAATGGAGCATTTCTTCTAATACTTTTTCTAGATAATTTAGTATTTCCTCTCAAATAAAAAGATAAATCTATAATATAAATGATAAAAAGTTAAAGCTTATTAGCTAGATATACTAATTTTTAAAGTATGTAACTAAAATGAAGAAATTAATATTCTAAGGGAGATATTAACATTACTACTAGCTTTATTAGGCAATAACCTCATGTTTCCATATCTTTATTACTATTAATGAGACCAATATGAAAATAGTTACCTTATCTTCAGTCAAAATAAGGTAATTAAGACTAGTTTTAGTATAATTAATAACTAAAGGATTAATTTACTGATAGAGAGATTATAATTAGAGCTACTTTGGTAAAGAAAGTTATTATTTCTATAAAATATATAAATTGGAGTAATATTCTAAGAATTAATAAGCTAGCACTTGTTATTCAATTAGAATGCTTATAAGCTGCCTATTAGGTATTTGCTTACTTCTTACTAAATATGCTTTTTAGCTTTCTATAGAAAGAAACCAAATCCAGTACTTATCTCTATTAGGATTTAAAACTGATTACATTTCTATAATCATATATCTTTAAAATTAAGATCTTAGTAAAATGAGGATATAAACTTGCTATTTAAGATAGCTAATATAAGAAATTGCTAAAACTGATCATAAAGTTAGAGAGAGATATCCAATAGTCTCATTCAATAGAGTATATCAAGCATTAACTAATCTATAGAAATAAATCTATGCAAATAGGAAAATTCCTATATCTGAAAGGATATTTAATAAAAGAAGAGCTATCTTAATTATTAAGGCTAAGGATTAAAAATTTAAGTTATTTGTCTATTTTCTCTTCTTACAAGATTGAACATAATTAGATTATAGAAATGAGAAATAATAGACTTAATGATTCATAATCTATTTAAAATAGAAGATAAAAGGAAGGAAAGTTTAAATATTAGAATAAAAAAGCTTAATAAGAAATTTTATATTTAAGGCAAAATGGTTTATCAAGATAAATCGGCAACTATATAAATACTTACACTGAATTGTTATCTGTTGATATTTCGTCTAAACAAAGCACTTAACCAAGTAAACAAAAAGCCAAGCCGTGAAAATTATTGAAAGTATTATACCTCCAATAATTAGAATTATATCAGGATTTTTTAAATCGTTTTCTGTTTCAATATTGACAGGATTTGAAAAAATCTCTCCTCGTTAAGGTGGCGCTCTTGAATAAGTTATATTTTCATTAAGTAGAGAGGAATTACAAGATGAACCCACAATCCCAACTCTTCTGCTTTCCACATCAAAGATAACATCTTTATGTCTCATCCAATTTCCACCTAAAACAGATCCTAAACCTCCGTTATCATATATTCCTGTACAATAAACATCAGGAGTTTCAGGCCATGCAAATAAATAAGCTTATGGTTCCCAAACGACTTATTATTCCGTCTATGATTACCATCCTTCAACTTTAAAAATAATATTTGGAAAATTCTTGAAAAAGCCTTGGCGAGTTTTATATTTCTCTTCTTTATATTTTCAACAAATGTTGGGTTCATTTGATACTCTCAGTTTATCTTCATTTACTGGTTATATCTCGCAGTATTATTTAATGAACAAAACAACTTGATCGTATATTTTTGTTTTTAGGTAAGTAAAAGTAGTTCCTGAATCTATAATTGCCCCAGCACCATAAGCATTTCCAAAGTCCTCTTTCTTAAACCCTAGGTCTATTCAATCTACAGAAACTCCTGCTAATTATATAGAGTAATAATAATTTCCTTTCAGAGGCGTCCAGACTATAGTACTATTAGGATCATGTAAAGTAGAATTATATCCACCAATAGTCATATAACCATTATGAAGCCCTAAGCAAATAGCAAATATATTAGAATTAACATTTGGATCATTTTTATACATTAGCTTCAACAAAGTTGGCAACTTAGAATCACTAGGATCATAAGCAAGACCCATTATGCCGTCAGCTTTTTAGGTTCTAAATAGATGGGTTTCCTTGTTATGACATCCAAAAATGAAAATAGTAGGATCATGATCATTAACTCCTTTTTCATATTCTCCAAAGTAAACTTAATCAGTATAAAATGTCCCACCTATACTACTTCCCTCACTATAGCTTTGATAATAAGTGCACACACTGTCACTACAGCTTTAGCATTTCCATCTATTATCGTTGCATTTTAAAGGACGAACTGTCTGGCTCTTAGTTAAATCAAAAGGTTACTCCATATGATGACCACAACTCGAACACCCTTTACAAGGAAATGCAGTTATTCCGCTTCCAGTATCAACAATAACAGTTTAAAGTTATGGATCTGGTGTACCAATCCATAAATCAATGAAATAATAGCCTCAAGCTTCTGAATCTCCATAAACTATAGCATGCTCTAAATATCCAAAGCTCTCAGAAAAAATCAAAAGCAGTATTGCTAATTTCATGATATTTAACAAATTTATCTTTTAATATGCAAATTCAATAGTAAATTCATTTAGAACTAAGAGACATCTAGTAACTTATATAATATCTCGCTATATCTTCCAATTATATCTTTGTTAAGTCATCAAATAATCTTAAATAATTACTTTTTTATGTAATAATTCACATATAAAAGCATTCATGAGGATTAATACTTCATTCCTTCTTAACTTACTATCAAATAACTCATAGTTCAATTATTCGGGCTAAGGATTTTCCTTGTTATATTTAAAGGAGAGAAGCCTATGATAGTTGCCAAATACTCTTACGTATTATTTAAAATACCTAGCAACTATTTATTTATCTATTTAAATACATAAAAGCCTATTATACTTATAATTATTCTACATATTTTAGCATCTAAATCATATATTAGAAAGAAAGAGTAATCAGTTATATAGTTCTTCTTTTTATATAAGCAAAGATAGAGTTTACTTATGATATAGAAAGGGTTTAGCTTACCTATTAAAAATGTAATTAGTTTGTTAAAGCTATTTAAAGTGCTTAGGAAAATGTAATCATATCTATTTTCTTTAAGTATAAAGATTTTAAGCTTCAACTTACTGTTTTCTTTTATGCTTTGAAAGCTCTTTTATGTAAAGAAGTGATTTCAAAGTTGATACAAATTATATTTAAATATGATAAATCAAGCTAATATGCAAAGTTAACTTATAGGTATTTAATGTTGGGAGATAGTAATCGTATGATCAAGTTTTGAAGGTAAGCAATTTCTTAAATAGTAAAGGATTAAGATCCTTAATCTTGATATTTACTGGGATATAGCTTTTAATCCCAATTGCTGTTATCTTTGCTTATATAGATCCTTTTAAGGAAACCCATATTTAAGATGGGAAGAGTGAAATTGAAATAAATTAAAGGAAATAAATTTAAAATTAAGCAGTAAAAAAGAAGCATTATGAATATATAAAGAAGAATTGATTAAGATGAGCTAGCTTTTACTTAATCCCGTGATCAAAATCTCATGATTGCACTTACCATCCTTTCAGGATTTTCTCTAGCTGGTTGCTTGTTTATTATAGCTATGTATATCTTATTTAAGAATCTAAGAGGATTTAAGCAAACTTTAGTTTTGAATTTAATAATAGCTGATTTTATGGCCAATGTAGCTATTTTTATGGTAGTCTTTGATTAGTATGAGAAGAAATGATTTTGCAATTTGCAAGGGTGAATGCTTTAGTATTTTGGGCTGAGTTCTTTACTCTGAACTACAAATATCTCCTTATCCTTATATAAAGACTATTTCTAAGGAAAGAGTATTAAGAAATATTGCAAATGACTATATATTTACGCCTGAGGGTTGCCAATAGTTCCTTCAATAATTCCATTGGCCATAGATTAGTATGATAGTAATGCAGGGATTTGTTGGATAGAATATACAAAAGAATTTCTAACTTTCTAGACTTTTATGCAGCATGCGTTTTATGTGGTTCCTCTATTCATAGTGATGATATTTAACTTCTATTGCATATTTAAAGTTTAGTCTAACGTAAACTAAATATTGGATAGAGTAAAAGAAATAAGGAAACTATGGAAGCTGAAATTGCTGTATAAATACCCTTTGATTATATTCTTTTGCTATATTGTTTGATTTATTTTGAGGATTATTAATAACTTCACTTGAGATATTCCTGCCTGAGTTGAAAAAATAGGCCTCTGTCTTATTTCTTGCACTGGCTTTTTAAATGCTTTTTTCTATGGAATTAATTAAAGCCTATGGATAGAGATAAGAAAAGCTTTTCTCCCAAAGGACGTAGCTAACTTTGAAAACCTAAGTTTCGACACCTTTTTGAGCTAAGAAAACGAGTACGCTCTAGAATCAAGGCATTTAAGCAAAAGTTCTAGTGATAGCGATTTGAATGTAAATAAAATGATGAAATCTATTGAAATTCAATGACACTAAGTCTCTAAGACTATGATACTTTAACAAGACTTATTATTTACTATATTACATCTATTACTTCTATATCCTTCCATTGCTACTACCATCACTCTCTTCTTCTTTAATCACATCTATCATTTTAATATCAGCTAGTTTTAGGAAAATTATAAAACTATTTAAAGGGAAAGAATGACATATAAATAAAAGAAGTAAGCAAAGTGAAAATGAATTACCTTATAGTTAAAGAGGAATAAGGAAATAGCAAAGCTATATGTGAAAAGGTAAATATAAAGTAAGGAAGGTAATATATGTTTATTTAAATGCTCTAGTTAGTAAAATAATGGAGTATTAAAAATTTCTATAGCAATCCATGCAGAGAGACTCTCAGGCTATTAACGAATACAATTTCTACTTGCAAAACTTTGGAATTCACTAAAACTCTTAATCTCCTGCATAAAAGGATATGTCTAGACGTGATAACCGCAACTCTATTAAACAAGGAGCATAATTAACTTTGAACAGTAGCATTTCTCAAATGAATTAATAGAGTAAGCAAAATGTTTAGGAAGAAAGAAATAACTTATTTAGAAAATCATATGATCATGAAGTTGGAAAGGGCTCTTCTCTGCTTCCTAACTAAGATTATAACTTACGAAGCAGTAAAGCTGAAAATACTTAAAAGGGTTATAGTACAATAGGCGTTTAAACTGATAGAAAATAATTAGGACCAATCTGGTAATATAATTATAACCAGCCTAGTAATGGTTCAATACTTTAATAGTAATACAACTAGTAAGGATAGTAAAATGATTTTCTAGGAAACTACTACTAGCATGGAACTAGCAAAACGGTTAATTACTTGTATAACAATCCCATAGCCCAAAATAATTTCTCTCATGTAGCTGGATAGTTCGGTTAAAGCACAAGAGGGTCAGGATCTCGTGACATTTACGCAGCTGTGCCTAAAACTTTAGATAACAGATGAACTTATATAGTTAAAGATATGTGAAGCAAGAGTAGAGAGATAAGATTTAGTGAAGGTAGAAGTGCAATGGAGAAATCATTATTCGATGAGAAGCCTATTATAGTAAGTAGACAGAGCTCATACAAAAGTTATTTCTCAAGGCACAATCATTAATTTATTATATAATAGTGTATTCACTGTCATATTTAGCTTCAAGTATCTATATTTATTTCCAATTAGCTCAGCTAAACCTGCTAATCAAAAGAATTAAACCAATTATAACCTTATTTCTTTCATTAGAAGTAAGAATAGTTACACTTTAATACTCTAAAAATTAAGAAGGTATAAAGAAGTAACTAATATAAGCATTTAACTATAATCTATTTCAATAAAATATTGACTACAATACTTATTAAATGCTCTATTAATACTCAACACTTCAAAGTAGTAAAGGACTAGTAGGTAAGATCATCTTAGACAAATATAAAAGCTAATTAAGTTAATTTCTCTTGAAAAGTAAAGCAAAAGGGGATAGATAAGTAAAGGGAATAAATAGTAATAAGAAGAAAGTAAAGTATGAAATAGTAACAGAAATAGGAAAAGTAAGGAAAGTAATAATGAGAGTGGTAAGTATTTTAATAGTTTAAGTTTTTTCTCTTTAATTGTTACTTCTTTCTGATTCAAAGCATATAAGGGAATTTAAATGACTTTTGCTTAAGATAATTATAGTTATTATGGCTGACAAATTGTTAGAAGAATTCTTCTAGAGATTGAGTAAAACAAAGACCTAGTTGACTGATGTTACAAACCAATGTGAGTTCTTAAAGAGGTAAGCTGCGTAACTCGAAAAAGTAAGTAATAATACAGGAATTATCTGAACTACGTAAACAGAAAAAGGAAGCTGAAATGGTTGAAGAAACACTGAAAGTTCATTATATTAGTACAAAAGTCCATAATGAAGAATAAAGTGAAAAGCATGCAGGAGATCATGAAGATCTCAATAAACTTAGGTAGTTAAAGAGAAATACACAAAAAGAGCTTTCCATAAAGAAAAAAGCTTGCGAAAAGAAATAAAATGAATTACAGTAACTTTAAAGAGATAGAGCTTAATTAGAAAAAACAGCAAAACAAATGGAATAAAAATTAGAGCAAGCTTAGTTTGAAAAGAAATAAGCAGAATAGGAATATGAAAAATATCAAGCTTTAATTGACAAATATAATTCTCAACTTAAGAACTTGAAAGCCCAACATGAACAGATGAAACAAGCAGTAGAATAGAGTTTGAAAATGTCAACGAGTAAAACACCGAACTCAGCTTTGCAGAGTAGCGCAAAAAAGGTAAATACGAAAGAAAACGAATCTTGATTGAAGTTCATAAATATATTTTAAATTAGATACTAATTATTTTGAATCTTTGTCAAATTCTTTTAAGTGATTTAAATTAATCTATCAAATACAGATCGTTAAAGAGAGCATATCGCAATTTATATATTTTAAAAGAGGATTTTTAATATAATATCTTCACTTTTACTCTATAATTCCCTAAATAAATTTCTAATTATTTACAAAATATTAAAAAAGGAATAAATAACAAACATTTAGAAATTAAGATTTAAGAATCTAATATAAGATAGAAAATATAATTGCCATAATACTAGAGTATAGAAATGTAAATTACACTTGAAATTTAGAGTACATTCCTTATATCAATTCTATTTATAGACAATTTAAAAAAAAAAAACAGTTTCCTTTAATATTTCAGTAAAGGTATTAATAATTAAGATAATACTGATATAGATATCTTTCAAATAAGATTTTACAGAGCTAAGAATTCTAAGTAAACATTAGTAATAATAATTAAATATGCTTATTCTTTTAGGAGTATTTTATGATTATTCTCTTCTTATATAATAGAAGAATAAGCTAATTTTGCCATATAAATTTATATTATTCTGTTTAATTATTGAAATACTAACTTAGAAGTTGACCTCTTACCTACTCTTCAATCTTCAATACTTGCTTGTAAATTTCATAATTCATCAAGAGCATTTCAATATGCTTGATATAGCTTATATGCAAGTTAGGGTTTTGATCTTAAATCTAAAAGTTAAATTTTACCTAATGTAAGAAAGTTTCTACCCATTCATTTTTGCGCTTATTTATCTCTCTAATTATTTTCTCTTTCCGTTCATTAATATCCTTAAAATTACACGTATACAGCATTTTTATATCTTCTGCTACTTAAATATTCAGGAACATTCTGAACTGACTCATTAAATCTTGAATATATTAATCTTCATCATAATCAAAGTCTTTATAGATGTTTTTTTGCTTCTGCAATATATAGTTGAATTCTGCTGTAAATACTGATTTACTGAGTCTGCTAACTGGATTTTCAGGATGATCATCTCAAAAGTCATTTATATAGTCCTAAGCTTTTCTATTATTAAGTATTTCAATCCATGGACGTCTATATATTCTCTCAAGTTATTTACAAGAAGTATTCTTATTCCCACCAACTGATAGCGATCGTTTCTCTTCTTCAACAATTAAGCTGCTCTCACTTTGAATATACTTTGAAGGTCTATATTTCTTCCCTTTTTTTTCGGCTGATTTAATATAAGCTTCCGCAATTTGCTCTGATTTTAGAAGCTTTATCGGAGTGAAATTTTTCTTACTTTCTTGTGTTTTTTACTTATGCTAATTATTTGGTTTCTATTCTTTATCAAGTACCTTTTCACAACCAAGAAACTCTTATATGATTAAATGATACAAGATACACTCCTAAATAAACTTACAGAATAGTAAACTAGTTTTATCAAGCTCCTCTAGACTTCTTTATTGCAAGTTCGCCTTTTTTAGAAAATGTTTTACTCCGTTGAAAAGCTTAGAGCCTTTCTCGCTTTTTTCTATTATACTAACAATCATTTTAAGATTAGTCAAGAATAGTTTAGGGGTAGACATATTTTCAATTACACAAGCTCAAGTTTTACTTCCAAAATCTACGCCCTTTCCATGTTGAAGTGTTTCTAATAAGGCGAGTCCAATGTTAAGTTGAACATCCGAAGGTTTCTAGATATATCTATAATCGTCTAACGTTTCAACTGTGATCTATTTAATTAAACAGATTAAAAGTTCTCTTTACTTCCTTATGCTTTAATTCTTTACCACGAAAGATGGAGCTTTATAATCTAAGATATCTTTATCTACTTTCTAAATAAATAGATGAGGAGCTATTGTTCTCGTTAATTTTTTTTATGCTGATATTGGTTTTTGAGCTTTCACAGATTTATTGTAATTTTAAGTTCTAGCTGGACTTTTACTTTAGGAACCTAAATGTCCTTTTTATTAAATGCTTTTAGATTATATATTCTTGGACGTTCCTTTATTGCTACCCTAAGAGTTGATCAACGCTTATTAAGGTGGCTTTTTCTACACTTTTATTCCTTTTTCTTAGCTTTTTAAGGTCTAATCTTTGATGCCTAAACTTTTCCTACTAATAGAGATTTGAAAAATTTATGCATTGCTATTTTAACAGTCTTTGTGATTTTTAACCTAAATTAATTGCTAAAATACACTATTCAACTAATCATAAGCATGCTTTCTACAAATCTACTACAACATCTAGCAACTTTTGAGTTTGGACTGATTTATATTCAGTTTAGAGATATAAAGTCAGTGATAAAAGTAATTTTATACATGCTAGGATATTTACTTCTTAATAGCTTTTGTCATCTTAGATAGCTTTTTAAACTTCTAGTGGCTCTCTTTTTGTTTTAATTTTAGAAGTCAAGCTAACTTTTCTTAAGAAGGAAATGCAAACTTAGCTTTCTGAACGAATTTATTATGGAGAGTTGATACCATTTTCAGCATCTTGCAAGCACATTCAAGTACACTATGATTAGCTCCATTCATTTTTCCATTTTATTGACTTTTTCTACCCTTTTTGGATAGGCTTTTGGTGCTATTAGAATTGAAGCTTTAGTTCAAGCTATTTTCTAAATTTAGAAGTCATTCTTTATCTTTCTTATCACTGTAAAATAGAGGACTTTTATTCTTTTAATCCATTAGTTTTTCTTTTAGCTTTTCAGTTTCTCTTATATTATTCAAGAGATCTGGATGAGTATAAATAGTAGTATTTCTTCTCCTCATTACTTTATTATCCTAAATATTAGTAGGATTAGACTAAGAAGCGCTATTGGCTTTCAATATTTCTTAGATACGAATTTCTTCTATACTTTCCTAAATTTGAGTACTATCTTTCCCATTTACTATCTTTAATTTAGGCAGATTATGTTTAATATACTAGTCATCTATTCCTATGCTAAAAGGATTGTCCTAAATATCCAGATGGTTCAAATGCTTTAAGCTTTTAATTACACTAATGAATTGCATTTAATCCTGCTAGTTAGTGAACTATAAGCAGTTACCATTCAATTTTAATACTTCAATTGAATCTTTCAAAGAATACAGATTACTAACTCCTTCTTAAATCTAGTTATGCTTAAGATTTAGATGCTGCAGCTTTCTCATGCTAAAAAAATCAGGAATTTTCACAAGTTAGTTATAAGAAAGGTTAAGGTATACAAGATTAGACAATCTTACCTACACTTATCTGAGTTTATTATACTTGCAATTCAAAACTTGCAAAGCAGCGAACTTGCTAAGTGCATTTATACTCTACAAATGATTCTTGGATATATTAAGCTAAGTTAGCGATGAGAACTAGTTTTGCTTGAAGATCTCAGAGATATCATGTATCTAGCTGCAACTTAAATCAAGCACTTCAATCTTTTTAATACTTAAGTAATTCATTTACTCTTATTTTATTAGCTATTTGCTACTTCTCTATTATTTAGAAATTAACTAACTTATTCAATATTCTATGCTTCTTACTTCACTTCTATACTCACTCTTATAAATATATTCCTTACTATGTTTCGCTTTATATTAAGAAGGCTTGCTAGTAGAACCTTACTAATGTAGTTGCTATCATCAAAGAGTTCTACTTATAGATGGTAAATAATAAAGAGTTAGCTGTGGATATAAGAGAGTGTTGTATAGGTAAATATTAGAATAGTTAGTTAAGATTAAAATGCTGTAAGAGGTTACATAATAAGCTGATAATTAGATAGTTCTACATAGCCATGAAAAAGTAGACTTGGGGTAACTCAAACTTCAATACCATCAGTCCCACTTTCCCAATAACTATAAAGCTGTTAATAATATACGAAAAACTACTTCCAATATTGACTAGCTTAAAGGAATACCTAATCTTATTAAAAACTGTCACTTTAACTCTTCTAAGATACTTAAGACAAGATATGAGAGGCTTTTGAGATTTAGAGCTACTGCCTTGGTGAATCAAACGAACCCTTTACAAGAAAAAGTGACAAAGACAATTAAAAAATTGATAGAATTATCAGGTAACTGGAGAACCCAGCAAAAGCAAATAAGTATTCCATTTACTAATATCTAAAAAAGGAAATTCAAGTGATAAGACTCAGATTTACATGTCTAAATGCAGGATTTCGATACTTAAGTAGACTTGAATCATGAAAAGTATATTAAAAGCTAATAAAGCTCAAAATATTCTTCTGAAGAAAGCAATTGAATGATATAGTAAAGCGAGAAGTAGCCTAAATAACTTCTTAATCAGTAATCAAGTGAAATTCCTTCATCAGAGAGAAATGACTTACAGTATGATTTAGAACCTGAAATAACCTTCTTTACCAATGTGCAAGAAGAGGAGTCTTAACGCTATTAAGAAAAAGAAAGCTACTAACCTTATCAAAATTAATCTAAACATTAGGAATTTTCTACATAAGTAGAAAAAGGCATTGAAAAAACCAATTCTATTGATATTAAAAACGAATAAAAAGTGAGTCATTAAAAAAGCAGGGACCCTATCAGCTCAAATGCCAGCGTATTAAATCATCAAGATGCTTATATTAGAAAACAAACTGATAATAGTGATTTAATTATTTCTCCTATGACTATCAGACCTCTTTAAATTTCTATTCCTAAAATTCAAGTACAGGCTAGAAAAAGACTTGAAGAGGCAAAGGAGAAAGAATAAGCATCACAAATGAGTTAATAGAGTTCATTATAAAGATTAAGAAGTGAATCTAGGAAAAGTTAAGATTCATTTAAATAGCTTTCAAATGATTAAATCTCAGACGAAAAAACATAAGAATAAACACAAGACGAAATATTAGAATTCCAAAATTTAACAACAATCTTTAAAAGCAAAGTTCAAAAATCAGAAAATTTTTCCCAGGTGATCTGTGGGTTTAAAACTCCAATATAAGCTAAAGAAAAAATTATAAGCAACTAAAATATGCAAAAGAAGTTCTCTAATATAAGATTAGCTAACCGTAAGAAATCATAATAAAAGTAGCAAAAGTAAATTAGATAAAGACAATAAATAAAAGATTTGTAGTACTAGAATAATTCATTCTCCTAGACATTTGATTCAAAGCATAACAAAACATAAAGCGATAAAAAGAAGATAGATAAAATAAATAATAAAAGCAATAGTATTTCCTTAAATAAAACATATGATATTAAACTACCTTAGATTTCTACCAAGAATAGCAACAAGAAGAAAACAAAAAGTGAGAATAAATAAAAAATAACTCCGATTAAGCAAAAACCTCCCATTATTAAACGAAAAATTGAGCAGGAAAAATAAAATTTTCCAGTTGTTAAGAAATAGTAGAAGCAAGTTAGAAAAATAAGCAACATTACAAGTAAAGAAAAATAAAAAAAATAAGCTTTAAAATAATAAGTATCTGAAGAAAACGCAATAGAGGATAAATCAAAGAATTAGTTTAATAAATACGAGATATTTAAGCATATCATACTTACATAGAATAACTTCTTAATATCTACTAATGACAAGAAAGAAAATATTTAAAACACTGTTAATTAAACTCCTTTTCTATATTTCTAATATCATCAAATCTGAGAACTAAAAATATATAAAAAAGACAAAAAATATATTTCTTAAAACAAATCTAAAGCTCTTTAAGTTACTATAAATAATATAAACTAATATGTAAAGATTCAAATATAAGATAATAATACTTAGAGAGATTATATTAATACGTTATAAATAAAAGCATAATTTAGAAATGTGCTTTAGTTATAGATATCACTTCTTATAGTTCATACTAAATAGTATAAGTTCTAACCATCTTTATACTTTTTAATCAATTATTAAAGTCTTTGTACTAAAAAATAATTTTTAAAAGCTAAAAAGTGAATTTAATTGGAGTACTTTTAGAAATCAAAGTACTAGAAGATTGCTTAAATCAGTTGATTATAAAATAGGATGCTTTAGAAGTTTAATTTTTATATCCTTGAAGATAAAAATTAGCTGTATACTATATATAGTATATATAGCAGAAAGGGTTAGATACAAACTTATATTAAATGTATCCTGATATTAAATATACTAAATAAAATTATTTCTTATAATTAGATATTTGCTTAGCTTATAGAGATAAGGGAAATATGTTTATGTATAACTGATAGTAAGTTCAAGGTAATGGAATTAAGAAGTAAGGAAGGAATTTTGAAATATAAGATAAGAAAAGAATTTAAGATATGAGAGAGAAATATAGAGTTAAGTATGGAATATGTAAATTTCCATATTTAAATTGGGAAATTTTCAAAATGTTTATAATTTACAAATGGCAACTCAAAGAGTCTATCAATCCAAAAATCCATGGACTGGAGTTGTTAAGTAAACTTATCCCGACGCCACAAGATAGCAAATTGAAGAAGTCTTGGCAAAACTAAGTGCAGCTCCAACTCTAAACTTGTAGCAAAGATAAGAATATTTAACTAAATTTGCTGATGGTCTTGCAGCAAGAAAGGAAGAATTAGCTTAAACAATAGTGGAAGATATGGGAAAGCCAATATCTTTAGCTAATATGGAAGTTGATTTTTCAGTAGCTGTAACTAAATATTATGCTGATAACTTAGTTAAATTCCTTGCTCATGAAGAAATAGTAGAAAATGGATTTAAAAAAGGAGTAAGATATGACCCAATGGGTATTGTCTTGTGCGTTAAGCCTTTTAACTTCCCAATGCTAGTTCCTTTCATGGGAATTCCCTCAATTCTAGCAGCAGGAAATAAAGTTATCTTAAAACCAACAGAATGCTGTCCTACAACTGCTTTAATTGTAGCTGAAATTGCAAAGCAATGTGGTTTTGATGGATATTTTGAAACTCTTTTTGTTGCCATCCCAGACTTAGAGTTTGTAATTTCTGACAGTCGAGTAGCTGGAGTTTCTTTCACTGGGCATACAAATAACGGAAAAATATTAGCTGGAATATGCGGAAAATACATGAAAAAGATTACTTGCGAGTTAGGAGGAAACGATCCATTCGTAGTATTAGAAGATGCTAATGTAGATGAGGCAGTAAAGTTAGCTGCTCAAGCTAGATTAACAAATACAGGCCAGATTTGCATTAATGCAAAGAGATTCATAGTACATTAAAATCTTTACGATTAATTTGTTGATAAATTGATCCAAGAAGTAAAAACCAACTGGAACTATGGAGATCCTAAAGATCCTGCCACTGCTATTGGCCCAACTGCTAGAGATGATTTTGTTGAAAATATTGATAAATAGGTCTAAGCTTCAATTTCTGAAGGAGCTGTTTGCAAATTGGGAGGAAAAAAAAGAGAAGGACCAGCTTCCATTTATGAAGTTACAATTTTGGCAGATGTTAAAAGAGAATATACTTGCTGGTAGTAGGAGATTTTTGGACCTGTGTTTACTGTTGCAAAAGGAGCTACAAATGAAGAATTAATTAGAATGGCCAACGATACCCAGTATGGTTTAGCAGCAGTAGTATACACTGGAAATCCACAAAAAACTGCAGAAGAAGTCCTTCCTAAAATTGAAGCAGGAAATGTAGCCATTAATTCTTGGACAATGTCAGCTTTCGACTTTAGATTCGGTTTTGGAGGATGCAAAAATAGTGGTATTGGAAGAGAACTTGGTCCTAATGCAGTAAGAGAATTTGTTAATGAGAAAACTTATTACATCAAAATGTGATGAGTCAACAATTAAAAAACTTTTAGACAATTTTATTAAAGAAAGCTTCAAAACATCTATTACAACCTTCAACTCAATTTAGCATTTTTTCTTATTTACGTATTCTACCTTTCGCTATCATTATATTAAAGCTATATTTCATAAGTTAAATTAAGTATTATATAACACTTCTATTAATTATCTCTATTTTTCCTTTAGTAAATATCTCTCTAAGAATATATTAGTTATGTAAATATAAGACAGGAGCTAAAAATATAGATTTGCGTTAATAATGTTAATAGGATAATTCCTATAATAAAATTGATTTCTCAATTTATTAACTAAGAAGCAAACAGTTACTTTCTTTTATGAAATAGCTGCACTTTAAGAAAACGTGTAGCATGCTAAAAGCATTATTACCTTTCTATATTTTCTTTTATAGAATAAAAAAGTATAATCGTTACTTTATTAAACAAATATCAGCTTTATCTTTCATTGTAAAACTTGTCTCAGTTAAAATTTAACTGTAAATCTTAATTTTTTCTTAATAAAAATGGAAATTATTCAAGAAGAAGTTAACGAATAGAAGTCGAGTATAGAAGAGAATTCTCCTGTAATAGCTTCTACAAAAGCTAAACATTAGAAAACTTATAGTGAACTGAATCGAATTGTAAGAGAAAAGGAAAATTTTATTGAGAGACTAATGAGAGAAAATAAAATTCTTAAGGAAGAACTGGAGGATGGGAAATTACTTATTATGAGTATCTCAGAAGAATCTCATCCAAATATAATAACTCCCACACTTGAGAAACCTAGTATGAACACTATTTAAGAATAAGCTTTCAAAATAAGAAATTTAGATACTGGATAGGAGATAGATGTATGAGAAGGTAACTTATAAAAGCTATAAAAGTAATTGATGAATATAGAAGAAGAAGATCTAGAAGTAGATCCCTTGTTTGAGTCAGATAATTAATAGAGAATGGAATTATAACAGCAACTATTTAAAGCTATAGAAGAAAGTAACGTTGAAATGGTTTAATATTTACTTGATAAATCTACGCATGGAGATTTAACTCCTTCTGTGAACTTTAGTCAATCTGATAATTATACAGCTCTCCATCTAGCTTCTAATTTTGATAATGAGTAAGTCTTAGCAGCTCTACTTGATTTTGGCTAAGATTGTGATATCTAAGCTAAAACCCAAAATTCACAGAAAACTCCACTACATATTGCTACTTTAAGAGGTCTTCTTGGGATAGTAAGATTATTAGTGAGAGCAGGAGCTGATATTAACACAAAAGATGTAGAGGGAAATACACCTTTACATATAGCTTGTGAATTAGGATATTTAGATATAATTAAATTTTTGCTTTCAAGAAAAAACATAAACATCAACTAAAAAAATATGCAAGGGAAAACTCCACAATAGCTAGCTTAAGATTAAAGAGTCAGAATTATTTTTGAAGCGGATCAATAAAGCAATAAAGAAATAGCATAAAAGCCATAACAAGCTATTTTGTAAAAGATACAAATTCACAGTTCGAAATAGTAATAAATATAGCAACTCTTGATTTCTCCAAAAAATTAGAATCTTTAGCTAAATCATGCGCCTCAGTAATAGATTAAACTGCCTATCTAGTCTATTAAAAACAAAATTAATGAAAAGCTGGATAAATTAATTGAGTTATAATAGCAATAGAGTTTTGAATCAGAAGAGGAAGAAATTTTGTCACTTCATTCAAGTGATGATGAGACAACACAAAACTCATCCACTAGTGAAAAAATTGGTCCTTAGCATTTTGAAATTAAAGGTTAACTAGGAAAAGGAAGCTTTGGAGAAGTTTGGTTGGTATAGAAAAGAGATAACATGTAGTTATATGCTATGAAAATCCTTAGCAAAGACAAAATAATTGGACACAATTTAATTAGATATGCAATGACAGAAAGAAATGTTCTGAGCTATTCCTAGCATCCTTTTGTAATAGGTCTCAATTTCGCTTTCTAAACAAAAGATTATTTATATCTAATTCTTGATTATGCACCTTGTGGAGATCTGGGGTATCATTTATAAAGAGAAAGAAGATTTGCAGAATGAAGAGCTAAAATTTATATTTGTGAAATTATTCTAGCGCTTGAGTATCTTCACTAGAAAGATATCATTTTTAGAGATCTCAAACCAGAAAACGTAGTCTTGGATAGTCAAGGCCATGCAATGCTAACTGATTTTGGATTAAGTAAAGAAGGAGTTTGCTTTGAAAAATAAGCAACAAGTTTTTGTGGAAGTATCGCATACTTGGCACCAGAAATGCTAAAGAAAATGGGACATGGAAAGCCTGTAGATTGATATCTATTAGGAGTTTTACTCTATGAAATGTTAACTGGAGCTCCACCATATTATAATCCTAATAAGTAAGTTAATAATATATAGAGAATTACTTTTTGCTAACATAGAAAAAGGAAAATTAAGAATGCCAAATTATGTATCTGTTGAAGCAAGAAATCTAATGAAATAGGTAATCTTTTATATAGCTTCTAGAAAAAAATCCAGCTAAGAGACTTGGCTTTAATGGTGTTGAAGAAATTAAGGTACACGAATTCTTTAAAGGAATAGAATGGGAGACAGTTTATAGAAGAGAGTTAAGACCGCCAATACCATTGCCTAAAAAGGTAAATATGAAGAAGCCATTAGATATGTCGAAAATGCAAACTGAAACTCACGACTCAGAAAAAAATAAACTATTTGGCTGGACTTTTGTAAGCAAGGAATGAGTTAAACTCTTTTGTATTTAAGTTATTCAATTATTTAATTATATTCAAAGTTAAAACATGGACAATGCCGGGTTTGTACAAAAAGAAATTTAGAGAATTTTGCAGGAAATTGAGAAAGGTGCTGGAATAAATGAAAAAAGCTTAACTTCAGAAATCTTGAAATACAACTGTGAGCTTCGATTGATAAGTCTTCTATCAATGAAAGAGCAAATTCTCGAGTAAATAGAGATAAGCATCTATAATTGGAAGTATAATCTAACAGAAAAGCAAAAACAGTAAACTGTAGAGGAATATTTTGACAAGAAGTTTGATTTTAGCAAAATTCAGCCTTTCAACTTTAACTCTTGATCTTTTAATGTGCTTTAATTATAAAATCCCTATTCGTTGCATAAGAGTAGTTATATAATATTTAATAGTTAAGCAATTAGCAAGAGTAGTTAACTTGCTAATATCTCTCCTATAATTTTTGCTTTAATGTCTCAAACTCTAAACCGATCTTTCATATATCATACTAAATTCCTCTTAGAGGTAGATTTATAACGTTATTTTATAAAAGACCATAGATTTATACGTGCAAGAGCATATTTATTTAAGTAAGTTGAATATAGATGACAGGGTTATTATTTAATGATATGCTAAATAAATAAGCAACTCTATTTAATTAATTGTTTTCCTTAATAATACAAGTATGGAGAGAAAAGTATTTTTAGCTGATTTGAGTCTATTTCTTGATTACCAAAAGTGCGACCCTTATTACTGGCTTTATAAAACTGTAAAGCCTATAATGAACAGTGTTAGCTTAATTTAACAGTTATGCTAGCTTGACTACACTCCTTATTATATGGTATATGAATCCCCTGCTTTTAGAGAGATAGAGACTTTAGTGGAAATTCATTCAGAATGGCTTTAGGGTAAAGTAATGAACTTATAGTCTGATTAAATAAAAAATATGCTTATTAGTAATAAGCCAAGCTTTGTTCTGACCAAAATTAAAGAAGTACAGGAAATATGCAGCTCGATTAAGATTCCTTCTTAGCTTATTTCCAAATTCGAAGAAGTTGAGTGAAGCTTACTTTCCAATCAATAAATTCCTCCTTTTAAACTTACTTCAAATGAATGGAAATACTGAAACATCATTCAAAATTTAGAATATCATATTGAAGGAAAAATCATCAAAGGTTTTGGAAGAGGATCCAGAACTTTGGGATTTCCTACTGCTAATTTGGACTTTTAAGTGAAATTTAAGTCAAATGAAGCTAAAATGAGTGAGTAAGTAGAAGATAACCAAGGATTAATCATAGGAGTGTTTTGTGGATGGGCGGCTTTACATAGAAATTGTAATTCCCAACAACCAAAAGTTGAAGTATATAAAGCTGCAATTAGTATAGGCTATAATGATTATTTCAAAGGAAAGGATTTAACTGTCGAAGTTCATTTGCTCAACAAATTTGAGGAGGATTTCTATGGGGAGCACATCAAATTAATTTGCACTGCCTATCTAAGACCTATGACTAATTTTTCAAGCCTAGGTAAGATTTTTCTTACTTATAGAAAACTTAGTATAAGCCATTTAAAATGATATAGATTTAGCAAGTTAAGTACTGGATAACTAATTTTCATCAGTATAGCAGAATCCATATTTACTCAATCTTGAAAACTCATTATGACTAAACATCGCGAAGCCTAAACTTTAAAGTTCTGAATATTTTAATTTATTTAATTACATAATCCCTATTTTCTCTCTTAGTTATGTCTTTATTTTCTATCTATCCATTTACTACAATATATTAAATTTTAAGTGAATGAGGTTGATTGTACTCATTTTAACATGTTTAAAATTAGCTAAATTTAGTGAAAAGTTAAGCATATAAGTAATTAAGAAAAATAGTATTATATATCTGAAATGAGATTGAAATGGCTTAAAGTTGCACTGTATAATCTTATAGTATGCTTTTAAAATTCCATTTACTTATTATTAATAAAGTCCATATACATTATACTTTTCTATTTTTATCTGTTCAAATTTCCAAGTTTATCAGCACTTTCTTTATTCTATCTCAAGTTAAGAACATATAAGAATTTAAAAAATACTTATCTACTTAATATATTTAAGATTGATGGCTATGATGATTAGTTGATAAGCTTAATTGTTGGTATCTAAAGGAATAATTTTAAACTGATATAACTAATTCTTGACTCTCAAAATTATTGCATAGGTATAATTATCCTTCATACATAATTCTAGTAGCAAGCTTATTATCCAGCTTGTATAAGTTTATCTCTTTTAGGTAATTTTAAAATTTAAGGGATTTAAGAAACTTTAAAGTTTTAGCTAATAAGCTTGAGTGTACTTAAAAGACTATCAACTCTAATTTTAATAGTCTATCCTACTATAGTTTAAGGAAATTAAGGATGTATTTTTTAAAGGTACTTGATGACTGTGATTAGAACGATAAGTATAAAGGATTATATACTAATAGTTATCTTAAAATTAGACTATATCGTGCTAATTATCTAATTTTAAACTATTTAATAAGAAAGCGGAATTAGAATTCAGATCTACAATCTTTAAGCTAATAAAATGAAAAATATTAGATTTATATAAGAATAACTAAACTTTAAGAGTTGCTGTACTTTAGTACTTATCAAAATATTAGGATAGTACTAGAAATATCCTATTTAAGTAATTATGGTTTATTATAGAATGATTTAATAGCTATACTTATGACTTCATTAATTTAAGTTTTAGTAGGCTTTTGTAAGAATCAAAATTAAATGCTCTGATAATTATTGATATCATATTTGCTATCTTAAAAGTATGGACAATTAAAAAGAAATATTACATAGCTTTTAAATTTTAAATACTTTGGATAATAAATATAAAGGCACTAAGTAAATTAATACCATTTATCATTTAACAATCTCAATCTTTCCTTATAATAGAATGGAATAGTTTGCTCTCTTAATTATCTATACCTTCAAATTTTAGCTTTGAAAGACTTAATAGTATTTACTTTAACTTATACTAAAATATTTCATTTCACTTGAAATATCAAAAGCTTTTCCCTTAATTAACCTCTAAAGTCTATACTCCTAAGATATAAAAGCATGATTAAGTAATATCTTATAAGATTCTTTTAGTATCTAGCCATAAAGCTTAATAGTCTGTTAATTTAATTAAATAAGTCAAAAAGTTTGATATCTATTAGCTTAATTGCAAGCTATATTATGCTTTACATACCTCCCTTAATGCTAAATCTTTTGCTACTTTACTTATAATATCTTTTGCTCTCTAACTTTGTTCATTTATAACTATCCTTTTGATCTAAGTGAAAATAAACAAACCTTTCAAACTTGAACTGAAACAAGGTAAAACTAAGCTAAAGTTAAATATACAAAGTAAGAGAAAGAAGAAAAGCTTACTGAAAGCATTTAGTGAGAAGTGAGTAAGTGAGGGTAGAGGAGACTAGAGTATGTAAATGGGAATTAAATGCTTAATTATTTATTTATTCTTTATCTAAAATGTCAAATTCTGCTATAGATTTGGCAACTAGTTTGGAGCAAAAATTAAAAGCTCCTTACAAATTTCCAGTAAAAGATCTACTAAATGTGGAATTAGATTCTGAAGAGTTTGTAACTAGATGCTTAGATTAATCCTAGGATTATGCTAGAGATACTCTATTGCTAAATGAAGAAATAAACGATTTTTGCAATTCATAAAAAGAAAAATTTTAAAATCAGATGGAAGCAGCTCATGAACAGTTCCTGTAAGTTAGTGGAGAGTTGAGAGATGTTTTTACTAATATAAATCTCGTGAAATCTGAATGAATGCAGTTATTAGCTAATTTAGACTCTTATAAAACTCACTACTTGCAGCTTGTCCAGATAATTAATAAGAAGTCCTAGCAATGGAAAGAAATACAAAACTTGTAGGTATAGAAGACCTTGCAGTCAAGAGCGTAAATTTACCTAGAAAAATGCAAGTAGCAAATAAAAAGCATTGAAAAGAAGTAATAAAACAAGAAAATAATATAAGGAGTGGCTCTTGAAAAATGCGTTTTATATATAAGAGAATTAGAAAAAATTTAATAGCTTGGTGGAGACTAAAAGGTTGCAGCTTCTTATAGAACCTAGCACCATAGTATCTTATACTGTTTAGAAATTGAACTTTAGAGAAGACTTTTAAATCCTTAAAGCCTGAATGTAAAAACTGCTTATACACTATGTAGATGCTTTGCTTGACTGAATCAAGTTGGATTACTAGAGAAACTAGTGAAAGAGTAAATTTAGCAATATCTTGAAGATCAAATTAAAATAATTCGCGAGACTAAATCTCCACGCTTTGAAATTGAAAAGATATATTCGAATCTTAAAAAGGAGTTAGAATCTGGAATTTTTAGTTCCTTTATAAACGCTTCAGGAGAATTAACCTCGAATAAACCAAATGTACAGCTTATAAAAAATTCAGTGTGAGAAGCATTAATGGCAGCTCTTTAGCCACTTATTTAGTTTATAGTCTCTCCAGGAATAACTTCTTACTTCTTTTAATCTTATAGGTACACCCTTGAATTTATTACATGGCTATCAAATCTTATTCACAATGAACAGCTAAAGCAAGAAATGGTATTTAAAGGAGAAGAATTACTAAATAAATGGAATTTAGTTACTTATTTTCAGCTAAGAGCAAAGGAAATAACTGCTACTTTAAAGTTCTTCCCCACCAATGAAATATCAGAGGCTTCTTAAATAGTAAACGCATTAGAGCAATGCTTCGATAAGAACATTGTTATATATAAAGTATGTGATAGGTTTGTTAGACTTGCAATGCAAATATTATCTAAATATTGCAGTTCAATCATGCAAGTTAATACAACCGATGTTAATAGAATAATTTTGCTTATCTAGTAATTGGAGCTAGCCAGATAGGAAATCAAAAAGAGAATAAAATAGTGACTGCAAGAAATCCCTATAAATGCTGAAGATTTAGGCTTATAGTGGGAAGAAAAGATTAATAATGTGCTATTTAGTTTGGAAAATACATTATCTGAATAGGTAGCAAAGCAATGTGGGGTTCAATTAGAAGCTGTAAAGGCTATTTCTGTTATTTACTTAGATTAAAATCTAGGTAAACCTACTTAACCTCAAAAATATTTATAGAACGTTTTAAATCCATTGAAAAAGATATCTTAAAGCCTTACTGAAACTAAATGAAAGAAGTTAGCAATATAGAAGCTTATGAAATCATTCCAAGAGCTATTAATAGAAGCTCTTGCTAATATAAAGAGAACAAAAAATACACTTAAGTTGAGTAACTAAAGTGAACATATGTATTTCCAAATCTATCTAGATACTCAAAATTTTATAGAGCAGTGTAAAGATATCCTAGCACCTGAAGCACCAGACAGTATTTTAGTAGATTAGCTTGAAGATTTGGTAAAAGAGGGGAAATTATTCTAATGAACCAGCACATTTTTAAAAGACTAATAATATTTTCATAAACTTTAATTCTTCTACAATCAAAAGCTTCATTTACTTTAACATTCTATCTCTGCAAGCTAAACTATCTTTCTTGTTATTTTAAATGCTTTAAATAAATTAAATCTATAACTTTGATGTACAATATTTAGTTTTATTTAGAATAGCCACATTTTATTAATAAGCAAACTAATAAAAACTCCTACTTTTAAGACTTAATCCAATCATAGAAATGAGAGAAGTAAGAATTGCAAACTATAATATATTAATTTTAGTGAAAGACTAGCACTTCACTTTATCCAGTTTTAATTTAAAGCGATTAGAGTAAAAACTAAGAGTGTATGTTATAAAATAACATACAACTAGAAGCTAAAAATCAATATTGAATTATAAACTGGTGATAGTATTAGCTTTTCATTGTAAATGGTGTTTAACTATAAAATAGTAAAATACTGATAAATAGTAAAGAAAATATATATTTCAAAGATCTAATAAGTCTATTATAGTTAGAATATTTTATTTGATATCTCTTTCTAGTTATTACTTCTATCTTTTGAACATCCTACTGAAACCAATCAAATTCTAACCTCTACATTTCTAGGGTTATATAAACAGATGTATAGAATGCAGTATTTATAATATTTGGTTCTTAGTTTAGTGATAAACTGGTTTATGGTGCTAATTTGATAGTGTAAACCATATATTATAATTTGAGCAGTTAAATCTAACTTGAGCATAATACATCTACTATATATCTTTTTCAATAATATTATAGCTTAGATATAGTGCATATTATATGTATCTTGCTATTACTTTATTGTTCTTCCTAATAGAACTTAATCAAATAAGAGGATTAAAGAAAGCTAAGCATTATATATTTTAAGGATTAAGTTTAATCGATTCTAACTCTGAATCAATATCTAGTTCTTAATTAGCTTGTAGGTTATTAAACTTGCTTATAAAGTCTAATTTATATGTAAACTTAATGCTGTTCAGAACTAAGAGAAGTTATAAACTGTTCAAATCAATAATTATTATTAGTATGAGCTGTTTAAATAGGAAACTAGCTACAATAAGTCTTAAATTATACTAAATCAAAGTAAAATTCCTGTCTCATAAGTGATTACCCCATAAAATAGCTCAAAGATATAAAGGTAACATAGGAAATGGTATACTAATTGCTAACATCAAAGAAGGAAATAGTTAAAGATGGAAATAATAAAGACTAAATGGTATAATAGAGTTAAGCAAGTTATGTTATGTAATGTTCTAATCTAATAATTAAGAGTTATGATAATAGGATAAGTTATGCATATTTATATTATTTTAAAAATGTAAAGCTAATCTTCCTAATAAAGCCTTTCTAGCCAGCTTTGCTTTAAGCAAACTTAAGACTCATTAATGTAGGACTCTAGCACTAAGTACTAAACTAGTATTGAGTTTTCTAAAAAGAAGAGTATTTAGTCTCAGCCTTAAATGACTTCTATTTCTAGTTTCCATTAATCTTTAAAATAGAAGCAGAGAAAGGAAGCTAATCCTTAGTTGGAGGCTTTAAATTAAATTTTAGAGCAGAAAAAAAAGGATAAAAATAATGCAATTGATGTGCCTCCTGATATTGCTGCTATAGTTGTTGAAAGATACTTGCTTCCTATGTTTGAAAACGATAATAGAAATGTATTAAACAAAAACAGAAACAAAATGACTGGGAAAAATGAGTCTTTCCAAGTAAAAAAGTAGAAAGTTTCCTAAGACTTAGATGAGCAAGAGCTTAATAAGAATTAACTAATAACAAGTTACAAGAACTTCTAGCTTCCTATGAAAAAGATGATGGATTTTGAAGGAACTGTTTATGCTGAACTAAAATTAAGCGACAAGCTCTATAAAGAACTACAAAGTGTTAGATTATAACTTGATGAAACTGCTAAAAAGCTAAAGGAAACAATTTAAAACACTAGCTAGTTGTATGTTTAATTAGAAGCTTTGAAAAACGAAGGTCTTCAAAGCTAAATAAATGAAAAAGCTATGAAAAACTAACTTGAATTCTATATCAAGCAAATTAACATACAAAGCTACACTTAAGAACAATTTCAATAGCAAATCTTTAAATTCAAAGAGCTTTACGGAGAAAGCGAAAGATAAAGATTTGATTTAAGTGAGTTACTTAAATAAGAGAAAGCAATTAACGATAAGCTTAATAATAAAAATATAGAAAACGAGCATAGCATTACTATTCTAAGAACAGAGAATGAAATCATTGGAGAGCGGTTAAGATATCTATTTCAAAGCCTTAATTTAATAGTAGATAAAAAATGCTTAGAAGATAAACTATACTTAGAGCTAAAGAATTTATTCAAGTCTTCTATATAATTCAGTACTTTTCTAACTAACTAGAAAAATAATATAGTAGAACTCCAAAAATCTAAGGATTATTATGTCGAAGAAGCTAATTAGCAGGCCAGATAAATATAAGAGATAGTCGCAAATAGAGATAAGATAAGAATAATGGCTTAAAATAAGATAATGGATTTAGTTAAAGATAACAGTAATTATGGTAATTAGAATATTACTTTAACCAGCTAAAATAATGAACTTAAGCAGAAAAATAAAACTATGAATGATGAGTTGGATAAGCTTAGGAAGAAAATGCACTCATTAAAATAAAGATACAAGATGTTTGGAGATTAGGAGACTAAGTCTTGCAAAAATTGCTAATAAGAGTATTTAGAATCTTAAAATTTAAATTGGTCTTGCAGAACCCATAAATCTCCATGGTAAGGCGAAATTTACTGGTGTTGCGGAAAAACTAATGAAAAAGCTCCTGGATGTAAAACAAGCAAGCATGAAAGTAAAGATGATGAAGACGAATTAGATTAAGCAGAGAAAGATTAATTGGAAAAAATGTAAAATCGTAATGTTTATTGTCCCAACTGTAAAGAACTTGGTCATAATCCATTGGATTGCGAAAGAGATCCTAATATTAGATAAAACAAGATAATGTAAGAAGAATTGCAAAGAGTAGAAGGATTATAGAAATAAAAGCGAAAATAAAATAAAGGACTAAATAATTAAACTGAAAGATAGTATTTAATGCAACTTTTATAAAACAAATTCAGTCAGTAATGGAAGCTAGACTAGTAAATGGCATTTACTTATCCTTACCAAATAGAAGAAGGATGGGATTATAGTTCTTTGGTAGATCCATCTTAATGAGAAAATTCAGAAGAAGAAGATATTGATAAATTTGAAATGGGATATGGGTATCATACTATTTACAAAAAGTTCTCTAAATTCGATGATATTTTAAAAGAGTAAGAATCTGAAAGAAATCAAGATGGAGTAAGTTAACTATTTAGAAATAATAAGGCCTATTTTAAATCACTAGACCTGGATTTTAAGATTAATCTTTTCTTACTAAACCAAGGACATCCATATTAAGAACTCTTACAAAGTCATAACAATCTAAACCATCAGAAAGAACATTAATTGATATAACAAAATTTAAATAATAGTTTATAGATAAAAACAACTACAACGATAACTTACCTACATTAGAATCTGAAAGAGGATTTCGAATGTTCTAAGATATCAAGAAAAATACTGACAATAAGTAGCAATAAGATACCAAAAATAACTAAGATTTGCAATTATTAACTAAACGCAGTGATACTGAGATATCAAGTGAAAAGGCATCCGGAATAACAAGTGACTAACAGAGTGAAGTTCAATTTGATTTGAAAAATTAATTTAGTCCAGAAATAAGTCAAGATATGTCTTCAAAAGAGTTAAAAATTCTACTTTCAAAAGATTGAAACAGGAATATACAATTAAAGTGATAATTAATAATAATTATTTAGTTTCATCCTCTTTTATACTACTGGCATCATTATTCTATGGATTTTCGATTTTTATTATTTCATACTAAGAGTAAAATTGCTATATTTATAACCTTATTCCAAATTGCTTATTGGATGACTTCATTTAGGAATTATTTTTAAGCAAGATAAACTTAAATAAAAGCGTTGCTTAAAGATCTGTAATCTGCTATACCTTCTCTATAAAGAGTATAACTATCAAACTAACTTATTGATATAATATAATGAGATGCTATTTGAATATCTAAATATTTAAATTTAAGTTTAAACAAAAATCAAGAGGATACTATATTAGCTCTAGTTTAGAAAACTAATTCACTTATTAGTCTTTGTGATTAAATCTATAAAAAAGCTTCTTTTAATTAGAAAATTTAAAAGTTTAACTAGCTAAGTTCATATGATATACAAGCTTTCTATAAACTACCTAAGCATTATTATAAATATACAATTATTACTCATAATAACCATTTTATAAGCTGTTGGGTGACTTCAGTATATTTAGTATTTTATCTACTAATTTCTCTCAATCGGATGAATAGTAATATTGCTATCAACTTCCTGGAGCTGTTTATATGAAACTGCTTTAAAATAAGTTTATATACTAAATTATAATCTTTAAACTGATTAATATGCACTTTATCAATAAGATTAAAGGAATGAAAAAGGCTAAGTAATTGAGGAGTTCTTTTAGTGAATGGATGTCTTAATTTTAATGTTAAGGTAAAATGATTTATTTATTATTATCTCTTAAATAAAAAATGTCATAGTCTGCTCTATAATTTGATATACCTGCTATAGAAAGGCAAATAGAAGAACTTTATAATTGCAAACCTCTACCAGAAAATGAAATTTAAATACTTTGTGAAAAGGCAAGAGAAATTCTTTCTTTTGAGTCAAATGTTTAACATGTGTAGAGTCCCGTTACTGTATGTGGTGATATTCATGGATAATTTCATGATTTGATGGAGCTGTTTTTGATTGGAAACAGACCTCCTGATATTAATTTTTTGTTTTTGGGTGATTACGTAGATAGAGGTTATTATAGTCTAGAAACTGTTAGTTTGCTGGTTGGACTTAAAGTAAGATGGAAGGATAGAGTTACAATATTAAGAGGGAATCATGAATCAAGATAAATTACTTAAGTATATGGCTTTTATGATGAATGCTTGAGAAAATATGGTCATGCTGGTGTCTGGAAATCATTTACAGATTTATTTGACTATCTGCCTCTAACTGCACTTATTGAAAAACAAATATTTTGTTTACATGGTGGTCTCTCACCTAATATTGACACTCTTGATCATATAAGAAGCTTAGATAGACTTTAGGAAGTTCCTCATGAAGGACCAATGTGCGATTTGTTATGGTCAGATCCAGATGATAGATCAGGTTGAGGAATATCTCCAAGAGGTGCTGGGTATACTTTTGGTTAAGACATTTCGTAATAATTTAATCACACGAATAATTTAACTCTAATAGCAAGAGCTCATCAACTAGTGATGGAGGTAATATTTAATACAGGGATATAATTGATGTCACGATAGAAATATAGTAACAGTATTTAGTGCACCAAATTACTGCTATAGATGTGGTAATTAAGCAGCGATAATGGAACTTGATGAATATTTGAAATATACATAGTAATACTTAATATTTAGTATTTAGTTTGACCCAGCTCCAAGAAGAGGAGAAGCCCATGTTACTAAAAGGACCCCAGACTATTTTCTTTGATCAAACTTATTTATTTAACCAATTTTTTAAATTAAGCACTTAATCTATAAAATAGCCTTCCAACTAGTTAAAACTACAGCTAAAGCTATAACTCACTTATTACATCAACTAACGCTTTTTTAACTTGTATACTTATTTTATTTAGCAATCCCAATTTTATAAAATGTCTATCTTAGTCTTCGCTCAAATAATATCTTCTTTAGATTTGTAAAATCCTTATATTTCCAATATAATTGATTTGTCTCTCTTGAAGATATAAATTCTTTAGTCTCTAAATACTATAAATATAGAAATATATGAGAAAAGACTATTTAAATAAATAAAATGCTTTTAGTAGTAAGAAGTAATTAGTTCAACTGTATACTTTCATAAAATAGCTAAGAGATGAATGAGAACTTAACAAGTACCTATAAATAAGAGATGCAAAAGATAAAGGAAATAAGTTATAAATAACCAACATGATTTGAAATATCTCTTAGGACATTATCATATTATCAACGCTCATTAACTTAGCTTATTTTACCATTGTTTTATCTGCCTCAACATTTTCAAAAGATAGAATTTAAACCTTTTACATTTTTTATGTATTCCCTTATGATTTTTTTTGATTAGCATATCAGCAAAAAATTAATAAAATCAAAAGAAAAATAAGAATAATTTGAAAATTTAAGCACAATGCAAAAAGTCCCTCTTCAATATTATTAATGCAAGTCTTTAATTAGTTTGATTTAAAAAATTTGGGTATGAGAAAGATAGTGTAATATATTAAAATACCTCTATATTTATTTTATTAGCCTCGTTTTGTCTACTTTTATGATCTATTAACTTATCTCTTGAAAATTAAACTTTTCATACTCTCACATTATGTAAAATACTAATTAACATAAGATTATTTTTGACTCGATTCTTTTGTTCTCTTAATTAAGCATTAGATAACAATTATCTTTGATTTGCAAATAAGCAACTCTACAATGGATTTAAAAAATAAGTCTTATATTTAAAGTTTATTATGAAATAGTTCAAAATTTCTCACTTTTTAGAAGTTTTCACTGGAATTGCTTGATCCATACTTAGTTTCTTTTAATGCTGTTTAGATAATTTTGAAGGCGATTTCGCTGTAGTTTTTATTGTAGGACTTGTACTTTCAACACTTCCCTTCGAGGAAGTTGATAGAGAAGATCTTTTAGAATGTACCTTTAATGGACTTTTAGTAGGAGAGGAATTCTTAAAAGTTTTATTAGCAATCACTTTATTAGAAACCTATTTCTTAGCACTTTCATTCTTCTATTGAATGTTTCCAGTGAATTCCACTTATTATAACTAAATAGCTACCTTTTCCTCCTCTCACTAGTATTTACTGTCTTAAGCATATTTACCAATACCTCTTTTTTATGAAATTTCATCTCTTGTTTTAGCTGGACTTAAATCTGGCGATGCAGGTGGTAATATTAATTTAACAGGACTTGTAGTTACAGTCAATTATGCCGAGTTTCGGTTTTAGGTCTTTAGTTACTTTTTTAGCTAGAACCAAGGATGCTATAAAGCTTCATAAGCAGTAGGTCTTATATTTTAATCAGGTTCAGTCAGCCAAAGGACTAACTCCATCCCTTATTACGAAACATGTGCCCAATACTTTTACTGAAATATGATGTTACAGTCTCTATTCTATATTAGCAATTCATTCTAATCTCTAGCATTAAAAGGAGATCTCCCTGATAGAATTATATACATCACTATTCCTGCGGAAAATATATCTACATTAGTAGAATAAGGTTCATTTAACAAAATTTCAGGAGCTACATATCCAGGAGATCCGCATCTTTAGGAAAAATTATCAGTTTCAAACCTTTAAGAAAGTCCAAAATCAGCCAATTTAAATTCAGTATCTTCATTAGAAGACATAAGAAGTAAATTTTCTGGTTTTAAATCTCTATGAATAATTTTAGTCTCTGTGTGTAGAAAGTGAAGAGTCCTTAGTAGCTTCTTCATTATTTTCAAGGAATTATATTCAGATAGCTTTTTTCTTTTTATTATTCTAGTAAAAAGCTCTCCAGCTGGACAATATTGCAGAACCATTTGAACAAACTCTTCGTCTTCAAAAACATAGAACATTTAAACTACATCTGGATGGTTTAAGTTTCTCATGCTGTTAATCTCTTATATAAGACATTCCTAAAGTAAAATAGTCTTACGATGTTTCTATCTGCTTATCTTAGCTCACTTTTATAAATACATTTGATAGCATAAATTTATCCAGTCGATTTATGTTCCGCACGATGTACTTTAGCATAAGATCCAGTTCCAATTTCTTCAAAGAATTTGTAATATTTATTTATATTAATTTGAATACATCAAATTCCTAATTTTTTAACCCATATATCTCTTTCTACACTAGAGCTACAATAAAATTAACAATACTAATTTAACGCAATAATTCTAAAGCCATATAGTTCTTTATTGCTTTCTCTTATCTAGTTTTCTTGTATTCGTTTAAATCTTAGAGTCATATATTTATATCCTCCTCTCTTATTAGCATAGTAGATTATGTTTCCTTGCTACTTTAATTCTATTTATTTACACGGCCAATGATTTTAATTGAAGCTTAACTTATAAACTATATCGTTATGCACTGGCAATAGCGAATATTCCTACAATGAAGTAACAATTTCCTCTATTTTATTTATTCTTATTCACTCCACTTTCTCAAGAGTAGAATTTTGAGGCAGTTCCTCGAATACTGACTCCATATATAATAAACAAAGAAAATTACTTAATAATTATGTCTTTATAATGGCTTCCTAATTTAAAAACTATCTAAGTCACTTTTACTCACTACGGCAAAATCTTATTAGATATATAGGCATTTATTCTTAAATATCTCTACAATCAGCACTTATATTGAGGTACCAAATGATTAATTTTAAAAGCCATAAGATACCTTTAAATCATATTTAAACCCTCTGGGATATAAATATGAGCAATACTCAAAGTTAAATTCCAAAATTTAACCAAAAATAGATTTTAACTTACTATTATGTGCCAGTTAGTTTTTATTAGCCATAAATATTCTTTTAAATAAACTAATTATTTACTATAATATGTAATCTCCTTATGGAATAGATTAAAAGTCTTATTATTATGACTAACTAATAAAGTCTTATACTATGCTTATTTTTAAACTTGGCTATGATAAATTTTGAAGATTTTCCTTAGGAACATATAGTTTATAAAAGAGTTAGGATATAATCTAAATGTATATATGCTTACTTTTAAGATAGGTTAATAATATAGATGTATATAGATAAGCCTTCATTATTATTGTAATACTTATAAGCAATTTTAAAGTCATTGATATGGTAACTGCATATCTAGTATGCTGATAGATTAGATTGCTTATTTGTTACTTAAATGATTATCTATTAGTTCTAATTCAATCACATGTATACCTTACTCTTATTCAAACCTCTCAATTATTAACTTAGAAATTGCTTTCTTAAGATTCTTCTCCGCTATCTTGGAAAAAACTTAAGCTTGATGATTATGAGAAGTTTTCCTCTGAGTTAGAGTTGAGTTGGTCGTTTGTAACATTAACGTCATATAATGAGAGATAGCTAGGACTAAATCTAAGTTGTAGCTCTTTTTAAATAGAGACGTTCATTCCAAAGGCAAAAAAATTGAATAATCCTTATAAGGACTAAAGTCCTCATCCAATACCTATTAGTAAGTTTTCCCACTTTTATGTTTGGCTATTCCCAGTAATAATGTAATAAGAAAAATACCAAACATCTACTATTGTAGCTGAAATCCAAACACATATAAAAATGATAGGGTATCATTTTAAGTTTTAGATCAAATCAAATATTTCAAGCATTTCAGAACTTCTCAATAGCTAATTTCTATCACAGCGTCTCCTTCAAAACGTAAAGAAAATTAAAGCATTTTTTATAAAGACAGCCCAAAAAGGGACATATCAAAGGAAGATAAAGCCAAAGGAGTATAATACATAAAACAGGCGATCCTCGTCTTTCCCTTTTAATACTTCTATTATTAGAAAATAAAATACATGGACTAAAGGTAAAGAAAAGCTAACTATATGAAATGTAAAGAAATTTATTTCAAAAGATCTCATTAAAGTTTGTACAGCTCTATGGATAAATCTAGATATAAAGTAAGTTTGATAACTGGCAGCTGAATTTCAATACATTATAAAATAGATAATGATTCTCTAATATTGCTCTAGGTCTTAATAAAACCATTTTCTAGTTATAAAGCATCATATAATTGTCGTTCCACTTCCTATTAACATAGAAATTGAAAGTCACATTATCAGTCTATAAGGTGAAATTAAAGTGTTCCTTAGTATCAAAAGGAGAATTATTATTAGTAGCGAAGCTATAAAAGAAAAGCAGCTGGAAACAACAATTAATATAAATACAAACTTGTTTATGTCTACCATTTATCTTTTCTTTAAGATTCTAATAATGTAATTTATATTCAAACCTTAGAAATTTACATTAGCAAGTAAAAAATAAAAAGCTAAGTAAAGGAAAATTGTTAAGCATAGCTAAATACTTTGATACATAAGCTATAAGTCTTATTTAAACTACTAATACTACTAACATAGAATGCATAAATCTTATCTTATTATTTTACCACAGAGACACTCAAATAACTATAATTCAAATAACTCCTACTTTTATTAAGAATTCATATAGTTTTAACTATTTTCCCTTACTCATTTTCTTCTTAAGAAACATACTTTAGAAGATAAAACTGAAAAAATAGCGATTAGCTTTAAATTAGCATTGAGAGACTGACAATTAAAAGGGGTTAGTTATTCCACTTGCAAAAGAGCTTAGTTTAATTATACAATTAAGTTACTATTTATATAGCTAATCACCTAATTTTATAAAATGCATATATATAAAATCAAAATCTAAGCTAGATTTTTAAAATTTTTATTAACTAGATCAGTAGAAAATAATTCAAAGCATATCTTTAAATATCACTTAATAAGTAAAATAATATACCTTCTAAGTATTTTAGTATCTAAGAATATATCTGATTTCCTTATTAATTCTTGTAAGGAAAATTACTTCAGTTGTTATAGCAGATTAGATAAACTATTTATGACTAAGTAGGGAGGTTAAGTTTAACTGATATATATATCAATAGTTAGATTTATAAGAAATGCAAGATAAAAATAGAAGATTCTGTGTTTAGAAGCAAGATAAATAGTTATTCTTACCTTAATAAGTCATAATTTTATACTTTAATTTATAATTTTAACAATAAAATTACTTTTTAATCTCTTAATTTAGATTTACATTTATCTAATTTAAAAAACTTTAAACTAATATTTTTAAGGAGCAATATAAATAAAATAGCCTACCTTAAATTAAGTTAATTGAGATAAATTATAGGATATAGTTAAGAAATAAATAGCTATACTTTATTATTAGTTTAGGATTTTATCAAAGAACTTTTGTGCATTAATGCAAAATGGACATACCTATGAAAACTATAATGAATTAACTTCTAAATAATAAATAATTAAATTGGTCTTTATACCATCTTTTAGAACTAGTTCATATAATAAATAAATAATAGATTGCAATCTAATTATTATTCAGTTCTCTTTTTGTTTAATATTGTAGTAAAGAGATCTTATTGGTTTAGTCTCTTGTTAGATAATATATTAATAGTCTTAAATTTTAGTAAAGCAAGTTATTATTTTAGAGCATTAGCTTTTGCTTGATTTAAGCCTTTTTATATACTTCTATATCAATTATTAGTAGTTTCTTACTTTTTTGTATGAAATGCTTTAGATAATTCATAATAATCATTTATTTATCAAATAATAGTTAAAAATTGCTTAACTTAATATAGCACAATTATTATTAAGCAAGCTATACTAGAAGCAGTCAGTAAGTATATACAGTGTAGTAAGATATTCTTCAGCAACCTAAACTTTAATATTTACTTGTAAATTTAAAGTAAGCATTAAATTAACACTCAGATCTTAGTTTTTATAATAAATAAGTCTTAGATTAAAAGGCTAAGACATTTACTAAAAAGTATTATTATTATTAGTAATAATGCTTTCAATTTAATGATTTTAACTTAGCACTTTTAGTTAATGATTTAATGGAACCAACAAATGCTACTATAATTATTATTAACTGTCCAAGTAGTTACTTTTACTTCTTATATAGGAATTTTGTATAAATAAGCAGCTAGATTCAGTTTCTAACTAGCTTTTCTTATATTTTTGCTAATTTAAATACTCCAAACTTTTGAAGGACACTCAAAATAATGTTGTTATTTATATAACACTAGCAAGTTTACTAATTTAAAGGTACTCTCTTAGTTATATAATAGAAATAAACTTCCAAGAAAATGAAGCTTAAAAAATATTAGTTAGCTAAGATTAAGTTTGCTTAATGAGCAGAAAGAAATGTAAATAACTTACTAGCTTTCTAGTATTGCTTATTTAGACTATTCTTTGTATAAGTAAGGATAGTAAATATTTATCTTTTATGCATTAAAACTCAAATCTATTTCAAAGTTTAAGATTAAAAATTAGAATTACAGCTTTAAAGGTTTAATTTTAGGCCTAGTCCAAACTGTTCTTTCAAAGATACAAACTCATCCCACTTAAGTACTTCCTTTCCATATTTATTTTGCAGCATATCTACTATGATTTGCTTTTTAGACTTGGAAAATTCAAGGTACAGTTACTTCTTGTTGTAATAAGTGAAAACAGCCTTTATTGTTCTAAAAATGACTGATACTAATCTTTCTAACTCTTTTACTGTTATAAGTTCTTTTTATGCATTATTCTATGCTTTTAAATAGTAGTTTTACTGAGTGGATTCACTGTACATATTATAAAGAATCTGTTATTTTGTCTTAATATCCCCTGCACAGAAAACTGTAAAAACTGTTATGAGTTCTTCAACAGGAACAACTCCTTTCACTATATTAACTATCTGAAAAATAAATTCAGCATCTATATTCTTATCAAACTATTTCATTACAGCTAAGAAATGCTATCTTGAATAATAGCCTACTATTTAGTGCTGGTTTAAATACTTTATTATCTCTAGGATATGTATAGAGTATAGGTTTTAAGATCTGCCTCACTCTCTTATAAATTGATCTAATAGAACGTTAGACTACTATCATCTTTACTATCTTTACTCTTCTATTTTAAGTAGCTTTTCTTTGTTAACTTGCTTTTACTTTTTCTAGTAAATGTTTGGAATTTAATTTTGAGTCCAGTCAAATAGATCTTAGAAACTAATTGAGTCACTATCTAAGAGTCCGAACTCTTCATTTATTTATTATACTAAAAGCTTTGGAACAACTTCAAAGTCTATTTAGATTAGTTTGTATTAAACCAATAAATTGAAAAGCCAGTTAACAAAATCTAGAAGTTAGCTTTAACTTAATACCTCACTCTTCTGCTTAAATATATTTATAATTGCTTTTATTTTATCGAATCAAGTTCCTCCTGTTATTATAATTAGACTATAGAGAAATTGATTCTCTTCTAAAAATCCATTTTGAGAAGTATCTAGCAGGATAAAAATTTAGTTTACAAGTTCTTCATTCAGGTATTTGGTTTTTAGAAGCTTCTTCATTATCTTTACAAAGTCTTCCACCGTCAGTTATCCATCAATTAGCTTCTCTTAGTCTAAGTATTACTTTGCCTTTCTTATACAATAAGGAGCCTTAAATCTACTCAAGCCTAATTCATCTCTTAGATACATTAATTAATCTAAATAATTATTTCCTTAAGTTTGCTGCTCATTTAATGAAAGACGTGGACTCATTTGGTAATACATCTCCATAGTGTTACTCGGTTAAGGAAACTTAGCATTGATAGAATAGCATGCCTAACCAAAAGAAACATTGAAATGTTACTACTATGGGTTTGGAGAGTATTATCCAGGATGAAGAAGAGGACTTTAAGCTATAATACTGTTATAATTTTAAGCAGGTGATTATGAAGAACGAGACTATAACCCCTTTTCCTCTTCTAATTAAGAGAAGTTCTAAATTTATCTTTACTATTAATTTTTATTTTATTTGATATTTAACTACTACTATTCTTCTGTATCCAAGTTTTCTGTATTTTTACTGTTATATGCTTTATCCCTAGATTTATCTTATTACTCCTATTATCTTTTCTAATCACTTGTCTCTTAATTTATATTCTTATACTTAGGTTTTTTTTAATTAAAGTTCTAATCTAAGTTAGATTTATCGACTTATGCTCTTATTTCTTATTACTAATTTTTATTGTTAGTAGATATTTTCTAGAAGTTAAGTAGTTTTACTTCAGGAATACTATCTTCTCCTTTCAAATCCTATTAGCTTTGTACTTATGATATCTATTACGAATTTATATTAGATTGACTTAACTTTCTAGACTATTATGGAGGACTTTATAAAATAGGGATTTTCTTTTAGCTCTGTTGTAATAGAATGTCTTGATATTTCTTATTAACACTCCCGTTCTGGAAATAGATAGAGAAAGAAAAATTCTGTTGCTAGTTGTTTTCACTTTAATTCTACTTTATAACCTAAATAGATTCACTCTCTTTAATCTAAGGCTTATGCTCTACTGGTTACTAGCCCGTAGTACTTTATTAATAGAGTTACTTAATAAAATTATTTTTGGTTTTTTCAAATGCTTCTTGAAAAGAAATATCTTAGAACCATTATTGAAATTCGTCAAAATTGATTAATCCATTCTAATCTTATTCAGCACTAAAAAAACAGTCTAATGCGATTGACTATGCAATTTCAATGGGTTTTATCCTTTTAAGAAACATTATTTTCTCCTTCTCTTCTACATTATACTACTAGAGTTAGGTATCTTAAGCTAGTATTTCGATGAGATCTCTAAATATAATGAAAAGATATTGCTACATGTTTTCAAAGTTAATATAGCTTTAGTTTTACTCATCTATCTCTTCAAATATTATTTAGAGTAGCTGACCAATATTCTAAGGCTACTATCACTTTATAAAGTTGCGGAGACAGTAAATTACAAAGTTTTCATCTCTGCTTTCATCATCAACGAAGTTTTTAATAATCTTTATGATTTTTTTATTTTTATCCATTATCTACTACTTTAGGTATTCTTTTTCTTCCATGTCCAACTATAAATTCTACACTATAACTAAAGACTAAATTTGGGTAGATGAACTCTTTGTTTTTTCTATTAGTTCATTAAAGTTTCTAGACATCTTTTTTAAATAGAGTCACTTCCAAATCTAATTGTTATATTCAAACTACTTTAAACTGCATTATTTAAAATCAAAGGCTTAGCCATTTAATTAACTATATAAATCATATTAAAACCTGCTATATTAAGCAGCATAATATAGCTCCATTGCACAATAACTAGATTAATTAAATAGTAAGCTATGAAGCGTAAACTAACCAGCAAGTAAAATTAGCAATGGAATGACAATGCTGATAGATTAAATCAGTATGAGATTTAATTTTAGTATATAGATATGAATATAAAACTATAAATTATATTAACTAACTTTACTAATTCATATTAGTACCATTTAGATCCATTTTGCTTGTTATATCAATAGTAATATCTTTGTAAAGTCATATTTTTAGATTTATTCAATTTAGTTTAGTTTCTATCGAATTACCTTACTCTGCTTTAAAAAGCTTCTTATTTATCAGTTTAAGGACTTCTATTTAAGAAACTAAGAAAAGATGAAATTTGTATGGCTTAAGTTGATTTTATTAGCCCTCTACTCTAAACTTTACCGTTAAAACATTTGGTATTGAATATTGATAAAAAAGCTAATTCTAAAAGCAAACTTTTCATTAAACTTTACTAGTTTTGATCCAGATTTATTTAATTTTAATTCTAGTATTCTTCAAGAAGGAACCTTTACCTATAATTAAGCTTAGCTAAAATATACAAAATAAGAAGAAATAATTAGCAACATAAGTGATATTGCTATGAGTTAATAGCATAGGAAAGTTAAATAGAAGTAAAAGAAAGTTAATAAGTATGATGGCTATAATAGAAGTAACAAAGATAGAGTAAGAGTAACTGAAATAGAGTAAGAATAAATCAGTACATCTATGAATTAGCTATAATATAGAAATTAGATTTCTTTCTAATTACCTTAAAATATGTAAAAATAATCCTAAAATAGGATTAATTCTAAGAATTTTCACCCTTATCTAGATAAAGTTAAAAAAGTTGATAATCCAATTTTAGTCAAAACTCCTAAAATTCACAATCTGTATGGAAAAATATAAAGAATGGATAAATAATTCCCTAAAACTGCAAGAGCTAATACTTCTAAAGAATTTGCCTCAAAATTGGATCGCTCTAAATTTAATGATGACAAAACTTAAACTTTAAATGATTTATCTTATAAAGTAGAAGCTAAGACTTAACAAGTAAATCAGTCCTAGGAAAATTTAAGCTTTAATGAAGGAAATTAAATAGAAGAAGCAGAAACAAAATAAGGAAAAAATAAAGAAAAAATAATTAGAGCTAAGAAGAGAAATGGCCATTCATCTAGTGGAGTTTCTTCTTTTAATTAAAGCTTAGAAGACAATATCCAGCAATCAAGCAACGAAGATAAGAGTTCAAAGGTAAAATAGCAAAATAAGAAGGATTTATAAAATGTTAAATAAATGCAAGTAATATTGAACATTCCTGAAAATGTTAAGAAATCTCGCTAAAATAAGCTTAAAAGATATGAAAGGTTTCCTTAAATTCAAACTAAGCGTTCTAAATACCCTAATGCCTTTGAGATTAAAGGAAACTTAATTAAGAATTTAGATGATTTTCCTGGAGTTTTTAAGATTCCTTATCCCGAAAATCTTACATAATTAAACCAAAATCAAATTTAACTACATTAATCTCCAATTCTAAGACAAAGAGTTATGGTATAGAAAGAGTAAAATTCATAGATTGAAAATACTTAAAAAGTAATAAAAAAGGAAAAGCAAATAAAGCTGATGAAGTTTAATAGACCAATATCACCTTCTAGCTAAATAGAAAACAAAATTACACTTAAGATTCCAACAATTCCTCATTACTATACTTTTTATGACGCAGAAAGAGAACAAAAATTAAAAGAAGTATCTAGAACTCAAGAAATTTTGACTACTACAACAGAATCTAATAAATTGTAGTTTGCCCTTAAAGATCAAAATTCGTATTAGAGTAAAACGAAATTTTCAGTGAAGTCTAAAAAGCATCTTGCTATAGGACTCTTTAAGCCACCTGAAATTCATTATCCTGAGAATTAACTTGCAATTAACATTTAAACTGAACCTCTAATTTAACCAACTGAACCTAAGACACCTTAACTTGATTTTTCAAAAGCTCAGTTTTATAAAATGTTGTCTCTATGCTTTTAATAGTTTCAGTCGGATAACCAAGCTTAATATAAAGTTTTCAAGAAGGCCAAGTATGAGAAGTTTAACAAATAGAAGCAAGAGATGAAAGCAATAGACTTAAATGAAGTGCTAGATTTTCAGGAAGATAGTTAGGACTTATCCTTTTAATTTTTATTTATTTTTATAAATTAGCTTATTTATTCATCCCGAATACTTTCCTTCATTCATTATTTAGCAAAAATGGATTAAATCTGATACTTAAAGGAAGAAATAATAATGAGAATAAAAAGGAATCAATTTAATTATCAATTTAGCATTAATCACTTTGGAGTTCTTTCTTGAGCTTGTAATTTTATTCTTCTTGTGTATTCTTGTCTGTTTTGAGTATATAATGTATAGGGTTCTGCTTATGCGGGACTGTTTGGGTTAGGATTATCGAGGAGATCTTAAATGCCCATAAGAATCATTTTTACTGTTATATTTGGTCTTCAATCTTCATCTTCATTAAGTATAGATAAGCATACAGTTCCACTAGGATAAATATTTGGATGGAACAACAAAGGAACGAATTTACATTTAGGAGGTTTGTTAGGGTAATCATCAGTAAAATCCATAATAAGTTTGTAAACTCCTCCTTCCCAAGGAGTTCCAGCCTTTCCTGGGATACCACATTCCCATTTGAACAAATTTGGTGTACCATTTTCCACAATAGGCCTTGCAAAAAAGCCATGTGGATGATCCTTGCGTCATTTTTTTCTCTCCTCTAATAATCTTCCTAGAACAATAGCACTAGTAGTTGAAGATTACATTTTTATCAGTTTATTAAAGATATAAGAATTATTAACTAGGAATGCTTTCTAATTATCTAATTTCAAATTCAAACCAAGATTCAACTACTTAAGAAAGATATTTGAATGCTTTTCTTCTTATTCTTATTTAGCTTCAAAATACCTTAGCAATAATTAAATTTAAATACAATTCATATATAAGCTAAAGGGCTATTCTTACTTAAGACAGGAAGAAATCATCTCATTAATACTGAATATATAATACAGCCATAAATTGACTATTCATATAAGTAAGTTAAATTAGTTGAAGATCCTTCATATTAATTTACAATTAGTATAATAATCATTTCAATAAGTAATTAGCTAGCTTTCTATATTTAACTATATTACTTTAAACTATCTAGCAGGTTACCTAACTAGTTATTATTATCAATTTGGCTCTTATTTCCACTGTAAAAATACCAATATTTATAACTATGAGACTTAAGATTCTCCTTATGCTAATACTAATTTTAGTAAAGAGCTTAAGCTAATAATGACCTGAAAATTAAGAGGAAGTTATAAGTAAGAGAAATATCCTTTTAGTAATAACTACTTATAGAAAAGTTCCTTATCTTTATAGAAAAATGGAATTGATCATAAGATATTTAGTAGACTATTAATAATATTTAAACTATAACTAGTTAAATAACTATAGAAATATTTCAACTAACATTTATCAGCTGAAATCAAAAATATTTAAAGGGTTGTAGCTTTAATTTATTAATTAAGTTTAGGATAAATTTAAGTCTAAGTATATTCTTTAAAGCTAAGATTAAATAAATCATTCAATTTTGTTGTATTAATAATCGAGTAAATGTCACTATAATATGAATTATGAAAACGATATAGGGTAAATCTAATTTTAATTAATACTCTTAACATGATATTATGATTTATTTATTTTTAATCACAATAATCATCTTCAAAATATTCTTTTTTATCTATGATGGTTAAATATTTTTAATTAAGCTAGATCTTTTATAAAAGTAAGCAAATTACCTCAATAATATAATCCACATACTTAAATTATTTTGCCTTTAAAATTTTGCTAAGAAGATTAATTAATTTTCCAAAATATTAAACTCTTTTTACTTTATAATTTTTTTAATTTTATTCTTGAAATAATTTGATGCATAAACTTCTTTACAATTAACATATAAGCAGCTATAAAAGATTAATGTAAATATAGTATAAATGCATTTAATACTTTTTTAGTAAAAAATCAAATTTTTTCAGATCTTTTTTAAGATTTCTATGCTTTTTATTTTTTTCTTTGGAGTTTTACGTCTTAATTTATTAGCTAATTTATTTAAGATAATTTGGCGAATTTAAAAGATTTTTTAAGTTACCCAAGTTATTAACTGGGTATTATTTTACTTGTTCTAAATGGATTTTTCTTTTAACAGTTGCTTCGAAATTAGGTTTTCTAGATTATGTCTTTTTTAATTTAATTATTTATATAGATGTTCAAATACACTCCACTTCTTAAAATATTGTTACTAGTTAATGAAAATATAGATTTTTGCTTTCTCCTTAATAGTTAAAATATGAGTTTAGAAAGTTTATAACTTTTTAAAGAAAAGGGATAAAAATTGATTTTTTTAATAATTTTGAAATTCTTATAGATTTTATTTTAATATGGATGCTGTTTATCTTTTAATTTATAGATAAGAAGCTTTATTTTAGATAAACTAAACAAATTTGTTAAGAAGATATAAAAATTTAATTTTCCTTTCTATATTTACTCTTAATCTTTTTATCGTTTGAAAGATAACTGTAATTAAATTGAGTCAGCATTTCTACTTTTAACTATTTTTCTAATTAATTGTTAAAAATAAAAAACTGTAATTAATGATAGTTTAAAAAGGTACTAATATGTTCCATAGAGAGTTTTAGATAGAATCTTAAGTATTTAAAAGCAAACAATCATTTAAACTTATGCTATTAGTATTTTAAAAGCTTTATCTTATTTATTTTATTTAAATTTTTAAACTACAAGAGTATATTGATATCTATAACTGTAAGAATTTCTTCCTTCAACTATAGACGCTAGTAAATGTTTTTAATGCTTTTAACATAATCTTAATCTTATCGATTTTTAGTTACTCTTGTTATTAATTTTATAGTAAGTTATATATATAATAAATAGCTTTATATTTTTATTTCCAGGAAGCTTTCTATAAAGCATTAAAAATTAAATATTTTATTTCATTACCTAAATCTTAGTTTAAAATGAAAGCTCGCTATGATTACAATTTTCCTAGTATTTTTGCTTTTAAAAAGATTTTAATAGCTTAGAAATATCTATAAAGCTAATAAGATAAATTGAAGAAAACTATAAAGTTATAACTTACTTGATAGTTACTGCTACTTTATTTTTTAAAACTATTTTATAAGTAAAAGTAATATAAAAAGCTAAAATATATAGTAATTCCGTTAATTTTTGCTTGCTTGTAGGATTAGCTTCATATTGCTCTATTATGTATAAATATAGTTGCTCTTAATACTTCAGTTAGATTTAGAATAACTACAATGATACTTTAAATTAAGCCTTTATTAAGAAAATACTGTTATTTTATTATTAAATGGTCAAAATACCATAAAAATGCATTCTCATTAGGATTTTTTACTTTGATGAGTTGATATTTGAATCAAATATCCTTATTTGCTGAATTAAGCTTTTATGGAATTAGATATATTGATGTGCTTTTAATCTTTAATATAAAAGTAAAAGCTAAAACAAAAGTGTGAATGAGCCTGACTCACGAAATGAAAATTTTCTTGATCTAATTAAAATTAAAAACCTTGTTTGTCTTAGGACACTTTATTTTTCCATCCTTTGTTAAACTTAAAATTCCCTCTTAAGAGTAGACTTAACCATTAGGAAGCATCATAGGGGGATTGTCTTCATTCATTTATTTTCCAGATATTCTGCAAACTAATGATGACTAAGATTTATATCCAACAGGAAATTTCAAAGCAAGTTGTCTATAAAGAGGTTAACAAGTAGGACAACCAGTATTTTAATTTTCAGATGTACAAAGATGGCTTTTAATAGCAAGCAATCCAGTCTATATTAAGAATTACTTTTAAACAAAGTTGAAGAAGAGGCTCTTCAGTTATGCAATATATTTTAAAAGCTGTACTAACAAACTTCTGAATTAACGAATCCCATTTTTCTTGTTTCAAAAAATTGAAATGCTCATCAAAGGCACTAGTATCATGAACACCAACTAGAAGCATTAACTTCTAAATTTCTTCTTTTTAATTAGGATAATTCTGAAAATGCATTCTAGCATATCCAATAGCCTTGTAAACTTTATCGCCTTTTATAAACTCTGCAAATTCTTAAGTCCTGAGATTAAACTCCAAATCTGAATTTATTCTAGTTAGCTTTGATTTATTCTCATAACATCATTAAAGAGCGGATGAGCAGTTTTAATTTTAGAGGTCTTATACTATTTAAAATATAGAATGGTAAATATCAGAGTCTACTACATTATTGATTCGTAAAAGACTACTAAGCTAAACAGCAGCCTCTGACATTCCATTTCTTAAAAAGTATTCCACAATCATTCTTTAAAGTCTTTTTTTGTGATATAAATCCCAATTTTTACTTTGAGATTGCCCTTAAATGATTTAAACTCGTTGCAGTATGAGATTAATTAACTTTTCTTCTAACTTCTATGAATCTAGCAGTTATTATTTAAGTCCTTTTAACTTTAAGAGCTAGGCTGCCATTAGTCTTTTTATATCTTTTCTTTTAGATGGTTCATTATTACTATCCTTCATAGACTTTACTAGATTTCTAATAAAATGTAGCACTTGATTTATTTCCCTCTCTGTATGTCTTTTCTAAACTCTAAAATTCTGACTAAGCCTTTCATAAGGAAGCTTTATCAAAGGATATTCATATTAAATTTAAGGAATTTCGTTCATATTTGTTATCATGATTGAAAATAAATCTTATTATCCCTATTTATTTTATTTTCAACTACATTCTCAATTCACTAGCACACTAGTTTAATCTATCATCGTTACAACAAGCTAGTTAAATTAATTAAATCTAAGCAATACAGCAAAACCTTATATTGATTACTACTTTAGTAAAGAGTTAATATTATATTGATGAAGCATAATTTATGCTTCTAGTTGTATTTTATAGTTTGCTTAATCAAATTTATTGGACTAAAGGAAATTATTATATTGCAGTATAATTTAGGATATTTAATTATAATTGTATTTTGCTGTATTATTAACTTCGTGCAATGCTTAATATAACAGTTGTGCGGTTACTAGTGGAAGAATAGGTGTGAAATATGAATATAATATGATTACATAAAAATTAAAGTTAAGGTAATATCTTCAAAAACATTGGAATTATATTCTAAAATAGATCTCGCTAAATTAACTAACTTAGCACAAGCCCCTTTACAATCATTTTCCTCGTATGCTTTACGAACTATTTTAAAAACCTGACCATTTTACATTGTGCTTCAAAACCCTTCTGAAGCTAAAATGATAAATCTTTTAGTTTTTGTATCTATATTGTGAAGCTAAATATCAGGAATTGATATCATTCCTTTTTTCCTAGCATTCAAATAACCGAAGCCTCGTGTTTGATTTACTTAATTTGAATTTCAGAATTATTAATCTTCCTTTGATAATCTATTTAGCTCTGACTAATTACTTAAGCAATGATCATTTGTCATCTACTTTCAAAATCATTCATTTTCTTTAAACTCAGCTATAAGAGCTCTGCAATTCCCTAAATTCGCACACGTAAGTAATCCATTCTTTTATATCGAAATAACAGTACAAGAGCATCCACTTTTATTGCATATAGACCCTAATTTCTTTTCAATTTATAGCTAAGTATCTTCAAAAGTCTTTTAAAAATTTTAATCCTTATGTGTAATAAAATTAGGCAGCACTTTCTTAACATAGTTAGCTATTTATAATCCATAGTTACCATGGCCTACCATTGTAATGAATAAGTATTAATTTTCTATTCTATTGAAGTCAAAAATTTCGCAATGACAGTCTTCACTTTATATTTGCAGCTATTTTTTTGATTTGCTTACCTTTGAAACTGTGAAATAATCCTTAACAAAATTGGATGCTTTATTGTCTTTAGGTGCTGGCTATAATGGAATATTTTAGGTTAGAGGAGTAAAAACTTAGCAAAAATTGAGATCACTTTTTTAAAGAGGATTAAAATTAAGTCTTTTCTTATCAACACTTTTACAATAGAGCGAGTCATTATTATTATCGTTTACTCTCTCAATAATAGTGCTAATATTAGCTTTTTTAACTTTCTTTTAAGTTTTTTATTATTAAGCTTCTACAAAAGTGTTATTAAGGTTCTTATGAGAGTTAGTTGAATAAACTTTCTTCTTGCTTCTTACAATAAATGAATCCTTTAGCTTTTCAAGTCTATGCTTAGAAATGGGTCTAAACATTTAATTCATATTCTTCATTTTTGGTTTCTAAAGAAAGGTGCTCACGTTTAACTTAGGACTAGTGTATGTTTAAGAAGAATCCTTTGGTGATTCTATAGATTTTTGTATAGGAGGCTGCTAAGACTTTGTTTCATATAAAGATTTTTAGCTTTACTAATGAATTTGTTTCTAAATACTAGGCATGTTAAAGCGGGCTATTTTGTTAAGGTTTAATTTAGGTAACATTATATTTTATCTATTTTATCTAAAATAACCATTTTGAATATTGATAATGTATAATCTAGCCTCTATGCTTTGCTCTATCTAATCCTCTATCTACTTCACTATACTATCTACTTATGCATAACTGTTCTTTTCATTAGCGAAGCATCTGTTTCTAAGTTAGTTTTATCATACTCTTTTGAGGTTCTAGCTTTATAGAGTAATTTATCCTCCTTTTTATATTGATTAGCTATTTTAAATAAATGTGGAAATATAAGGGATGCTTTGCATAGTTTTTTCTATTTAGACAAGATTAAAGAGTTAAGCATTTGAGAGTAGAATAGCAGGTCTTTAATAATAGCCATATGATACTGCAAGATTATTAATAGATATACAATAAAAGCATAAAGCAAAGATAGCACTCTTTAAATTAATTATTTTACCCTATTATTAAATAAATTCAAAGCAGCTTATTATAAAAACTATAAAGATTCCCATTATCCATTAAAATACCTAATACTAAACTATTATATTTCATTAGAATGTATTACGACTTAGAATAATAGCTTCTATGAGGCTATCAGTTTATAAAGATTATTCTGAATATATTAAATATAGCAGTAAGTCTTTCAGCTTTATAATTGAATTAGATTAATAAGTAGTTCTGCATATAAGATAACTAACTATAATATAATTAGATTTGCTTATTTACATATTATAACTAGCTATACTTCCATTAATGCCTTCTAAGAATATACAATTGTCTCTTTCCTTTTAATTTGCTTATTATATTATATTTATTCTTTCATTATGTATTAGTCATTTAGTTCTACTGTTATTTTACATAGTCAATTTATTTGAAACTATATAACTACAAAGAAACTCAAATACTTGTTTATTTTAGCTTAAGATAAATTAAAAAATTGGAGTATTTAAAAATATAAAAGAGTATATAAACTAGAAGCAACTAGTACTACTATAACCAGATTAATTAAAAGAAGATAAGTCTATATTAATAGGTCATTAAATATAGTATAGAGTGTATAGAGTGTATAGAGTGTAATAGGTTATAATTAATAAACTTATATTATTGATTCTTATAGGAGTATTACTAAGCTACTATTCTTCTATTAAACTCTTAGATACTTATATTCAAAAGTACTTTTAGTTATAAGTATCTAGAAACCTATTAATTATTTTTAAACAATCATTTATTAAAGGAATTTTGAAATAAAAGCAGATTAAGGTTTAATATGATAAAATTATAAATTAAAAAGCAGTTCAGGCAGTCTAATTGTATAAAAAGAATGAAATTTGATACAATGAGAGTGAGAAAATAAGGAATTTAATTTGGTAAAATCTTTGATCTTAGTTATATGCATCCTTCTTGATTGTTTATATTCTTAAATGATTTCCTTTTATATTTTGCCTAGTTAAATTTAAGAAAAATAAGATTTTTAATATAAGAATATATGGAAGAGAGAAAGTTGCTAGTGAAGCTGGAAATAGAGATAATGAAAAAAATATGCGTTTAACATTTACGTTTATAAAAAAATGATTTCTCATGAAAAGAGCATTCTTCTAACCTAAGGCAAATTTCCCTAATAAACTTGCTTTAATCGTTCAGCCAGTGTATTTATGCATCTCGTTAGTCCATTATTAGTCATAAGAATCACACCACCTTATGTATCTTCATCTAAAAAATTATTAGAATCAATAATCATCTCTACAGTATAATCTTTATTTGTTTATTATTTCATTGTTTAGGTAAACTAGTTTTTAGCTGGCTCTAATAACTCCTTAATAAGAGGAACATCTTATTATCTGCATCTTATTTCTACAGAAGTCTCACATAATTTTATAAGCCCTTAAACAATGAGGTTTTAAAGCAAAGACTTATATTTATTTTTATTTTCCGTCATTTGTTGAATTTAGAAGGCAGATTCTTGCAATACTTCTTCCATACAAGTTTATCTTGTTTACATTTTTTGCAATCTCGACTAGTTAATAGCCGAACTTTTGTCTATTCTCTTCTTTATTTGTAGCTATCTAAATTTTTTATCATATTGACCTTGAAGTTTTTCTCTTTCATGTGCTAGATGTTTGCTTATACTTATTTCATATTCTTGTTCTGTGTCATTTTAAATATCCTTCGCTTTTTCTTCTGCCTCTGCCTTTATAAAACCTATCATTGTCTTTACTCTTTCACGGGCATCTTTTTCGTCCATTTTTTATTAAAAAATAAAGTTTAATAATCAAAGTAGAGTATTTTTATTCCTATCTCAACTAACTCTAAATCAAATCTATAATTCACATCATCTATAATACTTCACAGAATTATTGTCTTTAATTCATAGCTTCAAATTACTTTTAAAGCTAAATATATCAAAACCAATAGCTTTAAGCTGTTTACCTTAGTTCTCTATTACTAGTTTACTATTAAAGCAAGTTAGCCTATAGTATTTTAATGGCCTTACAATTATTAAAGCTCTATTTTAAGATTCCTTTTTATAAGCTAAGTCTATTTAAAAACTGAATATAATAGATCTTTTCTAAAAGCATCAATAAACCCATAAAGCATTATTACCTTTAGTAATACCTCTCATACCTTTATTTATGCTATATTGGTATATATAACTTATAATGCCTTATATTTAGAAATATATACATACAGTCATTTTAGAGCTATACTAAACTCTAGCTTTTGAAGTAGTGAATATCTCATTATTGAGGTTATAAGGAAATGATTAAATTAATTAAGAGAAAGGTAGTAAGAGGAATGATTGTACCAGTTTAATTTAAATAGTTAGAGATGCTTTAAATACTAAGGTAATTTTTTATTTGGCACATAACTTAACTATTTTAAAATGAGTTAGGAGAATTCCGAAACTGAATAGTAAGAGCCTAAAAAGCTTTCTGTAGATATTTTACGTGCTGGATTGTCATAAATTAGCTGGACTTATGGTAAGCTTATCATTTAGACTTGGAATCTTTTGCCTTTACAAGGTTAACTCTTTCTCAGCTTGAGTTGGATGAGTTATTGGATGAATTAAAGAACTACGAGCACTTAAGATTTGTTGATATTTCATAAAATAACATCCAAGAGATGAATCCTATATTCAAGCTACCTAATTTGCTATAATTGTTTTGCTAATCAAATTAGATTAAGAGTATAGATGCCTTAAACAATGAAGAGACTTTTTAATATCTTCAATAAGCTGATTTTAGCAACAACAAAATTAAGAAATTTCCTTCATTAAAGTAAAAGAATCTAAAAAGGATAAACTTGAACTATAACGAAATTTGAACGTGTGAGAACTTTGAAGGACACGCTAATTTGTAAATTCTAGAGTTAAGAGGTAACTAACTAACAAGCGTAAATGGATTAAAGGAAATGCCCAAACTAACTGAACTATATTTAGCTTAGAACTAAATAACTAACTTCAATGGATTAGAAAACTTACCTTCTTTGAAGAAACTTCACTTACGAGAAAATAAAGTTTAAACCTTTGATGAAGAAACTCTACCGGATCTGCCTTCCTTGTAATACTTAAACTTAAGATGTAATCAATTAGAATCAATTTAAGAAGTAGCAAAACTAGTGAAATATGCTGCATTAAAGAAGCTTTCTTTACAAGAAAATGATAATTTGATAGAATCATTTGAAGACAAATTGAGAAGAGAGCTAATTATTACTCTACCTAAACTTGATTGACTTGATAAAGATGAAATCTTAATGGAAGAAAGAGAAGATGCCCAAGCTGAAGCTGAAGGAAGAAAACGAAAGGAGGAGGACGAGCGATTAGAAAAAGAGAGGCTTGAAGCAGAAGCAGCTGAAAGAGAAGAAGCAGAAGAGGAAGAATCAGTATAACATTCTTAATTTTATTTTATTTAGAATATTTCTTTTAAAAGCTGATATATGCTATAGTAAATTCTCCATTTTCTTATAACTATAAGATCTATTTTTTATATTCACAATCTAAACATGATTAAAATACTTTGGCTTTATAGATACTTCATAAGTAATGAAATTGAAGCATTTAAATTATAGGATAATTAAATAAAAAGTTAAACCACGGATTACGTAGATTTTGGAGTAATTTCTTGCATAAACTCACTGTAAGACACTCTACCATCCTTATTTTTGTCATATCTACTTATCAGACCAATAAGCTCTCTTTCAGTCGGATATATTCCGTGTTCTTGTAAAGTTTGTCGGAACTACATAAAAAAATTACCTCATCTAATGTGATAAATCCGTTTCCATTTTTATCCAAAGCTAAAAATACCTCGTGGCTATTGAAATCGATATTTCTTGAAAGCTTCTATCTCATTTTTTCACAGTTGAATTCAACTTCCAAATGTAACCTAAGCATTTTAATCAAGACTGCTTAAGTTTCCAATGAGAAAACATATTTTCCTTACTCTCTTACTATCTAAGTTGAACTCAAAGCAGCTCGATTACTCATCAGTTTTGCATATTCACTTTACTTTGGAGTGAAGATCTCGCAAAAATCTGAATATCGCAATCTCGCATCATTGTCCAAATCGTATTTTCTGAATAATAAATCAAGTTCATCCATAGTTGGATAAATTCCAAAATCGGCAAGAGTTCTTTCAATATCTCTGTCAGTTAAGTAATTTTTAGAAGTTAAATCAAAATATTTAAATGCATCCATCAAGTTGAAATCAGCTCTTAGTGATAAGTCTTATCTAAGAAGTTCAAGTTCTCTATCCAACTGAATTTACTGCTAGAAAACTCTTATTATCTCTTCCTCTGATATATAAACTGATCTTTTGGCTGCTGATTATCTGTAAGGTGAAGAACTTAGTTTATTAGGATTTGCTAATAATTTACTTCTAGATGGACTATCAAATTTCTTTGGACTTTCATACTTCTTAGGACTTTCATATTTCCTTGGAACTTGAGTTTTCTTAATTGGTGAATCATATAAATAGCTTTACTTAACTGGAGAAGTAGACCTTTCTAATCTTCTTAATCTTTAAGAATCTAAAGCACTAGATGTCCTGACAGGGCTATAAAGTCGTCTAGGACTTTAATTGATGCTTCTTCTAAGAATTTCTTCCTCCTCTTTAATTTGTTATCTTATTCTCAAGCTTCTCTAATAATTATAGTCTTCAAGCTATTACTTATATAATTAAGGATTATAGCTTCTTTATTTGTAATAGTAAGGATCATAATACTCTGGTTTTTATTTTTAGTATGTAGAAGAATAGAAAGATGGAGGTGCTGTATATAGTGAAGATTAGACTGTCGAAGGTCGTTCCAATACTTTTTCATAGGGATCAGTTGGTAAGACATTTTCAACAAATTCCATATAAGAAATCATTTAATCTCCATCTTTGTCTAACCTTCTAATTATATCGCTGATATCTTCATCGTAAGGTAAATAGCCGTTTCTTCTTAAGAAATTAGTTAATTCTTATGTTGTAATAAATCCGCTATGATTTGTATCGACTAATCTAAAAGCATCTAGAAGGTTGAAATCATATCTATTAACTAAACCTTGCTTTGCGGTTTCAATATTCCTTAGCGAGTCAACTTCACGCTAAAATATTCTGGCTAATGAGACTTCGACATCATAAGGGAATAAATAAGCAGGAACATTTGTCCTTTAAGTTGCTATATTTCTCAAGGCCAGGTTAGATGTAGTTAAGACAGCATTCATAAATTCAGCGTAGCTTAATCTTCCATTCTTATTGACATCATATAAACGAAGCAAATTGTTTACATCTCTCACAGTGCAAGGAACACTATTCCTTCTTAAAAATTCATCTAAATCATCAACAGTAAGAAATCCCTAGTTCATTCTATCCAACTTTCTGAATGCACTATAAGGTTCGAAATCTTAATGTTCACACAAAACCTAGCGAGCTATCTCAACAGATTTCTCTGCTTCAGCAATACTAAGAAATAGTTAAGCTAATTTAGATTCAGTCTCAACGCTTAACATTTTTATAGTTAATTTTACAGTTAATTAATATGTAAAGCTTTAATATTACAACTACAGTCTCTAATACTCCTAATACTATCTCTTTATTTCTATCTCTGCTACACTTAAAGTAAAATAAACCTTTCTATATAATTAAGGTACTTAACTTATCAAAAATTGCAAGCTTGAAGAAGTAGCGTTATACATTAATTGAAATGATACTTAGCCCTGTAAATAGTTGCTTGTTCTATTATAGCTAGTATAGTTCTTTAATATTAGTCTTATAATATATGCATATACTATTATTACAGTTACTTAAAGCTATTATTTTAGGATTAATACTATTTATAGATAAATCTAGAAGTTAGAATAAGTAAGCCTAATTTATTGTTTTTAAGTATATTTTTATACAAATTTTGAAGCTAATAAGCTTATGATATATTAACCTTATCCTAGATACTTTTTCCGTATAATTCCAGAACAAGTAAAAGATTCCTTTATAATAGCAATTATATTTTCTTTCAGAATGTTTAGTTTTAAATAATATAAATAGTATAACTAATTTGCTTAAACTCCTAAATTTATTAATACTAAAAGCCTTATTTGTTCAAATAACAAAGGAAGTAAATAATGCCAATATCCTATAAATAATAGCTATTTATGTAAGTAATATTCTTATTATTCTTCTAGTTTATAATGCAACCTATATATTTATATTTATAAAGCTAATGCTTGTATATACTTTAATCTAAGAGTCATAAACTGATTAGGAAGTTCAGAAAGTAATATGTTTTATTAAATCTAATCTTCAGTAAATTTGTAATAATAAGGATAAAAGTAAGAAGAAAGATTTAATTTTAGAAAGCAAAGGTATATAGAATATATGTATTATAAGCATAAACAAAGCTAGATAATTAAACAAATCACAATTTGGATTAGTAATTTGTTGATTATAATATAATCTAACTTACTTTCTTCCTGTATTAGATAATAGAATCTACCAAAAATAAGCATTCATATTATTTCTATATTTATAAATATGAAAAAAATTAAACTTATATGTGCTTGATAGTCTTAATTTATGCATTACACATAATAGTTTCTTTTGAATAGAGTTTTACTTAAGTTGAAATATGAATAATTTTTGTTAATTAATGAGAAGAAAATAGAAGATTAGAGATAATTAAATAAAAGTACCTCAGAATTCAAGAAGATTAAGTTCTTCACTTATATTTTTAATATGCTCTCTTAATGAAGGATCAATGGGTTTATTGCTCTTTACTGAGCTTTAGATATCTTTTAAAGCTTATTTTCTTCTCTCTATCAACTCTAACTGCTTTTGCTAAGAATTTGACCCGAGTTCTTAGCCACCTATATTTAATAATTTTGCATGAAGTTCAATATTTTATTAAGACATTTAATCCAACGCAAGCCTGTAGTCTTAAATAAGTTTACGAAGCTTCTCTATTTCTTCTGCTTGTTTTGAATATCCTTACGTTTTATTTCTTTAAACTTCGTCTTTTAACTTAATAGACTGATCTTTTTCCTTATCTAACTCTAAAGCCATCACTTTTAAAGTGCTTCCAAAGTCGCCTGCCAATTTTTCGTAATGTTCTTTTTCTTTTTTAAGTTTTAGTACTTCTCCTTCTAGTTCTCTTTACTTTAGATTTGAGTATTTATCTTAGTGGCTTTAGTCTTTGCTTGTGTTTATCTTTTATTGAATTTAAGTAATAAGTTGGCTTACTAGATATTGCAAATTGGCGTCAATAGGATGCTATAAACTAAACCCGAATTTTCTATTAAGTTCATTGCATAGAACTTCAAGCTCATTAAACATTCTTTAGAGTTTCAATTCTATCTCGTTCTTTTATTCGTTTATAACATCTAACTCTTTATCTACATTTTGCCACTAATCTTCCTATTTCCGATTCTTCTGCTATATTCTATTCAAAGATTTCTACAAATCTTAATTTTTGCTAATTGCTTCTTAATTTATTTACTTCAAATGAGCAATTTCAGATACTTTTTCATTAATCAATTACTATAGATGCTTGGTTTACTCTATTTGTTCCATTCTAATATTCGCTATTTATTCGTTACTTTCTTTTCACTTCTAAATTGACCATTCAGAAGTAACATTATTCTAAGATGTAAAGTGAATGTCAACTTCTCTCTTTCTCAATTGCATATTATCTGTAAGTAACTAGATTCTATCTTATACTAATTGTAATATGATGTAGCAACATTAGTCGAGTTTATTTTCAGGAATGTTTTCCTAATTCTCTAGGATTTAGTTTATCTAATCAATTAGCTATTTAGCCTCTTAAATTACATTATCATCATGTGGAGTCAATAGTTACTAAGTCTGAATATTTATTTCCTCTGTCTTTATCATTTTTTTAAGCTTTTCTGCTTAGAACTTAGATTCCTATACAATCCTTTGAACATAGCCCTTAATCTAACGAACTTTAATTTAGTCTTCATCTTCATTGAGATCATATGATTAGTTCAACTAACTAAATTCAAGAGTCGTAAATCCTTATCTTGATTTTATCCACTCTTCATATAAATTATATATATGATCATAGAGAACATCCAGAATTTATTTTTGATACTATAGTTTTGAGTGTAAATTTTTGTTATTTTAACTCAGATTTGAAAGTCTCATTGATTCTACTTCAAGTGCTTACTTCATCTTATCACCGCTACAAGAAGTATCCAGTAATATTTACTAAGAAGCAAATCTTAGTTCTTCCAGTTTAACTAAAAGAGTTTAGTTATCTTGCTATAGTTAGTTAATTTTTATTTCTCCTTCCTTCTAGCATCTTTTAAGATCTATCTAGTATTTAGTTAAATCCTCTCTCAGTCTTACGATCATTTAATCCTTGTCTGACAACATAAGATGTAACTAAGATAACTCACTTTGTAGTGATCCTTCCTTTTTCTAATATTGATTTAGAAGACTATCGAGTTTTTAAATTTGAGATTTTAGTTAACTGAGTTGCTTTTCTTTTAGTTACTAAACTAAATCCATTTCATTCTCAAGTTCTATTTTTCTCTATTCTAAATCTTAGAATTGTATTGTTTATTGCTAGAATTAATCCTTTATTTCAGATAATCTATTCTCTAATTTTATTTTGTCTTTAACAGTTTCTTGCATCTACTTCAGTATTTTTTCATTTTCTTTCTCTAAGTCACTTTTTTCACTTACTTTTTGATTGACTGTATCTTTATACTAAAGAACGTCTGAGCTTAGCTACTAATTCATGGTCTAGATAGCTAATAGTTCTTTATTTAAATGTTAGATAAGATTCTCTTTTTCTTTTAAAGACGCTTTCATCAATTTTGTCTCCATTTCGAATTACTTGCTTTTATTATTTCATTCTGCTTGTGACTATTTCAAGTTGGATGAAAGTTATTATTGCAATTTCATTAGTTCTTCAAGTTATGCTTTTGTGTCAATTAGTTCTAACTATGTATCACTATACTTAGTCTTAGTGTTTTGAAGTTGTTCTTCTAGCTATAAAATTTAATTCTAGTTCTGAGTTTTTTTGAGATGATACTCTTCCTTCAAGTTAGTAAATTCAGTCTAAATAAGTTCATAATCCTTTTTCACGTTTTTGAGCATTTCTATTTCTCCATCTGCCTTTTGAATTTCCATCTTATATTTTGTGTTTTCAGTTGTCAACTAAAGGAGTTTTTCTTAGGAAGCTCTCAATTCAAGATAATATTTCTAAATCTACTCCTCATAATTTGTTTTAAGTGAATTCGTTTCTCTTTAGTATTTTTCTTAAGCGTTTTCAGCTTCATCCTTGAGTTCTTAAATTTATTTTTCCAAATTTCGATTTTAAAGCACTAAAGCGTGCAGTTTATTCTCCTTTAAATCAAGCATTCCTTGCAATCTTTCAAATTCAAGCTAGTATTCTTCATCTTTATCTTGTACTTCTTTTAGTGTTTTCAATGTTTTCTACTTTCTTTCATATTCGTCCTTCAATTATTGCTATAAACGTTCTTTGTCCTTATTTAATTCTTGTATTTACTTTTCCGCTTTTCGAAGCCTCTGCAAATAATGACTTAATTCCTACTTCATAGCTCTGCATATTTAATCTTTTGATAAATGCTTAGAAGTAACGATTGATAAGATCTTATTGTGTGCTTTTTCTTCTAACATTATTTTTTCCTTCAGAATTTCATTGTCCTTTTTGAGATCTTGGAATTTTTAGGTATCAACTGTTAAATATTGAATTTATACATTTTGTTTTTGTATCAGTATTTCTAATTCCTTTATTTGCTCATCTTTTTCTGATATAATTTTAACAGGTAGATCTAAATTAATTTCTTGATATTACTATATATAAAACTTCTAGAGTTACTCTTTAGTTTTTTACAGTTCTCTCTCTTTCTTAGAGATGCTTTCAATTGCTTCGTCGAGTTACTTTTTAACTTGCTCGAACTCGCTTAAAAGCTCCATTATATCTTGATCTCTTGTCTGAATTTATTATTTAAGCTCATCTATTTCCTTTTCTGCTTCCTTATATTTTCCTTCTCCTAAAAGTGTGTCTCTTAGAATTTCAATTTCTTCTTGCTTTTCTTTGATTACTTTCAAAAGATCTTTTTCTTTCGCTCCTTTGTGCATCAAAAGCGGATTTTTTTTTAATGATATTTCGTCAAGTTCCAAATCTTTGTATAGTACAACCTATCTAAGAAGATTGAAACTATTAAGAATATCCTAGTCTAGAAGATTGTAGCCCTAACGTTTTCAGTTATTAGCTGCTTCTTTTATATCTTTTAGATCAAACATCTCTTTAATTTTCTCAGTTTATGCTCTTTTTTAAGGAGATTAAGATGGTATTTGGCTTTACTCCTATTTACTATAGAGCTGCTTAAAGTTTTGGTTTTATTATTACAGATCTTATATGATTTATTGCTAAGCAGCTAGCTTCTTCTTATATTCTTTGTTCATTAGCTAAAACTTTTTTTGAAGCTCTTAGAATTTCTAGGTTTCTCTGTCTAAATCAACATTATTACTAGAAATGAAGCTGTCGAAATTTTTGGTAAGTTCCTCTATGTGCTATTTTAGTTACGATTCTCTCTCCTCTGCCTCCGCTAACTATTCTTTATAATATTCAGCATTCTTGCTATTTTCAAGCTGCTAGCCATGCTTGATAAGATTTTCCAAGCTCTAAGCTTAAGTATAGGCAACACTTTCAAGATCTTGAAGTAACTATTTATTTTCCTATTTGTTAGTCTATTCTTTAAGCGAAGTGTACTGTAATAGTAATTGCTTACTGGTAACGAATAGCTTTCCTAAGCTTTTTATCTTTTATCTTCCTATGATTCTAATCTTTTATTTGGTTATTTAGACATTTTTAACACTAACTTTTAGCTTAGTAAAACAATAAAGCTATTTAAGGCTTAACTTCTTTTACAGTTATAAATAAACTAAATTTTAACTATTCTACTCCCTAATATACTTTAATGTTGTATTACATGTTATAAGAGCTTACTTCATTATCCTTTAGTATAAAGGAGAGTGTTAGAGTGATTGGAATATATGAATAGACTATCATTTGGTATTTTATTATATTTATTTAAAAAGATTTTTAGTTTGTTTGTTCTCTCATTTTAGAGCTATCTCCCATTCGTTGTGTAAGTAAACGTTTGGCAATTTTATATCCAACTTTTTTAGATCATCATTCCAATAAAATCCTACTTCCTCTCCCTAAAATTATAAGCTTACGTTTGATATTATTTCCTTTGGCTTATTTTGTAAGCCTAGAACAGTTATTTTACTGACATAATTATGGTTCTTGTTAGGATAATTGCAATGAGATATTTTGTTTTTTAGTACGTTGTTTATGAATGAAATTTCAGTTTAAAGGTATTCCCCCTATAATAATTCACTTACTTTTTGGTAATTGAAAGTATTCCAGTCGTCATTATAAAACATTCCTTAAGCTTAACCTTCTTCATTAAGTGCAACTAGTAAGTAGTAAGGATCGTTTTTCATTAGATCAGTTGATCTTCTAATTCTATCATGGAAAACTAGGATAGATGAGGGTCTGATGAGGACTCCGATTTTACTAATATCTACTTCGTAGTTTATTTGCCACTAAGACTAGTCAACATTTATTTTAGAATGAGTATAGAAATCATACCAGTATGTGTATTTAGTTGGTAACTTTATAGATAACTTATTTTAGTTTTCTTATGCAACAGGTTTTATCAAAAGAGCATTTCCAAATAAAAATTAGTCGTCAACGTTAAAAAGTTCTCCTGGAAATTCCATAAACATACTACGGAGAATTGGAGTGCCTTGAGATTAGAATTATCTGAAAAGAGTATATAAATAAGGAAGTATCTGATACCTTATTCTTAGATGAGTCTTTATCTCCTTTAAGACATCATCCCCCTACATCCAAGGTTCTCTTCTTTTGTTGGAATGATGTGAATGCTATCTATAGAAAGGATAAAATGTTCCGAGTTAATGCCATCTGATCAATAAATCATTTGGAGCATTATGGAAAAATCCACCTACATCTGCACCAATAAAACTGATTCCTGCTGAAGCTGCTGAAAGAATCATCGGCACTGAAATTGCAAGATGTTCCCAATTAGCCATATTATCTCCTGTCCAAACAGCACCAAATTTTTAACTACCTGCAAAAATTGATCTAGTTAAAATAAAAGGCCTCTAGTTCTCATTTCTTTTAATTTATCCTAAATAGCTTGCCATATTGTAATAAAAGCCAAACACATTATGTAATTCCTAATGTTCAATATCTCTCTCTTTATTTAACTAATGAATTGCGTTTCTAGGCATAGTAGTTTCTATTCCAGAAAAGACAGAAGGTTCATTCATATCTATCCAAATGTATTATTCTGCTTCGGTTTTTACTTTGTAGTAATTAGACCACCATTCTCTTACATCTTCACGAGTTCAATCAGGATATACTGAATTTCCTGACCAGCAGTGACCTTCAAAGTCTCCTTTGTTTGAATTTTTAACTAGCATATTGTTCTAACTTGAAAATAAACTCATTATTCCAGTACTTGTAGCATCACTATAAACGAAGTAAGATGAATCCTTTTTAATATGTGGATCTACGATAGTAACTAGTCTACGATGTGTTTGCTTCAATTAGTCCATCATTCCTTTTGGATCTGGGAATTTGTGACTATCCCATGTAAGATATCTCTTTTCATCTGTGTGCTATATTTTAAAATAAATACCTCAATATCAAGCCAAATGAAGTCAAGAGGTAAATCATGCTTTTCGTACCCATTTAAAACCTCAATTACTTCATCTTAGGTATAGTAATTCCATCTGCATTAATGATATCCCATTCCAAAATAGCTTGGTAACATTGCTGGACCTGTAAGCATTGTAAACTACTCTGTTACTTTCAAAGGTTGCTGAGCTTCTTAAATGAAAATAAAAATATCTAGAACTCCTGTTTCAAACATCCAATGAACATTTTTACCCTCATCATGTGAAGCAATATCTACAAAATTTTCTGAAGGATTAAACCAAAACACTCCTGAAACAGTATCTTTGCTTATACTTTGAATAAATGGAATGTGTCCGTATAAAGCCATAGGAGAGTTAATTTCATATTCAAAAACATCTAAATTGAATAATCTATAAGGCTCCTTATCAAAAGTATCTTTTAAACCAAAACTATCAGCATGCTCCGGAATGCCATAGAGGATTTTACTTCCAAAGAATTGAAAATCTGTTCCAACGGATACTGGACCACTCTTAAGCTAATCTCCGCTATGCTAAAATTTGTCTTCCCAACAGTATTCATAATTTCTATCGTCAACTAGAAGCCTTGTTGTATCATAAAAAGAATCTTTTTAAGTTTCTTTAGCTCTATAAACTTCAAAATTAAAAAGATTCAAAGAATTTACTTCTACTTGTGGCAAGCTATTGTAAAGTATCCTTAGCTTGAAAGGACTAGAGTCTATTTCAACTAGCACAGAACTGCTTATTTGAAATTTGGCAAGTGAGCTTGATATTTAGTGATTTTGGATTTTAAGTGGTTTAAGATATTGCTAGTTTATAAAATCTTTCTCTGGGAGCTAAATTAAAAAGCTTACTTAAAATCTCTTCCAGTCCTACTAAATTTCATCTACAGTGAATCTTATTATATTGTCTTCAAATACCTAAACTTTAGCTTGAAGACTTGCCTTTTCTTATTCTTAAGGCTTTAAGTCAAATGTAATTTAGTTTTCATTCTGCATTAAACCTTACCACTTCAAATTTCAAAGCTTAGAAATTGAAAGTTTACTAGTTTATTCTCAAATTTCTATTCCTAAGGCAGAAATAGGCATCTTAGCAATTTCTAAACTTAGATCTATCCACAGAAAACGCAATTATAAATAGCAGAGAAATGATAAACAAGCGAATAGCCATTTTAACTTTAATAGATTAAGGATGAAAACTTGAAAAGCTCAATTAAATTGAATTAAGGTAAAGTAAATAAAAGACTACTACATTTAAAAGATATCAGCATTTATTATTCCTTCGTTCTGGAACTCTTCTTTTTCCCTTTTCCATTTATCATTAATATATTAATCATCTTTCTTCAACTCCTTATCTTTTAACTTCAGTAGCTTATAAACTTCATATTAGTAAGAGTAAATAGCAAATTAAAAGCATTACAAATATCTATTTCAAATATAACTAGATCAACATGCTGAGAGCTGCTCTTTTAGCAATAACTTAAATTGATACAATTAGTAAAGAATTGAATTATTATACTGCTATAAAGGGCATAAGTAATTGTTAAGCTCAATTTATAGATAAATATAAAATGTAATTAAATTAAGCAATCAATTAGCTGTTTATTAGTTAGTTATTTATTAGTAATATTTACCACATTATTATATTAAGCTTATTAGCTTATTGTATTAAGATTATTTCATGAGATTATAAAGATTTATTTAGATTATTAATAAGATAAATTCAATGAAATCCTCTTTTAGTATTTTAGCGTTATAGTTTCATTGATAGTCTTAGAGATGAATGCTTTAATTTGAATGATTTAATTTATAATTTATAACTAAACATACTCATACATGCTTTAGCACATTTAAGTAATTACTCTTCCTCTATTATATAAATAAAGTAATGCCTTAAGAAAGAATCTTTTCAACTCAGCTAGTTAAGAATATAAACTTCAGAGCAAAATTAGACATAAATAAGGATACTTAGTGCTAAAGCATTATATATAATGATATTTAAAAGATTGATAATTGGATTTGATATGAAATAATGAAGATATAGATTATTTAATGAGAAATGTAATAAGATTTTATTTATCTAAGTAACTTAATTTAATTGTTTTGTAGCTCACTAATTTAGGATACTTCTTTACCTTGAAGCTCTAATTCATAATTACTCTCATTATACTAGTCTTGCTGCAAGTAAGATGAATTTTGTAGTTAAAATGAAAAGGTACTATCCTTAATATAGTTTTCATAATTTTCTTCTTAATTTGGATTCTCTTGCTAGTATAAAATAGATTGATCATTACTTTAAGTTTGAGTTTTAGGAGAAATATGCTTGCTTAGAGGAATAAATTTTTTAATTCTATTGTTATAAGCATGGTATTTTATAAATTCGGAGTCTATGTAAGACTTTCATAGAAGTTCCTTGCGAGGACCTTTGGATAGGGATTTTTACTTGCTTTTTATGCGTCTTTTTTTGAACTTACTCTAAAACAAGTATAAATAGGGATTTGTATTGAACATCTGAAGCAACTCATATTTCTATATGCGATATACTTAGCATATCTTTGTATCGTAGGATATATTTCTTCCTTATTATGTTTTGCTTAGCTTGTTAGAATGATCCATTAAGCAATACAAACAAAGTTTGAAGTTACAATCAAAACAAGCGGCACCGTAAATTTCCTTTGGGAAATGACATCTAAAAATACAGTTTGTTGGTTTTTAATCATTATAAGTTCTATTTGTATTTATCGAAGGAAGAAAATGGTCCGAACCTTATTGATTTTTTTCCCTTGAAGCTCTTTCACTTAGGTTTTAAACTTAGTATTCTTAATTAAGAGAGTTTCATACTTCTTTATCTCCTTTATTGAACTGACAAAAGCAAATTTTACCTTTTTTAGCTCTGCATCCCATATTTCGAAATTCTCCATCACAACTTCACTTTTACTTTACGTTGTATTTAAACAGTATGTGCTTATGTAATGAATGTCTTACTAGTTAAGAATCTTTATCTTATATGCATTTTTTGCAAAGTAAATAATGACAAAGTTTGCAGTAAAATATGGTTTGGTCCTTATATGGATGCTATATATTTTAATTTGATCTACAATGTCCCTATCTATAGACACCATCACAGTTTCACCACTACTTATTTAAAAAAATCTAACTCGAAAGTTTTTATTTGAGAGGATGGTTATGCAAAGGATGCATGACCGAATTCTTTTTTGTCAAATCAGATATATTTTGAGTTTAAGTCTTAGCATTTTGTAGATTTTTTAAACTCTTATTTGACTTTACATGATGTTTATAGTATGAATTAGTACTGTCAAGTTATTCCTACAAGAAATCATATTTTCCACTTTTAATATATTTCTTATATCTATCATTTTGCATATTATTAGGTAAGTTATCATACGTTAATTTGTAGTTCTTTGTACTTTTTAAGTAGTTCTTTATAAGCTTTAATTTTATTTATAAAAAATCGTTTTTTTACTAATGGCCTTCTAATAAATTTTCGTCAAAACTTCCATCACTTCCGCTGTCTCTTTGACTATTAAGCTTTTCTAGTGCCACTTAATTTAAAATATATTTATTGTTCTTCTTGCTTTGTTCAAGCTCCTTTTTGCCATATCTTAACTGCTTTATATAATTATTATAAATATTTTCTGATGGTATAGATTTACCAACTTTACGACCTTTATGTTTATGAGAAAGATTTTTCTTAAAACTATTTTTAGAATTCTTCATCATACTGTTAGAAACGTTCACAGATAACTCAGTAATATAGTTTTTTGAGATCTGATCTTCCTAATAAGTTTGATTGTGATTCATTAATGGAGAGTAATCCTCACTCTCTGAGTTTTCATTTCTTATATTCTAGTCTTCATATTTATTAGTTATTTACAAAGTTAAATTTTAATATTGTTAAAGAATATTTTTCTAACTATGCAAATTTTCGTTACTTCTGTCTCTATAAATATTTTGATCCATTGAATTGAATCTTTTATGATTTTTACTTGAATAAATTACTACTGGAGTCTGATATTCTTCCTCCTCTCAAATAGAGGGTAAAATTTATAAGTTTCTGGAATTTTAATGTATCTTTAGAGATTATTAATTTTCCTAAGCTATATTTTAGATATTCTCTTAATTCTTATTACCTTTAATACTTTTGGTATTAATTTCTAAACTCAAAACTATTTGGTCTTTTTAGTTAATTTTATTCTTAAAGTCTTTTTATTATATATCTTACTACTAATCTTCAGATTTACCTTTCTATTATTATTATTTGTCTTATTAAGAATTTTCTAAAATATCAGGATGATTCTAGATTTTTACTTACTCTTTCTATAATAAATTTATTTTTGTTTGTCAATTCATAATCAAACTTTTTGTTTTTAAAATTACTAGGTTTTAATATTAATTTACCAGCTACTATGCTTTTTGCTTGTATTCGTTTAGTTAATGTAAAAGATTTAATAATCAAATTTAAATGTTTTGTTTTATACTCTACAATGTTAATTTTTGAGTCATATTTTAACTATTTTTAATCTATGCTTAATTAATTTAATTAAGTTCCTTCTTATTGAGATTTGTATTATTTAATTTTTTATCTTATTATGTAGCTTTTTATTTAACTGCATTTTTTGGCTGAATGGCCATATTTTTGCTCTTAATTTAATCTTATTGAAATCTCTTTGAGTTTTTAGAAGCATTGATATTATCTTTATCTAGATTAATTTTTGATTAATTATTAACACTTTTATTTTACTCAGGTACTTATCCACTAAATAAGGACTATCTCTAATTATTTGTATTAATTTTAGTCTTTTGAATTTCCTATTTCTGTATTTGAGGCTGAGAAAGCCTTGTGGAAAGATGCTTGTTTGAAACTTTTTATTGTGAGATCAAGGATTCTCGAGGACTTATCTTGTGCTTCTCAGATTATAAATTCTTAATCTAATTTTTTTCTAGAACTGAAGTCGTAATTTTTTCCTCTTCTTTTGGTTTTTCTCTTTCTGCTTAAGAGTTCTGCTCAATTTATTCTTATAGAACTTTTTCGGTATCTTTCATTTAAGTTTCGTCCTCCATTTTTAATAACTATTTTTATGAGTCATTTCCTTGTAAAATGTTTGTTTTCAAATACTAATTAAAATCTTAATTTTTTTTTTCTTATTAAATTAAACTTCTATTATTGTCTTCTATTTTTATTGTCTCACCCTCTATATTTTTATTATCTTGACTATTATTTAAACTTGAAACTAAAGTTTTCTACTCTTATTGTTCTTATTCTTATTCTTATTTTTGGAGATTTAAATAATTACTTTATATTTTTTATTTATCGTTAATACTCTATTCGATTTGTGAGTTTTAATTTTCGTTTTTACTATCATTCTACTTCTCTATTATTAAAAGACTATCTTTCTATAATTTTGATTCTTTTTCAGTTTCGTTAATTTCTTGCTATAATTAATTTGAAGCAAATTCTTGTTACATTTTTATAATAAAACTTCCAGATTACTATTAATCCTAAATTTAATTTTCATACTGATATATTTAATTTTCCTTTATTTCTGTAGAATTTAACTCTTTAATTTTGTCTTTTATCTATTCTTCTTTCTTAATTTCTATTATCATTTCTTTTTAAACTGATTCCTCATTTTTTTCTAAGTTTAAAATTTAAGGTTCTTGAACATTCACTGAAGTTGAAACTTCTTATTATTAGGGAGATTGATCCCTGCTTTAAGTTTCATTTAGCTTTGTTACCTCTGGTTAAGGATTTGAGGTGTTATTTTCCTTTTATTGGATATTTTACTTTTTTGAATATTTATCCTTTCTAAAGTTTTTTTTAATCTATACTTGCTAATTTAGTTGCTGTTAGGTAGTTTTTACTGCATCATTTTTTTAAGATATATTCATATTTTTATTTGGACTTACAATAATTTTGATCTGTCTATTGTTTCTTAAAGTTTATGCTTAAAGTTTCTCATCTTCAGCATTTTTTCCTTATTCTAACTGATTAAACTTACGTCCCTCTTTTCTTTCTTTGCTTTAACTTTTTAGTTAATTAGTTTAATCAATTATCTTAATCTAAATATTTTTAGGAGCTTTAGTTTTATTCTACTATTAACTTTATTGCTTATTTGATTATTCCTTATTTTTCAAACTAAGATTGATTTATTCTTTCTCTTGATTTAAATCTTTTTGCTAATTAATATCTTCTTTTACTTATTCAGTTTATTTGCTTATCATATCTGAGGGAATAGTCTATTCAGATTATTCTTTTTTCGCATATTGTTAACTATCAGTTTCACCTTATTCTTTTATATCTTAAGGTTTCTCTTACTCAATCTAATTTTTTTCAACATTATCTTATGACTAAATCTCTTCATGTTTAGTCTAGATACTAGAGTTCTAGTGCTATTATTGTTCTAAACTAGAGTTACTAGTATTAGAAGTTAAATTTAGTTAAATTTCGTTTTAAAGGCTGATTTCAACTTAAGTTTATTGATCTATATTCTCTTATTAAGAGATTACTGCATCCTACTATTCATTTATTTATATAGGCATCGTATTATTTTAGATAGTCTCTTATTATAAACTTGAGACATCTTAATTATCTTATGATTGTTGAGTTATATTTTCAATAATCGTTAAAGGTGTTACTTGGTCTTAACTGTTTAATAGCAAGTTATCATTTTATAATACATTTTCTTCTGCTTTTGATTGATTTTCTTACTGAGTGCTATCAACCTAATACTATATTTCCTTATTTATTTCTTATTAAATCTCCTACTCAAAATTTTATTAGGAGCCTATTTAATTACTTTCTGCTTCTTAGCTTTATTTTATATTTTATTGTAAGGAAAATTCTTAATTTTTTGATTCTTCTACTTCTTATTAGAACTACATATCATTTAATTTACTCTATTCAATATTCGTCTATATTGTTTCCTCTTAATTTTCAATTGTATTACTATCTCCTTATTTTTAAGTATCATTTATCTAATTTTCATTCTTTTCTATGTTTTCTAGATTCTAATTCTTACTAATATCTTAATTTTCTAAGGTTTTATCAATAGAAATTTAATTGATTAAGTTATTTTATTCCTAAGATAAAGCTAATTATCCCGCATCATGCTTCTCTGTAACTTCATATGTTTATATTAAATCTTGCTAAGTTTCTTAAACTTCAAACTTTTCGGTTGATGTATTATTTAGAGATGCTTAGTGATTAAGTAGATTGGTTTAACTTGCGTTACTAGACTTAATCTTATCACACTCAACTAATTAAGCTGTTAATTATCATTATTCTATTTTATTTTTCTTCTGATTGATAGAAGTTTCATTAGCGATATCCTATTAAGTTATATTAAGTTATTCATTAGAATCTTCAACTTAAAAGGAAGAATTATTTAAGAACTCAGTCTAATTATCAATTAATAAAGCTCTGTCTTGTTCTTCAAAGTTAATGGTTTATATCTATATCTATTTCTACTTAAATTCTATATTTCCTTTCTGCAAAAACTCTTCTATTTTTTCTTTCACTTTCTATTTGCTAAGTAATTAAAATCCATCACTCAAAGCATTATATACTATAGTAAATTCAACTTCAGTGAAAGCTTAAACTCCCATTTCCTATAGCTTAACCAAGAAATCTAAAGGAGTCATTCAATTTTAAAAATGATTCTAAAAATCTATATTTTTTAGTTTTTTCACTACTCTTCCAATTCATTTCCTACTAACAGCTTAAATTTATTCCTCAGTTACATGATAAATCTCTTCTTACTCATTGTTAAGTACAAGATCAGTCAGTGAGCTACTTTCACTAATTGACTTTCTATTACTTTAAGTATTTTGAGTAATTAATAATTGATTCATTTTAGATTAATAGAAAGAAACAAATTACTAGAAATAATTGTAGTAGCATATACTACTAATTTAGTCTACTTATTACTTTTATTATCACTTATCATCTCCTTTCCTCTTACTCTTTTATTTTATGCATTTCTTTCCAAATATTTATAGTTCAATTTAGAGATTTTATAACCCTGTAATAAAGTTTCTATGTAAGTAAAGATTTGTAAGAGAATATGAAGTTTAAACTAACAGATTAAAGATAAAGCTTGAAGTGCAAATAGATTAGAATATGAAGTTTTAGTATTGGGGATAATAATCTTCCTTGTTATAAAGGAAGTTTTAAGAAGAGAGGTAATTAAGTTAGATATTATACTTTTAAAGTCTTTTTTCATCTTTTGTCTATAATCTAAATACTATTTGATCCAGAAATTTGAACATGAGATGGAATTTTGTAAAGTGATTGGGGATGCTTGCAAAAAGTTCGTTAGCATTTACTTAATTCCTTCATTCCTGTAGAGGTTATTTGGAAGACTGCGTAGTTATTTTCTATTCCTGATCACACAATAGCAACAGCCTCAGGTAAAAGAGCTTGATAAGTAAATTAAGTATGCATGTCAGTTTATGATAAAAATAATTAAAAGGCAGGATGAGTGTGAATTCATCCGAGAACCATCAATTTTTATTTACTGCAAATTTGAAAGATTTGTAATTCATCAGTCATTCACATTAGGTTGAGGTAAATTATTGTTAAGGTATTATCAAAGTGTTAATTTTATACTATCCACCTTCTAATATTCCACATAATACTCCACATAGTTCTAAGTCCTTCATCGTATTTTATTCAGCCTACTATACAAAAGAAGAAATTATTTTTTCTGGTATAATCAAATTTTTAATACTTGACAAAGTCTATGTAGTACTACTCTATTATATACTGCTCTATTATGCATTACTCTATTATGTTTTACTCTATCTTGTATTACTCTATTATGTATTATTCTATTTTGTATTACTCTATTATGTATTATTCTATTTTAGCTACAAAATATAAGATTATACTATCGGCAATTTGCTTTATAATCCTTTTATCGAAGTTCTATATTAAGGCGTATTTGCTGCATTATGTCTTTCTAATTAAGATACCAAACTAGCAAATTTTTAAAAGCTAAGAAGAGCATTTTAATTTTCTCCTTGCTGATAGTATATTTCTCCATAATTCAGCAAATTATGTGCAATTGAAATGTAAGTTTGCAATCTTTCCGAATTTTGAACTGAGATTAGGTTAGGAATTTCCGTTTACTTCAAGCTTTATTTCGATTACATGTTTTAATTTAAAATTATAAGTAAGACAAAAAATTAAAGTATATCTATATCTCTTTATATTTACCATTAACTTATATTAAATAGTGCATTCTAAATTTATAGTCTATATGTTCTTACTTTTACTAACTTATAAACATTTTTATTTAAACTCTAGTGAAAATAATAAAGTATTATACTTTAGTACCATCTCTACTAACTACTCTAATAAGTATTTAAATGCCTTTCTCTTTAATAGCTTATTAAATCCTCTTTAGACATTAATAATAATCGTCAAACTTAAAGAAAGCTAAAGAGATTTATTAAGAGAATATGATGAAAATTAATCCTTTCTTATTAAACAAAATTAGAATAAATAGCCCAGAGTTCATAAAATTGTACATAGCTCGTTTTTTTCTTCTGTTTCCTCAGTTTAGGTTTATGTTATGCACCCACATACGAAATTTTGTTGATTAGGTAAATCTCCAAATTATGATTGAATTGTAAGTTTTCTTTAAAATTAATGGAAACTTGGATAAATTTACTCATTTGATTCATTACTTTGCCTAGTCAAATTTTTTTATTACACTTCTGTTTCAGTACTACGTCTAGTATTCATAAAAGAAAAATCTCTTCTTGGTTTACCAAAGGCATCAGATTAAGCTTCTTGCACTAAATTCTAAAACTCAGAAGTCCTTGCACTTGATATATCTTAATCGATATTAAAAATTATTTAGTTTCCTTACTAATTTTCTTTTTTCTTTTCCTAGGAATTTAGGTTTTATTCATTTTCTCTTACTTAATTGAATATGAATACTTAATTAACGTTCTATTCATCTGGACTTATTTTTACAGATGAATTACTAGTGGGTTTTCCAGAAATTGACAGATGATCCTCCTTAAACTATAAAGGTCGAGATTTTTGTAAGCTTTTCTAATTAATAGAGCGAGCTTTCTAAATGACAATATTAGGGCTTTAATTGCTATGTCTAGAATTAGATCTACTTTTAAGTGTTTCTTTCCTGGAAATTTATTCAGAATTTCCTTGAGAAATACGTATGGATTCCTCATCTGCACCTTAAAATAAAACACCCATTAATTCTTCCAGTTTTTCAATGTCAGAAGTGATGTTAGATAGATCAAGACTTTCTTCACTATTAGCTTCTGTGATTTGTATTTCTTCCTGCAAACTAGTAGTAGACATAAGATTTAATTTAATGATTAATTCAAATTTTACTTATAAATATTAACCTTTTTATCTAAGAATTTTACCTATCATTTGATTATCTTACAGTTTACTTATTATTCTTATTCAATTCTATTTTTAACGCTTAATTTTAATTGAATGAAAAAAGTTAGCTAGTTAGTTTATGAAAATAAATGCTATAGATTAAAAGGGACTAAGTCATAGATTTAGTTAGTAGAGTAAAGAATTTTAATAAGCTAGATATAAAATTCTTAATAGATTAACTGCTATTATTTTATCAGCCAGTTAAGAAAAGTAAGGCTTTATTTCCTTTATGAGAGAAATTTATTTTAGAAAATTAATATTTATTAAAACAAGTTAGTGAGATGATTTAAGATTACTTTTTTTAATTGACTTCCTAAATACCTCATTTTCTTTTTACAAGAAAATCGAATTAGTCTTTGCAAAGTTTTATTTTTCTAGCTTTTTACTTTACTATATGTTTGATAGAGTTTTGAAATTTTAACTTTGTCTTTTATCTAAGTTCTGCCATACAGTATAACTCTCATTATGATCTTCATCTTCACCAGCTTTAGTACTAGCTGAGTATTTACTTGTATTTCTCGTAGAATGAACACTTTTAAGCACTTAGGTGAGAATTCCCTCTTCATTAATTATAGTTTCAATTGCTTCTTTAAATATTCCTTATTTTTATTCTCTTATCATATCTTCTAACTGTTAAGGATTATAATCTTTGAGAGCCTGAGTTTTCAACTACTCATGATTCTCATAATTTAACCTTTTCATTTTATAAAAACGCTTTTTCTTTTCCCTTAATATATTTAGCTTTTAATTTAACTTCTGCCATAAACTTTAGTATCCTAATTATTAATGATTATCTCAGCTCCATACTTCGTTACTAATAAAGTTGTTCAGTTATTTTCTTCATTTTTCTTTAATGCTTGAAGTTTTCATTTATTTTAGTACATGAATAAGTCTTTATAAGTATTCTATAATAATATCTTCTAAGTTTAGCTTCAATATTTCTTCTTAAAGAAATGATCCAGACTTTTTCATTTCTCTAGACGCATTTAAATTTTCTTGACATTAATCACATCTTTCAGATGATACATCAGTCCTGTTTTTGCAATCCGAACATTATTTAAACAAATTTCTGTTTCTTACTTTAGAGCCTGACTAAGATTGTGATCTTGGTTGAAATTCTTTTTAGCTGTTTGCTTATTAATTATATGTTTTTTCAATGGTAGGCTTTTATTTGCTAACTGAGCGATTACAAGGTTAAACAGTAGTACATCTAGCTTATCCTTCATTAAGGGCTTATTTCTATTTATTAACATGTTAAAAGTTAATATGCGTGCTATTGAGTAACTTGTTTTCAAGCTGAATTTATATTTATTAAGCACTCTTATTGTTTTCTTCATATGTTAGCTCTTAAGGAAAATCTTAATAGAGCATTTTATATACAACTGAGTTATAATACCTTTTCTGCAGAAAGAATTTATCATAATAGTTGCTTCCTTTACTAGGGTAGATTCTCACGAAGTTCCATGATCTCTTTTGCTCTAATAATATATCCATTATCATTTCTTTTAATTTCCTTGAATTCTAAGATTCTTATGCAGAAACTGGGTTTTGCATTCTCATCCAAGCTTTTAGCCTGGACTTTGCTTTACTCTCTCCATCTCTTCTTTTGTCAAAAGGGCGGATTCCTATTAGAGTAAAAGTATCAGCTAGTAATCCTGCTTTGATATGCAGATCTAGAGGGCTGTCAGTACTAAGTGCAGGCGATAAGTTAATTTCTAGAAGTCAAGGTTTAAGTTCTGAATCAATTAAAACATCATAGCCAAATAATTCAAAGCAATTATTCCTATGATTAACTATTTTTTTTGTAGCTCCATAGATATGGCATTCAGCACTTATTATGGATTTTATAATAAGATCATAAATTCTTCCTCACATCAATGTGAGATCAATCCCTGCAGCTTCTAAATGTCTGCAAAGAGCACTTAAACTTCATTTATGGCCATGATCATCAAACTAAGCTGTTTAATTCTATACAAATCTCTCATTTTTTTTGTTGACTGAGTAGTTAGTTAGATGAGCATATCGATTGGTTTTATTTGTTTCATCAATATAGCTTTCAGATGCGAATCTAGCTAAACCTTCTTTATAAACATAAATTCTTAATGGTTCATAAGAGGTAACAACTACATATATTCTAATATCAAATTTCAGTCCATTTATAAGCAAAGGATTTGGTATATACCTCTATATTACACAGAGTTCATCTACTGGTACTTCTGAAAATTAATCAACTAGATATATACCATTTCCTCTTGCTCCTGTATTTGGCTTTACAATTCAAACGCCTTTTTCTTTATTAAATTGAGTATAGAATTCAGCGAATTCATCAGGCAATAAATAGGAATCAGGAATAATATAGTAAAGGTCTTTGCCAAATTTATGTTACATATGGACAATATTTCTAACCAATTTGTCTTTATGAGTTAACTAAGTAGAATTAGGGAAATGATTAATTCTTTAGAATTCATTCAATCCTTCATATAAGTAGTTCTTAACAACACCATTAACTCATAGTATGTTTCATAGATGAGTGTCTGTGTACGTAAAGTTTGCTGCTTCTAATATAGATCTCACTAATCTAGCCTCTGTCTTATAAATTCTATAAGTTAGATAGCTTTAGTTTACAAAGTTTCCTTTCTTGTAATAATTATCTGGAGGTGGTTCTTTTAGAAGTTGTTCATTATTGATAGGTTAAAAAATTATAGTGTCACTATATCCTGGAAATTATTTACTGAACATTGCAAACATTTTTTAAAAGTCTATTGGAAGTGTCTGTATATAATTAAAATACTTAATAAGCATTTTGAGGAACAATTTAGGCACCTGGTTTATAATTAATATCTACAATAACTCCTCTATAGTTATTTCTTATTTTTTCCTCTAATTCTTGCAAGCGTTTACTTATTTCTGATGTCGCTGGTCTTCTATTCTATTAAAAATTACCTAGGATCTACTGTTACTACTGAAACATCTCCTGTGGCCGATTTTACTTTTTTGGACATTTATTTGGATCTACTTTTAATTCTAACACAAGCTAAAAAAAATAATTTTATGTCTAAACCTTATTTTTCATTTAAATTAAGCTAAACTAAAAAGTTAGTTAATAACTTAAATTCTTTCAAATTAACTTTTCTTATCTTTTCTCTCTGTCATTATGAAAATAAGAAATTTTGTAATATATGCTATATTAACTCGTTTTTAAGCTTTGCATTACTTATAACTTTTCATGAAATTAGCTACAATTATATTTAAAAGAAAACTTTTTACAATCTCAAACTACATTCAGCTAACATTTAGTTCCCAATTAGTGTTTAATTATTTTTATAAATACATTGTTATAGAAAAATCATTTTTATTTAATATATTTATTTATTTAAGATATATATTCACTAAGTTTAAAATAGTTTTTTATACTCCTTATTAAGATACCTTCTTACTGATTAAATTAGTGTTTTAATTTCATAATTTTATAATAAATATAAATTCTAAATTTGCATGGATAAACAGTAACTAATTAATGTCTTAAATTTTTATTCTAAGATGTTTATATCTATATTATACTCTAAGTACACCATTTGATTTATATCTTATTATTTTTTAAATCTTTCAATTATCAATTAAATTTTAAATTAAAGATAATTATCTTTCTTTACTCAGTTTGATTGATATCTTAATTTTATAAAAGGATAGTTAGATTATTTTCTAAGCATCTAAAATATAATCTCACTAACTTAATTTTTCTTTACTAATCTTATATTTATCTTTGCGTTATTTTTCTTAACTGATTTAGTATTAAATCAAGATTAATTTTAGTTTTTTATTTTATTGCTTTTGTCAAATGAAACTAAAAATAAATATATTATAATACCCCTTTTTACTTGAATCTCTAGCAGAAGATTAAAATTTTCATATTTATATAAATAGAATTACTAACTTAATTTTAAGTATAATTATGACTTTCATTCTCTTTAGATCAAGCTTAATTTCTGAATCTCAAATTTTAGTAATTATTTATAGTGTGATATCTTTAAATTAGCTAGCATAGTATATAACATCTTATATTGCTGTTGAAATATTACTTCATTATAAGCTCATTATTGCTTACTTTTCTTTATTGGATTATAACCTTATTAAAAGAAAAGAAATATAAATGTAAACATTATTTATAGCTCTCACTTTATTCTTTACTACTTACACTTTGTTCTTCATTGACTAGATTATCACTAATTAAATATTATAAAGATAAAAATAATTAAAGTGTTCTAAATCTAGATTTTGTATATAATTTACTATCCTTCATGACATTCATTAATTATATTACACCTACCCATTCTTTTTAGAAAGTAAAACCAGCTACTTTAGTTGAATTAATCCTGCCTTTCAACTATCACTTTATTAACCAGAAACGATTTTCTTATGAATTTTTCAATCTTTGTATCAAAAATAAGAAACAATAAACATTACAAATAATTCAAGCAATTAAGCTTATTTAAAACCTTTTTTAATTAACTAACTAATTTCTAAGTTATTGTGATAAATACTCTATTTTACTATCTTCTTAATCTTTAAGATTTCTTCTTAGCATATAGAAATCACTAATAGGTTATTTATTAGCTTATTTTCTTATTTTAGTTATTATACAAATATTTAAAATAGTCAGAGCATGATAATTAGATTAAACTTAATTTGAGACTAAGAATTTTTAAATATTTGAATAAAAATAAGTAAAGCATTTAGATTTAGAATTAGAATACTCATCTTTTAGAAACAAAAATATGAAATTTTGTCATTAATGACAAAATTGTATGAGCCAATTAATAAAGCAATCCAACTAGGCCTATATTCTCAAAATATATAAAAGCTAATCTTTAGTAACTAAATGTTAACTAAGAGTCCAATTAAACATTTTGTGTATATATAGATTATTAGGCTAAAGGAGTTTAAGAGACAATCTGAAATATTTTAATTATGTGCATAACTATTAAAATAAAGATATAATAGAAATATAAGCTGATTCATATTCTTAGTAACTTAAATGTAAGTTTATTTTCTTATTCTTATAAAAGCTATAATTATTCTTACTATCTCTTAATAACACTTTAGCTTATTCTTACTCTTTAATAGCAGCATGATTTATTAATAACTAAAAATGCTTTTTAAAATTTATTGAATTTGTAATATAAGCTATAACTATTGCTAATTAGGTCCTTATATACATCTAAAGATAAAAATTACAATAGAAAATTAATGATGAAACTAAGATATTAACTATAATGGTTAAAATAATATATTTAAGAAGGAAGATAAAAGATTATATAGTATGATAATATTTAGATATTAAGACTCATATTAAAACATCTAGGGTCAGTTTTCTAATTATCTCAAATAAGTACAATCATACTAAGCTTATTTTATTGGTACTTTTGATTTCTAACTTTCTATCAAGTTTAATTTAGTTTTGAGCTACTAAATATACTATATGTATTAGTAAGAGAATGCAATAATGTATAAAGGGTCTTAAGTTTAGTGTAGAAAGATTAATTAAGAATAATATTTATAGGATTTAGACTTTTTAAATTAGCTATTGATTGAAATAAATTGATAAGTATGTTTTTATAAATGAGTATATCTCTTTTGTTTTATTTTTTGACATCGGCACTTTCCAAAATTATTGTTATGAGTCCATATGAGCTCTGAGAATAATAATAATAACTGGACGGACAAGGATAGCCAATTCCTTCATCTCTCGCAAATTTCGGAAATCCACCTTATGGATTTTATATGATTGGGAAAGTTTTCTATGTTCAGTAGTAAAATAAGAATGATGCTTGTGGAGCTTTAGAACAAATTGATATTACTTCTTAAAAGGACAGCTTTGTTACTCCTATTCTACTTGTTGATAGAGGAGGTTGCACTTTTTCATAAAAAGTTAGACACGCCTAGGATGTAGGAGCTAAAGCTGCTATTATAATGGATAATAGAGATGAAGATATTACTTAAATTATAATGGGAGACGATGGTTCAGCAGGAAATATCTATATACCTTCATTCCTAATAAGATAATCTGATGGATAGCTAATCAAAAATTACATGATCAACAATCCTAATGAAGAAGTAAGCTTAGAGTTAACTTTCGAAATGGCTTAATAAGGAAATAAAGTAGATTACCAAATATACATATCTAATGCTAATCCATTAATTAGAGAGTTTTTATATAATTTTACTGATTTAGCAACTAAATTTGATGATAGTGAAATGCACTTTACTCCACATTATGTATTTTGGTATTGTATTTAGTGTAAAGAATAAGGATATAATAAGGAAGAAAAAGATTGCTATAGTGGTGGAAGATATTGTGCTCCAGACCCCGATGACGATGGTCCTAGAAATGGAAGAGATATAGTAATGGAAGATTTAAGATAAATATGTGTATTTAAATAATCACAAGAAAAGAAAAATCCAAAAATATGGTGAAAATACGTTAGGACAATGTTTAAGGATTGCTAAATAGAACATTTTGGAGAGGAATGCAGCAAAAGTGTTGCAAAAAAAGCAAAAGTAGATTGGAATAAATTATAGAAATGTGTTAATAATAGTTGGCTAGGAAGTAATTCAATATTAGATGATAACACTTTACTAAAAAGTGAAAAAGATAATTGGTCAGCAACAGGACTTTCATTTTTTCCTAGTATAGTAATAAATTCATAGCAATATAGAGGGGACATTGAACCAGAAGCAGTTATAGAAGCTTTATGTGCTGGTTTTAGAGAACCAAATAAAGAATGCGATAAAATTTTCTTTGCAGATGATCTAAAGAAAAAGAAAGGAATAAGTGGATTTTAAATAGGTGCTATCATTTTCTTCTGTTTACTTGTTGTTGTGCTTGTTTTATTTTTCTATAGAAAATATATAAGAGCAGAAATGAAAAATGAAATGAAAAAATAGATTACAACAGCAGTTAGTTAATATTTTGCACTAACAGATCAAAGCGCCAGTAGAAATATAAGTGTGGAGGCAGCTTTTAATTGATGAATTTTAACTTTAAGTAAAAATATAATCACATTTCAAAAATAAAATGTCATTAAAAATCACTTAATTAAGAAATCTTTTATATGCTTTTTAGGACTTTCTTCTTTCTTGAATAAGCATTATTCTTTTAGTTTTTAGATGGAAGGAATAAAAAATAATTTTTGAGAATAATTTAAATAAAATCTTTATATAATTTTAAGAAAAAAGGAGAAATATTCAAGTTTATTTTATAAGTAAGAAAAGATAACTATCTGCTTAAATAATCAGATATATATATATTAAGGATACAAACCTTAATAAAATGATTCTTATAATTAGGAAGCTTTAAATGCTTAAACATGATTAAATGTTTTTTACTTTAAGAGATCAAATTGGGAGATATTTATCAATTTTAATTTCAAATTTATTTATTCCAAATTTTGAAATTTATAATCAAATTATTATAATAGTTATTATTTAAATATTAGTCAAACTTAAAAAATTTGAGCAAAAAATCTTTAGCACCTTAAATTAAAAGGAACTTATACATAAATTAAAGTACTAGAAGTTTAATTTTTTATTATATAATTTTTCAAGTAATAAATGTTTATTGCTTTAAGTAAGCATGATATTTTTTAAACTTTAAAATTATAAAAATATATAAGAATATTTAAAAATTAAGTTAGCCTATCTTATTTCATAATTATGACCTACCAATATTAGTTATTTTATAAATCTATATTCTAATGATTTTAATTAAAGAAAGTTAGAAGTATATTGTTAATTATTGCAATTTCTTTTAGAATTAAAACTTAAGTTTATATAATTTTTCATTTGGAACTTTGATTATAGTCTGCTAATGGTAGTTATTAATTAAGTAACTCTACTTTTGCTTTATCTCTATTTTAAATTTCTAACTTATCAATGACTCTATTTTCTTTTATTCTTATAGTTGACTTTAAATATTAATTTCAAATATTCTTTCTAACTTTTGAGTAATCATAAATAAAATATCATTTTAATTAGAAATAATTGATACTAAATTCCCTGCACTCTTAATATTTTTTCTTATTCTTTAGTTATTAATTAATATACTACTAATATAATTTTTCCACTTAAAATACATTTATTCTGAAATACATTTTCTAACTTAGTTTTTCCTTTTTCTATTTATTTTAAAAACTTATTATTTTTAGAGTTTTCTATTTTTTAAACTGAAAGATTCTTATGCCAAACTTAAGCAATAATATTACATTTACTATATTTGATCCAGGAAAATTATTGTATCTCACTAATAAAGAGGTAAAGACTAATTCTAAATAAGATATTACCAATAAAATTAAATTTCTTAGAAATAGAAAATTCTTATTTAAATAGTTAAAATATTGTAATACTCCTTTCATTTGAATTTATTAATTTATAAAACTTATACAGTCCTAATCTCTAAGTATAACAACTTACTTTGTTATTTAATTAGTTTTTATTATTAAAATAATTGTACACTTAACTATTCTAATCTAGAGTAATTAAACATTAGATAGTTTTATTCTTTATCGCAGTTATTAAGAGTAATCCCTTAATTTATTTTATTTACTATAATTATTTATAAACTAAGAAGGTATTTAATAAAGTATATTATAATAAAGAGTCTAAATGATAAAGACTTACAAAGCAATTATTTAGAAGAATTAATTAGCTGAGTTATGTATTTATCCTGATTATGTATATTTATTTATTGCTTTTTAGTAAATTTAAAGTTATCTAATTTAATTTTATTCAAATACTTTCAATCTCTTAAAAAATAGAAATTATATACTTAGCTCATCATCTTTAAATATAAATTGAATGTATATTTCTAGAATTTTATCTGCTTTTATTGTTATTGTTTTCACTTAAATGTCTAAATTAGCAATATAAACAGTAATCTGAATGTTAATTTCAAAATTATTATTTCTATTATTAACTTATTGCTTATTCTCTCATCATCTATATATAAAATAATTAAAGAGTCCTTTAAGAAGCTTAATAGTCAGTATTAGTTTTTTATTTGTTGCATATTTAAAAGAAATTTAATTAGAAAAGAATAAAAACTAAATTATTTAACTAATATAAGAAGTAAGTAATTAACAGCAAAAAGAAAACTCAAAAATGAATATAATAAGACTATTTTTTATTCAATCAACTTTTAAAAGCAGATTCATGTATTTATTGTATAAATGGAGAAAATAATTAAATCTCTTATTTTTGGAAATTCACCATATAGATACTAGCTAAATATCCAAGTGAAATAGTGAAATATAACTAATGTTTGTGAACTTTTAGACTTTTTGAGGCAATTTACAATTAGATAGTATATTATTCATTTATTTAATAGAATTTTTTTCATATAAGTTAGTCAATTTAAGGATGAAGATGCTAAAAGTGTAATTATAATGGAAAATAAAAACAAAAAATTATCAATATAATGAGACTTGTTGTCATAAATTATGGAAGGTGACTTAAAAAATTATTTAATTATTAGCAATTTTACTTATTTAAATAAATTCAGCAATAACCTTCAAATTTTTTAAATATAAATATTTTTCTCTTAACTGATATAACGAAATCACATTAGTTTAATTACAGTTTTAGATTCATATATCATATTTTAACTTGTGTTCTCATTATTAGCTAAGAATATTTACATATCTAAAAATAAAAAAAAGGTATTAAAATTAAAGTTTAACATTCTAACAAAGAATTTATTCAAAAGTTTGCAAAATATATTACAATTTTTTTACTTTAGAATCAAGAATATAGGATGATTTTTGTTCTTTATTTTTATCGATAACCCTTTCTCTTAGAAACATCTTGCTTTAATTAACTAAAATTTTAAATTTATTTAAACTAAAATATCTAAAAAGATGCCAAAATAAACTGTTAATATTGTGAATAGAATAATTATTCTAATAATGGGAAAAATTAGAACTTATATAACTTAGCAAGCAGAAAGAATATTGAAAATTAAATACTCTTATTTCACTTTCAAGTCCTTTTAATTATATATTTTACTTTATTGTAACATTGTAAGGAGTTTATAATAATAACTTTATAATCTATAAACTGCTAAATAATATGCGCAATTATTTAGCTTACAGTTGATTGATACTTTAAGATAAGGGAAATTAATTCAAATAAGTTTGATATATTAAATCATAAGAGAGGGAATTAAATAATAATTGATAAATTCTCTAAGATTTTTAGGTAATGATTTAATATATTAAAGTTATCAGTTTCATTTCTTTTTTGAAATTTTCTAAAAAGGAGATCCTCTATATTTAAAAAATTACCCTGTCGCTCTTAATTGCTAATCTCTTATATTTTTTGAAGGTTCAAGCAATTTTTATTTATACTAATCTCTTGAAGAAGTGCTACCCTCGTATAAAGCTGGATTCTTTTAGCTTCGTTTTGGTTTTTCTGGAGGTTGCTTCTTTCAGACGTTGGCTGTCTATGCTCTACTCTAAGATTTTTCGCTTTCTACTTTATCATATAACTTCATATAGCTTGAATTAAGAATAGCTTGCTGGTATTACCGGTTATCTTATATACTTTTAGGATGCTCGTTTTTTATTCATTATTCGCTTACTTTTCCAACGAACTCGTTATTTCCAAACATTTCTCCATTACTACTTAAAAACTTAAATTTTTGCTGTTCTGGGTTGTAGTTATTATTAGAACATCTGGAATTATCAATTTGTTCCCATCTTGCATTTGCTGGTTAGATTTTTTCTAAATTGTTATTACTTTTAGTTTGCTAAACAATATCAATTCCTTGATCTAACAAATTAAATTTGAATTGCTCTTAGGCTCTATCATTGTTTTAAGATGCACATCGAACTGTTATTTTAGCTGAAACTCCGTTTTACTGATTTATGTGATTGTTGTTTCTTGATTATACATCAACCAAAGCTACATTTTTAGGTAATAGTTTTCTTATAGCAGCGTTATCAATATTTTCTGGAAGATTAGCGACTTCCACTTCGTAAACATTGACAGGATTAGACTAAACTTAAGGTGGATCCCAAGGTCTTTCGTTTTTATTTTTCTTATTTTCTTGAACATTTATGTTGTTTCCTTTTGGAATACCATATATGTTTCTTAAGAGTTTTTATTTGGCTGTATCTTAGTTTTTGTAATCAATTTTAGCGTCAAAACCAGGCTACTTTCAATCTGATGATTGTGAAATAAGTGGATTTTCTTTAACTTGCTTTTGTTATTATATTACAGGCTTATCAAAGTCTCTTCCAAATAAACTTGAATAGTTTTTGTCCTTTTAGTGTTAGACTCTTTTCTAAAATTCTTTTTTATTCTATTCTTACCAAGTTTCACTTACCAATAATTTTTGTTAAGGCTCTCCAAATACCTAAGATTTATGTAAGCTTTAAAAAGACCTATCTTTGTGATTTTCACTTTCAAAAGCTTTTAAGGGTGGATTCAAATGTTTTCTTACATCAGAAGTATTTCTCATGGCAGATTTGGATCTTTTAGGAGAAACTGATTCTTTTTGTTCCTTTTGCTATTAATTCTTAAAATTAGCTTAAACTTTCATCCCATAAAAATCAAGCATTTTCCTCTATGTTGCATTAAGATCATCAAACTATGGTACAAATGTATTTTCCTTATTTTTTCTATAATTAAAAATTACTTGACTGGTTAAGCTTTCACCTTGTTATCTTGAAATCCTATTACTTCCATAAATTCCCTCTATTTAGGAGCGTATGCAAATTTCTATTTTCCAGTTTAATTTTGATTATTTTATGCCATCTTCTGTAAATTTTATTTAGCGGCAGATCCAATATCATAAAATTGTTCTTTATAACTAGAGCTAGGATTATCTATGTGAAAGCTTTGAGAAAATACCTAAGATTTTTAACTCCTTTCTTTAATTTGCTTATAAGAGTCCATTTTTAAACTATAATAACGAAAAACCTTTAAAAGTATTAAGTACACATCCTTCATATATTCTATTACTTTTAAATAAAATTCAAGTCTATTTTCATCTATTAAGTTACTTCTTTTCAAGAACCTATATTACGATTGTTCTCTACATGTCTAAGCATTTATATTTTTCTTATAAAAGAAGAGCCTAATTTGGAAAGCTATTACTAGATTAACTTTGTTTATAGACTAGAAGAGTTAAAACCATGTGTGTCCTCTATTATCTTTATTATATGGCTTTTTCATATTTCAAGAAATACTAAATATATAATCATCTGATGCTTAAAGCTAAATTTCTATTTGTTTATGCTAGAACAATGAAGAACCTATTAACTCTAAGTTTTTGAATAATTATTCAAGTTAGCTAATAAAATCCCCATTAACCTTCGCAGTTTTATTTCTCCACAGAACAAGTATTTTTATCTTTTTAGGCCTTAAATTAAATAATAATTAGCTACATTTACTAAATAACAAGATACTTTTAATTTACACTATAATGTAAAAATAATTAGGCAATAAAGACAGATTTTTAAGTACACAAGAAATTGATTAAAAGTGATAAAAGCAAAAGCTAAATTAGAGCAAAATTAAATTTTAATAATAGAGAACAATTTACTATTTAAGTACTTAAGTACTTAAATATATATCTTTATTTATATAAATAGCTTTGCTTTTATTTTTATAAAATAGATAATCAATCAAAGAGATTTGAAAGTAGTTTGCAGTAGATACTTATTATTTAGTTAGAAGGTATAAACTGAGGTTATTTATATTCTTTACTATAACTTATACTATTTTGAATATAGTCTCATTTTAATAAAGTTTCATATTATAATTCTTAGTTTAGACTAAAATAACAATAAAAGGTTTTATACTATAGAGGAAATAGATAAAGATATATAATCTTTATTATGCGTAATATAAGAAAGTAAAGAAAGAACATTAATACAATTATTAAAAGAGTAAATAATTATTTTATTTCAAAACATGGAACAAATTTCTTTTACCAATTGCTTATATGCATTTCAATATTTGCTTGCTAGTTCATTTTTATAGATTTAGTTATAGATGCATTAAAATAACTCCCTATTGATAGTTTTTAAGAAATTAACTTCGTCTAGAATTATAAAATTTTTAATTATTATAAATAGGAGAAATCTTAATAGCAGATTATAAAGCTAGTGAAAAAGTTAATTTATTGTTTAATTGAAAATTCTATCTAATTGGATTCAACAAGATAAAATATTAAATAGATGAGGGTATATTATTCTGTGGAACTATAACTAAAAAGAGAGTATATCTAATATCACAATTATTATAGAAAATTTAGTATAAATGACACTGAAGATATTAAAACTATTTCTATAGTTTTCTATAATTTTTTTTAATCCCTATATCAATTTAAAATTCAAACCTAAAATATATATATTTGGACTTTGATTTTAATATCTATTTTAAATAAAATTAGTTAAAATTAAGAAATTAAAATTTATAAATAAAATTTGCTGTAAATCAAAACTTTAAATTAACAACTTCTAAAATGAACTAATAAAGAGAAGAATATTTAAAGAAAATAAGAATTATAAAAGATGAAAAAATTTAATAAGCTTATTTTAAAGAAAACTCGAATTAATAATGAAGCAACTAATTCAGCTTTACAATTTCTAAGGGCTTTTCTGCAAGTCCATACCATATTATCTCAAAACATCAAACAAATTATCATTTTCTTCATTCTCTTAGTTCTATAAATTTGTAAAAGCTTCTTTACTTTCGAAACTGCTGACAAGAGAATTGTTGCGAGAAAGAGAATCTTATCTCATGGCGATTCCTTTGACATAATTATTCAAATTGTTAGTCATGTTTGATCTTATCAGTCTAAGACAATGCGAATGAGATCTATCCAAATCTGATCTTAAGCATATTATTTACTCAGCAAGATTTGAAGAATCTTAATTAGTTTCACCTGATGCACCATTTGACTATTTAATTTTATTAATTTCGTCTTTCAATTTCTATAACTCTTATTATAATTGTTCATTTTTTTATTTGCTTTATTATAGTTTCTAAGCTAATTTTGACTCTACCTAATTTTGAATAAATGCCTTACTTTCTTTGAGGCTGGTTTAATTTTATAAATTAGCTTTCTTTTTCTAGTTTGCTATCTCCAACATCTTTTTGCTGATTTCTTCTTTATCAGTCTTCTAATTTTCCAGCTACTTCAACAAGTTTTTATTAAGAATTTTAAGTTTAAGATTTTACTCCTTTAAACCATCAATAGTTTTCTACTATAGCTAGTAGTTTTATTAGCATGACTTATGAATAGCTTTTAGTTCGTTATATTTTCTTTCGAAAGTCTTTTCGTTTTTATCTTACTTTTGCAAAATTTTATTTTGAATTTTCTCTTCCACAAAATTACTTTAAGGAGTTAAATTTTGCTAGCTCAAATTTCTTCCAAAATTTTAGGGAGATTATGATATATAAAAGTCTATATCAGTTGATTGAGTCCTTCTGCCATTGCCTAATTTCTTTTATCTATGACTATGAATTTGCTTGCTGTATTTATCTAGAGCTTATGAAATTACTTTATTCTATTTCATATTGTTTTGCATAGGACTTTGCTAATTAATTGACTATTTAATACCTCTGGTGCTATCTTCACTCGATTCGTAAGAAATCCTATCGTGATTTTCTTTTTCACTTTCTGGAGTTCTAGTTGATTCAGTATTTTTCTTTTCAACTGAGCTCAACAATTTTTCTTCAAAACTACTTCTCTGGCCAGCGCTATTGCTTTAGTTTCTTCTGAGCTAAGACTGTGTCAAATTTCTGTATTTTCTGAGTTCGCTTTCAAAACTTAGCTTTTTTTACATTATGAATTTTTGTTTAAACAATAAATTAAATTATACTGCTTCAGTTAATAAATAAAAGTTTAACTATTATTAATCTAATATATTTGCCTTATAATCCAATAATGCTATTACAAACATTAACCTTTATCATTTAAAGCTTATATCTTTAGTAGCTTTACAAAATCCTACGTATTAGCTTGGTTATTTCTATTTCTATTTTTCTTTAATGATAAATGTAATAAAATGAAAAAGCGAAAGTATTTGGATCGTTATAAATAATCGATAAAAATAAGAAAACTAATTTTTAATTAATTTTTTAATTAAATTTAGTTTCTAATTTTTGCTTTTAAGACTGAATAAAGAGTCTAAAATAATGAATGAAAATTATATTTAATTAGAAGAGAAAAAAATAATAGAATAATCTAATTTTGTCTATATATTAAATGCTTAGAGCTTAAAATAAATGTATACTATGGCATTATATTGAATGAAATACTCAGTCTAAAATAATTTTTTTCTTCTTAATTTTATGGAATAGTAGTACTTTATGCATTCATTCTTAACTGAAGAAAATATGAGATGCTAATTGAGTAAATTAAAAACATAAAGTTAGTATACTAATAAATTAGTATATTTTATTAGGATTTTGAATTATATAGCTTTGCTTAAAAGTAATCTGCTAAAAGCATTGTAATATTTTAAAAAATAGTTAAATTTATGTAATAAAGAAAATAACTTCATAATAATTTATAGAGCAATTATAGTATACTAACTGCTTCTTTAACTAAAGATATCTTTATTTCTTAATAATCAATAATTTTCATTTATTTAAATTCTAATTTTTTCATTCTAAAATCCAAGATAAAATATCTATTCTCTATATTTAAATATATAAATGATAACAGGATTTAGGACTAATACTTGATTATATACTTTTTAATCATTTTTATTAAAATACTAAGAACATAGGATAGAGATATAATATTAAATATGAATTTATGAAATATACATAAATTGAATTCAATTTAGACTTTTAGGATTGAATGTAAAATAATGCTAAAATAATTTATAATAAATATTATCTTTGAAGTCATGTTATTAGATATATGTTATATGCCTAAGATTAAAAATATTTTTTTTATCTATATTGCTTCAAAATTTAAAACAATCCGTATAATATTTTAAATGGCTTTTAAGTTTTAGTAAATTGAAAGATCATAAATAAATTTCTTTCTGATCTCTGTATAAAGATGAAGAATCTTTATATAGTTAATTGATTATTTCAAGATTATTTTATAAGTGGCTTGTTATTAATACTTTCACTTTTTATGCAAACTCTAGTTTTTATTATTTTTTACCCTTTAAATAAAATTACTTACAATTGAACTAATATTTCCTTCATCCGATTTATTCGATCTTTACTTATTGAAGTTTTGATGTTAAAATTATAATTTTTTCATTTTAAGTTTAGAATTAACTAAAATTTATTTATAATGTTTGATTTTTTAATTAAAAGAAATATTGATTGATAATATCGAAATAATAAGAAAAATTACCTCTAGTTAAGCTAATAGTTAGTTCTTTATTTCTTTTACGAAGAGACTGAATTCATTTCAACAAGCCAAAACTTAATAAAAAAGATTTAATAGCCTTTTTATGATTGACTATGATTATTTTTTTAATTAGGGTACTAAAAATAAAATTATTAGATTCAAGATGCTATAATTATTCTAGTTGCTATAAAAATAAATTTACTTAGATATAATCTCTAGAAATACAAATATTTACTTTTAAAGGATTTTTTTATAAATACTTGTATATTTAATATTCATTTAAAATTTATGAGAAAAGGATAGAGTTAAATATTTTTTATATTTTAAAAAATTAAGGAACAGAAAAAAGAGAACAAAAAGGGATTTAATAACTTTAAAAAGATGGTTTATTTCTAATGCATTTTCTATATAATTTCATAACAATATTCACTAAGATAATATTGATTGGAAAAATTTTATTTAAGGTATAAATTTAAAAGTTCAAACATTTTAAAAATAATAAGGCAATTAGGCTGGAAATATTAATTTGTATTATAAAAAAATAATACAAATATTAAGCCAAAAAGATAAAAAACTAATATTGACAAACTTTATTTTTTATTAATTAAAATTAGAATTTCATATGTTCTATAATTTTGCATCAAGCTTATTCATAGTTCCTTAAAAAAATAATGATTAGGCATTAAATGGAAATAATTTACGAAGTCATATTTTAAAAATCAGAAAAGATTCATCATTTTAAATTTTAATGTTTTAAAAGATTTGGAGAACTTATCTTTATTACCGTTTTACTAGAGGTATAAAAAAATTAAATATTCTCTAGTTGAAAAAATTAATAAACTGTCTATTTGAAATAATGCTTTCCTTAAATTAAGCAAATTTAATTATTTTTAAAATTTATTGATATTCTTTAAAGTTTATTATTGAAAATAAAAAACATTTAAGAAATAAGTTTTTAATAATCCAAACTGAGAGTATTTTAAAAAAGGTCAATATAATAATTTGTTTTACTAAGGATGAATTTAGATATACATTTAAATATAAGATTAAGCTTTAATTAAGTTAATTTTACATTTATTAATAAAAATAATAGACAATTGATCACATTAAATTTTTTATTTCCAGTGTTAAAGAAATCACTTGGATAAATAACTTAAACTATAAACTAATTAAAAAATTATTATTAAAAATTTAGTATTTCCCACACACTTCAAGTGTTATCAATGTTTACTAAGAACTATTTTAATCAAAAATAATTAAGAAATACCTTTGCTTGATTTTCATTATTATAATAATCTTTTTATTAGTTATAATTATAGACGAAAAAATAAATAAAATATTTAACATTAAAACTAATTTTATTTAAAAATGAATATTAAATTTAGTTAACTTATTATATATAAAGCAATCTTAAAATTTAATTTTAGATTTAAATTATATTTCTTCTTGCTTAATAATAATTTTGTTAAAATAATTGCAATTAAAAATTAAAATTTTGTAGTAAAATAAATAAAAATAATATAATTAAAATATTTAAGAGACTAACTTTATCAAATCATTTTTATTAATGAAAATATTTATTTTATTTTAACTTATTTTTCGACTAATAATTTATAGTAGATATACCAAAGTTAAACTCTTCTATATATGTAAAAGGAGCAACCCTGTTTATTAATGAAATTGTTTAGCATTAAAAAGTTTATTAGAAGATCTAAAAAATAGCTGGATAAGGAAAATTTGCTAAAGTATGAAATATGGGTAAATCTTTCTAAATAAATTTATTATATTAAATTTTTTTGTGATTTTCTACTACTATTCTTACTCAACTATTAATCACTAGATTTAGACAAACAATTTTAGATAATCATAAAAATATAACTATTCTATGATTGATAAATTAAAGATTCTACTCTTATAATATCAGGTGGATTGCAATAGTAGTAAAAAAGATTACTAATTAAATCAAGAATAAAATAGATTAATTTCAAATGAAATATAAGATATTGACACAAAACAAAATTTGATTAAAACAAACTAATTTGATAATAGCAGGAGAGCATAAGAAAATTCATATTTATTATATATTATATAAAATGGCTTCTAAGAAATAACAGAACTTTGAACAAAACATTTAAACAGGAAAATTCTCTAAAAAATAAAAAAAGCGAAATAATTAAAATGAGTGAAAGTGAGAAATATGATTGATATGACGAACATTGACCACTTGGAAATCCAGAAATAAAAAAACTTCCGACACAAACTCAAATAGAAATATTATCCAAGTCATTAAAAGAGTTTATGTTTAAAAATAGATACCTCACTGATAAAGTAGAAAAATTAGAAAAACTAATAATGTCTTTACTTGAGAAACAATATTAATAATCATAAGAAATAGAAAACAAACTGGAACAAAGAATTCTTTAAATTTAATAATGAATTCAGGTAACGCCATTTTCGATTTAACAGAATTAATCAGATCCTATGGAAATAGAAAATGAAGCCTCAAATTAAAATAAACAGTAAACGTTTATTTAAAATAAGTAGTAAATTTAAATCAAATAAGTGTTACAGGAATAATAGGTTAAAAGAAGAATAAAAAGCTACGTGTGCATTAAATAACACCAATGAAAATACCGCTACTAGCTAAGCAAATTTAAAGAAAGAATAAATAAGATATTTTTAGAAAATTATTTAGGATATATCCAACATAAAGCGGAAAAATTTATAGAAAAAAATTCTTTAATTCAAATCTTAATCCTTGGAGAAATAATTAGGAACGCTACATGCAAGATGAAGACTATTCAGAATATTAAAGAATGGTGCGCTAATGAAGTGCTACACCGCCTAACTAAGCCTAGTAGAAATTCAAGACAAACTAATGGAGACAAGCTGATAGAATAGGTCAAATGGCTGACTACTAAGGCTTTAACAAAGCTTTTTAACTTTAACTTTAACTATATTATAATTGAATTTGAAATTTTAGTGTTAAATCTTAATAATTTATAAAAATTGAATAAATAGCCATTGTTCCTTAATTTTTTAGATGTGATTAAAGTAATTGGTAAATTTACGTTTTTTTTGGATGCTAAAATTGTGAATATTCTTCTTAATAGGATAAAATTTAGATATTTTACAGTATAATTAAAACTGAAAGCTATGAAATTTAAAATTATCGTAAAAAGGAAAAATTATATTTTTTTGTAAACATTTTTCTAATTTATGCTAATAGCTCTTCTCTACATACTTAAATTTATGATAAAAAAACTATAGCAAAATCAAATTTGATTAAAACCAGACATTCTAAAGATATTATTATATTTACCAGTTTGAAATTTAAATATTATTTTTTAATATACATACAAGAGTTAATTAGCGAGTTATGACTTGATATTGAAAAGCGGATTTAAATAGAATAATTAAAAAATTATTATTTTTATTCATTAAAAATTTAAGTATACATTTTTTTTAAGTTTTAATATGTTACTATATTTCTCTGATTCTTTATTTTCTTATAAATTCTTAGAAAAAACTTAATATTTTTAAATAATTTTAAATATTTAGATAAATTAAAGGTTTTCTTAATAAAAATTTTACTTTTTGATAATTCAAATACATTTAATTGATAATAAAATTAAGGAAACATTAAATTGTATTTAAATATTATTTAGAAGGTTATAAAAATATAAAAATATAAAAATATAAATTTTATTTAAAAAATATGAATCTATAATTGAAAAGATGATGGGAACTGAGAATGACCTTCGTGACTAAACTTTCTGGTTTTGTGGCTAGGAACAAGTTCCTTTCCTGTCGCTGAGAAAGTCCCTGATCAGAGTCATTTTCTGAAGGGAACGCTGTCTTTGAGATTATCCGCTCTTGGTAGGGGCTTGAAGCCTGGCTGCTCATAGCGATGGAGCTCCCTAGTAGCTGTGCCTGGAGCACAACAGGATATCCCCGATATTTATAAAAAGAGAGCGTCAGGTCGTACAATCGGAAAGGAGTTTCCGGTCCAAAAACTTTTTTAGTTGAAATTAATTAATTAAAAATATGAATCTATATATTAGTAAAATTTAAATTCTTAATTTTAAATAAATTTTTTAATTAATAGAAAATATTTGAATTAAATTAATTTATCTTTTTATCTTAATATTAACTTAAGTCTAAAATAAAATATGCTTATAAATTTTATTTCCTTATTGGTTAGAAATTATACTATTAAAACTAAGAAGACTATTTAAATTAAAAAACCCAAATAAAATAACAAGATTACAAATATAATATAATATAATATAATTTAAATTTTAAATAGTTTCCTTTAAAAATTATAATATTGCTTCAATATTTTAAAATTAGAAAATAATTAAAATCTAACTTAATTTATTAATTCTCTTTGTGAAAAGATTTAATCAGAAATATAAAAACTTTGTCATTAAAAAAATTAATTAAAAATGAGAATAAATAGATGAGAATAAATTAAAATTTAAAATATCATTTTAATCACAGTTCTATAATTGGTTGTAAAAGTAAAATATTGTTTAACAAGAATAATAATGTAAAGATTTGATTAATAGATTATAAAATTTAAAAAAGTAAAGCAAGTATTTTTTATTTAAATTAAATTGAAAAATATAAACTTTTTTTATTGAAGAATTGAAAATAAGGAAATATTAGCAATTTAGTTATTATTTTTAAAATTTAAATTAATTAATTTTTGATATTTTAAATTTAAGCATGAAAAATATTTTTAAATTTACATAATCTTTATAAAATTCATTTTTGGAAAATGTATAATAAAAAGTTTTATTTAAAATTTTGTTACAGAAATGAAGATTTTTTCGATCAAATTTAGAAAATAAATTTTCAGAATCTAAATATATAATTTCATGTTTTACTTGTTTTATATTTTTATTTTATTTTCCATAATGATATATATTTTTTTTAATTTTAATTAATTTTTGAAGACAGATATATTTTTTTATTTTTCAATTATTAGTTTTTAATTTATTTTTCATATTAGGAGTTAAATTTTTATTTTTAGGATTTATAATATTTTATATATTAAATTATAGATACCAAAAAATATTTTTTGGATATTAATAATTTAAATTATTATTTTCCAGATACAAATTAATTTCAAAAATAGATACTAATCAAATTACATTATTACTAATATTTTAATTTAACCGAAATTTAATGAAGAATATTAAGAAAATAATTATCGATTTTAGTCGCTTAAATAGACTTTTATAGCAAGAATTATATAGCATACTAGAAGGAAGTAAAATAATAGATATAAATATAAGTAATAAATTTTATTAATATTAATTTTGATCTAAATAGTATACTTATTAATTTATAATTTTTTATAGTTTTAATTTACTTTAAATATTATTTTATAATTTCACTATATTATTTAAATATTTTTGAAATACTTAAAAAATGTTTGCTGGTATTTACAAATGTATTAGCATACATTTCTGCAATTTTAATTTTAAGTTAAATTTAGAAAAAGTTCCAAAAAAAAATTAAGGTGGTTATTAAACCAAACATTTCAATGGTAAAAGATTGCTAATTTAGATAAATAAAAAAATTTCTGGTGGAGGATGTTGTGTTAGCAGCTAAAAAAAAAGAAATGAAATTTTAGAAAAATATAGAATTGAAGAATAAACCAGATAGAAAGAATTAAGGGAAGAAAGAAAAAAAATAGCTCTTGTAGGAATATCTGAGGAAACTTATAACAAAATGATAGATAATTTGGATAAAGAATTATAAGAGAAAAAAAAAGTTTATATTAATCTATCGTATAGTCCGGAATCTATAAATAAATGCTAACTTAAATAAAAAATCTAAGAATTTTTAGAAAATGATAAAAAAAGAGGATTATTACTTTTTGGTGATTCTGGATCTGGAAAAACCTTATTTTTAAAAATGCTAGCTTATGATTTCTTAAAAGAACTGAACGATTATTTTTCAATCTATGTTTATTTACCTAGCATAGCAGATATTAGAAACAACTTGGTGGAATAAGCATTAAGCTAATACTAAATCCAATTTTCAGAAGATTTATGTATAAGAAAAATTTTGTTCCTTTTTGATGCTTATGATGAGACTGGAGAATTTGCTTAGATAATTAGATAAGACTAATTTTATTATAAATACTAATAAGCTAAGTATATAATAGCCTGTAGAACGAGTTGAACTATGAAATGCAACCATTATTAAAAATATTTTTCTCCTTTTTTTAATGAACAAGTATAACCATAAGAAATACTAGAAGTATGCTTAGAACCTTTTAATAATTATAAAATTTAAAATTATTTAAGTCTAATATAGGAAAAGTAAAATAAAGATAGACTAAAGGATTAAAATGAAAATCAGATATAAAGCTAAACTGAAGCATTTTGGTAATCTTAGGAAGATTAAATGAATTTTATAGAATCTATTCCAGGTTTTATAGATATTTTAGGCAATCCATTGTTATTAAGCATATGCATATCTGATGACAGTATTTTAAAAAGCTTTAAAATTGATAAAGTTGAAAAAATCAGAAAAACATAAATTTATGAAGCATTTATCTAAAATTGGTACAATAAAAACATAAATTTGCTTTAAAGATATCAAAAAGCAGAAGATTTAGAATTTTTAAAAGATAATTTAGAAAAAATTTAAGTTGAAGCTGCTTATATTTTAAGAGAATAAAAATTCATAATGGAAGAATAATTGTTTGAAAATAAAGAATGAGTAAAGAGATATTTTGAAGAACAAAGCTAACTGGGTTGAATTATTTCATTAAATGAAAATGAAAGTAAGAAAAGATTTAACTTTATTCATCAATCTTTAAAGGATTTTTATATAGCAAAGGATTTAATAAATTAAATAAAAGCTTAAGTAATAAATCTATAAGAAGTTCAAAAAAGTATCCTAAACAAATTTAATTTTATAGAAGATTATGATTTAATATAGTTTATAAAGGAATTTTCTGATAAAAACGTTGAACAGAGACTTTTAAAAATAGTAAAACTATCTAAAAATGAGAAATAAATAGAATAGGCAGCATCTAATGCTATAACTTTTTTAAACTTTATGAATTTTTAATTTATTTAGTAAAATTTAGAAGGAATTTAAATAAAAGGAGCAAATTTAAGAGATGCAGTGATAGATTCTTGCAATTTGAGTGGATCAAATTTAGAATAAGTAAACTTTTGCAGAGCATGATTAAGAAATAGTAATTTTAATTTAGCGAATATGAAAAAAATAACCTTGGGGTATAAAAAAATAATAAAAGGTCACACGAACCAAATTAAGTCAGTTTATATATCAAATGACAACAAATATATAATTTCTGGAAGTTGTGATAAAACTATAAAAGTATGGGATCTAAAGACAGGAGATTTAAAAAGAACACTTGAAGGACATTCCGATTTTGTATACTCTGTATGCGCATCTAATGATAATAAATGAATAATATCAGGAAGCAGGGATAAAACTATAAATATCTGGGATCTGGAGACAGGAGATTTAAAAATAACATTGGAAGGGCACTTAGAAGAAGTAAATTCTGTATGTGTGTCTAATGATAATAAATGAATAATATCGGGTAGCAGAGACGGAATATTGAAAATTTGGGATTTGGAGACAGGAGAGATAAAAGGTGATTGTAACAATATATATGTTATAAAGTCTTTTTGCATATCGCAAGATAATAAGTTGATAGTAACTAGTTAGAATATATGGGAAATGGAATCTTGAAAATAAATTAGTATAAATAATCGATATGAATAGGTAGATTCACTATGCTTATCGTTAGATAATAAGTGAATAATTATGGGGAGCCATTTTAATATAAAAATATATGAGTTAGAGAGATTTAAATTAAAAAAAACATTGAATGGACATGATGATAATGTAACATCTTTATGTATATCAAAAGACAATAAATGATTGCTTTCTGGAAGCGAGGATAAAACTATAAAGATATGAGATTTGGAATTTGGTGAGTTAAGATAGACATTAGAGGAATATCCAAATAAAATAAATTCCTTAGGCATTACAAATGATAATAAATGAATTATATCAGGAAATAGTGATAAAACCATAAGAATATAAGAGATGGAAATCAGAAAGTTTAAAAATATATAAGAAGGACACGCAGCACGGATAAGTTCTGTAAATATATCAAATGATAATAAATGAATTATTTCTGGAAGTGGAGATTAAACGATTAGAATATGGGATTTAGAAACAGGTGAATTAAAGAAAACATTGAAAGAGCACATATATTGTGTAAATTCGGTATGTATATCTTATGATAATAAATGAATAATATCAGGAAGTTATGGTGAAGCAATAAAAATATGGGATGTTTAAACAGGTTAGGTTAAGAGAACATTGAAAGGAGATGTAAATTCTGTTTTATCTGTTTGTATATCAAATGACAATAAGTGAATTGTATCAGGAAATAAAGACAAAAAGATAAGAATATGGGAAATGGAGACTGGAGATTTAAAGAGAATACAAGAAGGGCATACAGATTAAATAAATTCAGTATGTATATCTAAGGACGATAGGTGAATAATATCTGGAAGTGAAGACAAAGCAATAAAAGTATGGATGTTAGATGTAGGAGAGTTATGCTATAATTTTGAAAGTCATACTCGTGGTATAAATTCCGTATGTATATCAAATGATAATAAATGGATAATATCTGGTAGTAAAGATAAAACGATTATAATTTGGGAGATGTAAACTGGAAAAATTAAATTAACACTAAAGGAAAAAGTACTATCAGTTTGTATAAGTCATGATGATAAGTGAATAGTATCAGGAAGTAAGAATGGAACGATAAAAATATGGGAGATAAAAACTGGAGAGCTAAAAAGAACATTAAAAGGACATTCATAATAAATTAATTCTGTTTGCATATCAAAAGACAATAAATGATTAATAGCGGGAAGTAGTGACAAAACGATAAGTCTTTGGAATATTACTTTAAATAACGAATAAGAATTACAGTTAGAGGATGCTTAGACTGAAAAGTTAGAAAACAACTCATTAAGAAGAATTATGGGTAGATCAAATTGTATAGCAATGCATAAATGTAGTTTTGAAGGTTCGAAGTTGAGCAGAAAAATGAGAGAAGTATGTGAGAATTTATCAAGTGAAGATTTAAAATGACATAAATAATTTAAAACTTAAAGAACAATAAAATTTAAATATAATTACATGAAGAAGATTTCTATAAATATTAAAACAATTAATATATAAAAATTTAAGTAATTTGATGTAATTTATTGTTTAATGCTATGAAAATATAATTAATTAATTAATTCTAAAAATATGAATAACAATTAAATAGAAAGTTTGAAAATAATAAATCTAATTTTATGATATTTTCTAAATTTTTAAATATAATTAAATTAAAAAAAAATAAAGTATAAACTATTTTTTATGTAATGGGAAAAATCTAAATTAATAAAAAGTATTAGATTTTCGTCTTATGAAATTTTGCATTCCACAATTATCTCGAAAAAAATGTATAAAAAAAAAATTATTTTTTTTATTAAAAACGTTGTTTTAAGAAATAAAAACAAAGGATTATCTGTCTTGAAGTAGTTCGAAGATTAAATGCTATAGAGATGGAATTATCTTATTGCTTATTTAAGATAAAGAAATGTACTTGACTTCTTTTAAAAGATTGAAGTGATCAAAGCAACAGATAAAGAAATTAATGATATTTAAACTCAATTAGGAATATTTAACATTATTATCTATAAATAATAGTGCAATAATTAAGAGCTATTTTAAATAATAAATTAAATTCTTTAGTTTTTGCATGAATCTAGTAATGTATAAAGTAATTATTAAATGAATATCTTCTATGATATTATCCAGTAAAATGAATATCAACTAAAGACTCACATTTTACAAATAATTTTTACATTTTTACCTTATTCTACTGAGTAATTATTAACTCAAGAATAAAATAATTGTAAAATAAAGGTTTTCATTATATCATCTACTGAAATCATTTATGAAATCAATTTTAAATAAAAGCACTCTTATTACAAATTTTGTGGCGAATTATCAAATAAAAAAATTAGATAAAAGTCTCCTTTATAGATTAAATTTATCTAATTTATTTAATTCTTATAAAAAACTCCTTTCTTAATCTTTTATTTACTAGAAAGTTAAATACCTTTCATATTTTTTGGAAATTAGCTCAGATAAGCTAAAGAGTTGGATTATTAATTTAGAATTATATTAATTTCTATAGATTTAAAAATGTGAAATTATTTTAAAATTAAAATTAAAAAATTGTTAAACTTAAATAGAGATAATATTTGATTTAATCCAACTTTACGTAAAAACATTTATTATAAGATCCAAAATTAGGAAAATAATTCAGCATTACAGAATTGAAAGAATCTTTAAAGGAATAAAAATAAATATCGACAAATAAATTTTAATTTACAGGAAATAAAAAAATACAAAAATATAGCAATACTGTAATAAAAAAATTAATTTAAATATAATTAAATTTAATTAGATACCTATAAAATATTGATAGACTTTAAGAATAGTAAAAAGTCGTAAAAATTTTGAAAATATAATAATCTATCAAAGATAAGTTTTTTTAATTAAATAAGCTATCTAAGCATTGAAAAAAATTTATAAAATGATATAAATTTTATGCTTCAAGGCAATAATTATTTTATATATAATAAATACATATATATTTAAAGATTATTCATTTACTTTTTAAAACTGAAATCAATCTTATAAATAAGTGATGTATTATATGAAACTAAAATAAAGAGATTCTAGTTATAGTAGAGTTATGATTTAATAATATAAAAGATATGTAAATAAAGAATAAAAATTATTTTATTTCATTTAAAAAGTTTTTAATTTCATTACTGAGCAGATATATAAAAATGTTTAAATTGCATTAAAATTATCTTAAAGTTAAAGAATAAAAAACTAATTAATATGAATTTTATAAAATTATAACTAATAGTTTAATTTTGAAAAATTAATAACTAAAAAAATTTAAATAAAAGAGGTTCACAATAAAATTAATTTATAAGTAAATTTACTATATTACTTCCTAAAGAATTGTATTTGAACTATGTCTTTTGTAAATAAATAAAAACTATTTCAAAAAACTAAAATGAAAATCAACGTAAAATTTAAGCAATGTTTTTATACAAATTAAAGAATGGAGCTAGATTAATTTATCATAAGAAGAAATTTATATCTTTATTTCTTTATTTTAGTATAAAGATTTATATTGCATTGAGATTGGTAAAGCAATCATTTTAATTTGTGATTAACTATTTTTAAATGATAGTAAAAGAAATAAAGGCTAAGTCTATTTTGTCAGCATCTAAGATATTTCCTTATGTAATTAATCCATATGTAGGCTGTCAACACAGTTGTACTTATTGCTATGCGCGCTTTATGAAAAGATTCACTGGACATTAAGAGCCTTGAGGTTAGTTTGTAGATGTAAAAATTAATGCTTCTGAACTTTTAAAAAAGGAAATTGATAAAAAAAAACCAGGAAGAGTATGGATAAGCGGTGTTTGTGATCCATATTAACCCTTAGAAGAAAAGTATAAACTTACACGACAATGTCTAGAGATATTAGCAGAAAATAATTGGCCTGTAACTGTTCAAACAAAATCTCCTCTAGTTTTGAGAGATTTAGATATTTTACAAAAAGGAAATTAGTTTAAGGCAGGCTTTAGTATTGCAACAGCTGATGATAATATAAGAAAACTTTTTGAACCAGAGGTTCCTTCCATTGATGAAAGAATTCTGGCACTGGATAATATGCACCGTGCTGGATTAGAAACATATGCTATGATAGCTCCAATTTTACCTGGAGCAGAAAACTTGCCAGAAATTCTAGCAGGTAAAGTAGATTATGTATTGCTTGATAGAATGAATTACAGTCATGCGGATTGAGTTTATAAGAAATTCAATTTGCAAGACAAAAAAACAGATGAATTTTTCGCCTACATGAAATAAGAGCTTTCAACAAGATTTTAAAAGTTAGGAATCAATTTCTCTTTTGTCTGAAATAAATCTAAAACTCAGATTTTCCCTAGTATTTCATATATTAATTTAAGTTTTAATCGTATTAAAAACATTCCTAAAAATTGATTAAAGATAGAAATTAAAATATTTTTAAGTTTAAATTAAATAAGAAGTTTTATATCGATTTTTTCAAGTTTTAGTAAAATAATTTTTTTTTAAAGTTATTACTTGTATCCATAAAATAAATAAGAAAAAGGTGTAGAGATTTAATGTTTTAAGAAACAGAAAATGCATATAATTTTTTAAGGCAAAAGTTAAAATAATCAAGAAAAATTGATTTTAACTTTAGATATAACTTATCTTTGAGATTGTTGCCTTCAAAGCATTTCTATAAAAAGATAAGAGTAACAAAAATAATATAATAATTAATTTAAACAAAATTCTTAAAGTGACAAAGAAAAACTTCTATAATGAAGTTAATTTAATCCATCTAAGGAATTATAAGAAACAAATCCAATTTTTAATTTAATGATAAAAGCTTTAAGAAATTTGATTTACAGAGAAAATCTAAATTTCATCAAAATCAGATTTTTGTAAACACATCAAGTTATCTTCATATTACTTATAAATAAAGTTGTAATATATTAAGTATATATTTCACCCATTCTTTCAGGCTTTCAAATAAAATTGTAAAAATAAGCATTTTTCTAAAATATACATTTTCATAATAAATTCAAAAATTTATCTATTAAGCAAATCTAAGATTTTACCTTATTTATATGAGATTGAGCTTCTTTATTTATTTTTTCGATCAATAAATTTTTATGTTTTAATTTAAGTTCAAGACATTTTCATCAGATATAAGATCTAATACTTTAAAGTACATACTACATCCATATTTGTTTTATTAAATTTTTCAATTTGCTTATATAGTCTAATATAAAAATATTTACAATATTTATTTTCGATTTTTTATTTTTATCTTCTAAACAACATTTATCTCCTCCTTTCTTACGTTTCTAATAAATTACATTATTGATTTAAATTTTTGCTAAATGTAATTTATGCTATGTCTTTCCTTAATATAATAATGAATTCTTTGCTATATCTTGTTTATCAATCATAAGGAATAATTACTATAGCTTATAATATTTTTTGTTTACCTCTTTTAATTTACAAAATGATATAATAAAGTTACATTTTATAAAAATTTTAATATAATTAGTGCAGCTTTACTATGGATTAATATCTATTCTTTTTTTCTTTATCATTTTAAGTGAAAATCTTAAGATTTTAAAATTTCAGATAACTAAAATTAAGTTAATTACATTACTATAACACTGTCTCTTCGTTATTTTAAGTAAAAGAAGTTTTCTTTTTTATTAATAAACTTTATAAATTGGATTTTAATTATAGCTTAGTTATAGCCTTCGATGTTTTATTCCTTTTTTCTAAGTCTTTTAAAATAACTATTCAATAAAATAAACCAAATTAAAACATAGGCTAATCTAAACAACTGTCTTGAAGCCTTCACTCTATAACGTTACCATTTAAAGATATTAATAAGTTAGTTATATTTAAACTAGTTTTCCTTATTTTATTTTAATTAAACAATCTCTTTAAATTAAGTTTCTCTAGCAAAGCTTTTTACATAATTAAATATCTCAATTTATTAAATTTCTTAAGAATGGTATTATATCTAAAGCTATTTAATTTATTTAGATTTACATTTAATCACTAAGTTTTTATAATTTATTAATAGTTAGGAACTAATACTAAAAGCTTAGTTAATTATATGATAAGAATATGAGAAAGTTAATAGATAGATAAATAAGTCTAAATTGCTTATTAGCAATACTTTAACAATTTTACAGTTTTATAAATTTAATTGGATTCTATATTTATTAAGCTAATTGAGAAGTATAAACAAATAAGTTTAAAAATTTTTGAATAAAAGCTAGCTGAAAATATTAGAAGCTTGATATAAGATTAAAATAAATTAAGCAATAAAAAACTTTAGTTACTAAAAATAAAGAAATTAAATTATAGACAAAATTCTTAAAGGATATAAAATGCTATAAATACTTTAAAATATAAAACATAGTATTTAATATGGAATATTAAAATAAATAACTATAAACTAATATTTAGATACAGCTATTCTAATTTCACTTTTAGAAGAAACTAAGATTAAAATTTTTATTATAAATTTAAAAATTAAGAGTAGCTATGGAAATTAGATCTTAATGAAATGAAGTATTATTTATCAAAATTTATTTCTATCAAATTAAAGCTATCAAAATCATTATTTAATACCGAAATAAATTAGATATAATAAATATATTTTTATTTAACTGAGTTCATTGTAGTTATGTATATCATTAATAAAAAGGTTTAAAAAAATGAATAAAGGAAATCAGATAAAATAAAGTTGTCAAATTTGTTAAAAATTTTAATTAAAGTAATAAAAGATAAAAAGATTTATATTAATAATAGCTAGAAAAGGGTAAATGTTTTATAGTTAAATAGCGTAAACACATTAAATTTTTTATAATTGTTTGTCCAATAAATATTTGGATTAATTTGAATTTTAAATTATAACTAATTATAAACCTATATTTATTAGATATTTGCAATATACTTATATAGCTTATATAGAAATAATCAATTATTTTGAATAAAAGTAAACTAGCTATTATAAATTATTAAGAAATAGTGGCTTTTATTATATTATGAATATATGCTATATTATTTTATTAGCTTTATTATTAAACTAAAGAAATAACTATTAAGTTATATGAAAGCTTATTACTATTAAACTAATATTCTAAAACCTATCTTATCTTAAAAGAAACTAATTATTGCTATATAGTTTTATGTTTAATAAAAGACAGATAATCCATTTCTTATCTTATAATAATTTAGTAAATAAAAGTTAGAAGTGATTTAAGTCTTAAAATATTATAATTATGTATTGCTTAATAAATTTTTCCCCCAAGGTAACTAAAAGTCTGTCAAAAAATTGTATATTAGTAACTAAAAAAGTAGATTAAATGCTCATAAGCAATAATATGATTTATCAATAAAATATAAAATAAAATAGATAGTAAGGATATTTATATAACTAAACTTCAAAGCATATGCTATTACTTATAATAGAGTTCTATAAGCATAAATTATTATTAATTGCCTTCATTTAAAATTAGTACTATTTAAATAAATTTAATCATAGCTACATTTATTTCTTTAAAAGCTCATTTTTAATTATATCAAAATCCTCAATTTCTTAGTCTAAATAGATTCTATTATATACCTAGTCATTAAGATAGTTCCAAAATATGAGTTTCGTATAAAACTTTCTTATGTAAATGCTAAAAAGACTCTAAAAATTTTAAATTTGTATACAAAAGTTTTATAATTTGCTTATAAAAACAATATTATAAGATCAGAAATAAAGACATATTAGAATAAAGAGATATTGAGATCTAAGTTAATTTAAGTTTAGCATAATAAGAGTTTATATTAAAAATTATCAATTAAGCCAAACACTTAAATGATAAACCTAATTTGTAAAATTTAATCTTATAATTAATAATAATTAGATAGCATATATAAGAGACTATTGCTTTTAGTTATAGCAATCTTAATTAAAAAGTTTGAGTTTTCTATAAATAAATTTGCATAGTTATATTAACTTAAATACGTTTTAATTATAGTAATCTTAAGTTTAAATAGTCGGGCTATATTTAAAAATTTTCAAATGGAAATTGGTTTAATTTTAAAAATTGAGTATTTAAAGAATCATTACTTGAAGAAATAGAAGAAGGATAATAAAGCATTAAAATTACAATAAGTACTAAATTGTCTAAAGTTATCAACCAAAATAAAGATATAAATGCATATATTAAACTAGAAAAATCAATAATCCTTAAAATTAAAATAACTTTAAATGATAAGAAGAGATAAAACTTTTAATTTTCTTCATAAATTTATAAAAACAAGGGTATCTTAAAATTTAATTAAGGGGTTAACTAATTTTAAATTATTTTTAAACATTTTAGCATTTACTAGTTAATTTTTAATTATTTTGCTTAAATCTTCTTAATTGTAGAGCTTACTAAGGCTATATCATTATTGCTTTTTTAATTACCTTTTATAAATTTAGATATTTTATTGATAAACTTAGTTTTATAAACCTTATTAATAAGATAGTAGTTTGTTAATTAATTAAAGCTGTTTCTTAAGAAAAGATAAAAAGATATTATATTTGAAAGTTTACAAATAAACTTTTAAGTTTATTTTGCTTAATTTATCTCAATTAAATCGCACTAGTATAAGCTCTGTCTTAATGATCTATTCATTATATAGTTAGATTTTATCTTATACCTAATTTAATTCTAATTTTTCTATATTTTAAAAGAATATTATCAAAATATAAAGTTTAATAGAATTTCAAATTTCACAGTGTTTATTTAGTAAATTTTCTATTTTCGTTAAGTTTACTTATTAGCGCGAGCAATAGCTTATTTATGTCACTTCAAGGTATAGAAATCTAAATTGATAACTTTAATCTTACTTTATTACAAACTTACCTTGGATTATTTCATTTAAAGGTGGAGAAGACTGATGAAATCTAATAAATTTAAAAGAATAGCCTTTAGAATAATTAAATTTTAGTAAGATTTAGTTAAAATATAAAATTAATTTAATTTATAATATTTAAATTATCTCTGCTTGAATCAGAGTTTCATTTAGTTGGAAAATTTTAAATTAGGAAAGTTATTCTTTATCCAGATAAGATTTTATTATATATGCTAAATTTAATCTAATACTAATTAGCCTTCTTAATGACTATATCTTAATTATAGCTCCTGTTAAAAGTTAATTTTATTTAGATTTATAAATAATTTAAATTTTCCTAAGGATTCTAATAATACCAACATGATAAACAACTCTAATTTAATTAAAACTATCAGATTAGATAAATAAATAGGAAAATTTAATTAAAGAGAGTGAAGCTAGAACATAGTTAGATATAGATTAAAGCATATTAAAAAAGTAATAGATAAATATTAATAAAGTTTATAAATATTGGTAAAAAGTTCAATAAAAGTAACTAATTAAAAATGTAAAAAAGTGGATCAATAAATTTCAAATTTCCTCTTTCTGAAAGCTTCCAAACGAATTTTTGTTCTTGAGACCTGAAGATATTGTGAATTAAATTTTCATTGAAATTAGTTATTTAAATAGAAATTTACGATAGTTCACATATTATTAATATAGTTGCTTTTTTTATCTTGTGAAAACATTTCCAAAAGTTTTTTAACTTAAGTTTTAAATTCCAGAGGCTATTTTAATTATTTGATTCATCTAATTATTTTTTCAAGAGTATTCTTAAGCAGATTCTTTTTATTAATTTAAGTAAATTAGAATCTTTTTGAATGTCTTTTTTAAACCTTTAAAATTTTTACCATTTTTCTTTAATTGTTTAGTATTTTTTTCTCACAACAAGCTTACAAAATAATAGGATTTATTAGAATAGCTTTATCATAGTTTTTAAATCCTTTTTTTTAAAATAATTTGCACCATTTCCTTATTATAATAACTATATTACTAGAGTTTATTTATAAAGCTTTATTATAGCATTCTTTTGTTTCTTTACTTATGAAGAAGAAATATTTTCTTATAGTAAACTTACATATTATTTGGATTTATTTAAAAAGCTTTATTGTGGTTATTAAATTCGTTCTTTCCAAATAATTTAAATCATTTCCTTATTATAGTTGCTTTATTTTTAGACTTTAATAGTAAAGCTTTGTTAAAACTCTCTATTGTTTCTATTTTTATCTACTAAACACTCCTTTTTCATTGCATGGCAAGCAATAAATAGGACCCATTTTAGTATTTAAAAATTCCTTTGATTTTGTGTTCTGCTCTCTCGAAATATGGATACCCTTATAGAGTTATTTCTCTAGAAATAACAGAATAAGATGACAGGTAGCATCCATATTGATTATATTCTAGCTTGTTTATAAATTTATTTAAAGCAAGTATTTTCTAATTTCTAGTTTAATTAAATAAACTAAGTAGCCTATCCTTTAGTTTACTATTTCTAGCTTTATTTTATTACTTTATCTCTTATTTCATCAGAATTAAGCTCTTATTTACTCAAGCTATAAAATGATTCTTTGCAATAATTGAAGGGAATATTGTTGTCTTATTATATGGTAACTAGTCTTAAATGATATAGGTAGTAATTATTGTAGTTCTAGTTAATAATAAACTAGGATTAAAGATATTAGCAAGAAAATAGAAAGAGTTAATTGTATGCTTTTAGTTAAAAGCTTTATAGATATTAAAATAAAGATAATAAAAGTATATACATTCATTAAACCAGCTTAATTTCAAATTTATTAAGCCATTATTATTTAAGGTTACTATAACCTCTTTTCTTTATAATTGTCAGAAATTAAAAAAGAGATTATTAAATTAAAAAATAGAAAACCATTTTAAAATTAAACTACTCTCTTAATATTAAAATATCTTGAAGGATCTTGCTAGTTTAATACTTAAATAATAGCAGACATTGTTAAGGGAAATTTGTTCTTTTGAAATTTTGAAAATAAACAACCTATGTAAAATGATTATAGTTTAGAATGAAAAGATTTCATATCTTAGAATTTAGATTTAGACAAAGTTGGATTGATATACAAATTTAAACTATAATAGAAATAATAAAAGGAAATATCTAATAAATTTCTTTACTTCTATTCATTTTTTGGTATGCTAAAATTAAGTGTTTATAGAAGCTCAGCATACAAAATATCTACTTTAATTTTTAGCATCTATAGTGCTAAGAAACTTTGAGATATTTACTACTACTCTGATGATTAAAAAGATAGCAATAGCTTATATTTTACTAAAATGAATTTTTTAATATCTAAAAGAAACTCAGAATAATTCTTATTTAATTAATTAATTATCTTGCTTATAAAATAGCTAGATTTATTTTATATAGGATAGTTTATTTTTAACTAATTTTATTCTAAGTAGCTAATATTTATCTTTTTTAAGTTGCTAGCATTTTTGTAGGTCTTTGTATTTTATATTGTAATAAGCTTCTAAGAATCGATCTCATTTATTTATTATTAAATTACAATACTTTTAATTATAAACTTTTACGCTAATATTTCTATAATTATTATGTGCAAAAGAAGTAAGATTAAATTATTATGATAGCTACTACCTTTCTTTATCATATTACGCTTTTTAAGAAACTTTAAATAGCAAGAAGCTAGAAATTTAACTCCTATAAAATATTAATTTGCAAAGTTTGTTAAAGCTAGTCAATTAAATAAAGATAAATTAAAAAGACACTAAGCTTTTATTACTCTAACTTAAGTAATTAAAAGGTAAATGCTAAAATTAAATATAATCATTATTTAAATAATACAACAAATAGCTATGAAACTAATATAAAAGCACAAAGCTTTAGATAAGTTATTTAATTCAAATAGTAATAAACTCTACAGTTATTAATCTAATTTATAAGATGTAGTGGTATGATAATTTATTGCTTTAAATCTAAGAATTAGTTAGAGAATTAACTCTTACTCAAATATTATGAATAATATATATATCTAAAGATAATTTCATTTAAGTAAATAACTATATAAATATTATATTTCAAGCAAGGATCGTAAGTATATTATTAAGAGTCTTCATTTATGCTTTGTGATAGACAAATAAAAGATACTTAAATTTAATGTAAGTCAACATTTAATAGAGTAATCTCTATAGCTTTGCTTTTAAGTTTTATGCTAATATAAAGTTGATTACTAAATAAAAGAATAATACAGCTAAAATAAACCTTATATATTTACCTTTTTCTTTAGATATTTAAAGATTTTAATTGTGCTTTATCTCTAGAAAAAAGATAAACCTTATTATACTAAAAAAATTTAGCGGCTTATAAGCTAAAATAATAATAAACAATACGAGTTAATTTAATAAATTATAATAAGCTAAAGATGCTAAGTAAGCTTACTTTAATATAGTTAAAGAAAACCTATTCAAATTTGTTTAAGTTTAAAAGAAAGCTTCTAATATAATAAACTAACTTTAAGCAAAGCTATTTTTAAAGATTATCTTATAAGCTAAATAGAACTCTTTAACTTTTTCTTTATTATCGTACTAGAAAAATATGGCAATTAGCTTGTTAAATGTCTATTGAATAAAAATCCTTCCTTAATTTAAATACCAAATCTCATAAATTAAGCAAATGGATACAAAATATAGGAGTAATAATCATTTACATTAAGAGTTTTATTTTAAATGAATTTATTAATTTTTATTTAATTAAAATATCTTAGATTATGAGTTCTTTTATATCTTAATTGATATTAAAAAGATTGTCATTATGTGTTTATATATCTACATTTTCTACTCAAAAACTTATATTGCAAAGCTTATAATTAAAAAGATAGAAAGAATGAAATTTATTATAAAAAGCTAATTAGATGGAAATTTATTTTACTTAACTAAATGTTTCATCAATATACCAAAAATAGCTAATTTGACTTAACGCTTTTTTTAAATTAAGAAAATTGATATTAATTATGCTTCTAACCAGTTTGCAGATATAATGACTCTATTTAGTAATTGATATAAAATAAAGCTAGCTTTGTCTATTTTATTATCCTTGGTATGAAATATAAAGCTAGAATAAAAGTAGGAACTTAAGATTATAATGATATTATTATTTAGCATATTATTGCTATTTTGTAGATAGCTCTTATATTATTCTATCTATATTTATTAATCTCCTTCTTTAAATCAAAAAGCGTTTCATTTACCAATGTCTGAAAAGTTAAATTTCCTAAGCAGCATTAAAATAAATAGTTGTATACTATTAAAGTATTATTAGTAGTTTCTACTTTTATCTCTATTATTGTCTTTACTTTAAAAATAGCAGATATGAAGCATTTCGAGTGGATGAAGTATAAGAGTATTAAGTCATAATATAATAAGTTTAAAGTTAAAGTTAGTTATATATGATAATTACTTTAAAAGGCTTATAGGTATCGTTACAACTTTACCTTTATTAAAAATGGAAGTTGATATACAAATCTATAATTGGCTTTAAGACAAACATCTTATTTACTCTAACAGAGAAAAGTACATTGACTCTGAGGCCTTGTTGGCTTTTTAGTCAGGAAGTGGATTCAGAAAACTCATTTCTGATTTAGGCTAAAAAAGCGTAATTATTTTATACAGAAAGAAGCAGATGAGCAGGTTAAAATTGACGTTCAAGAACTGAATAATATGTATGAGAATGCACATTAAGCAACAGCTAAACTGCATAACTGAAATATTATAATTAAACTACTTAAGCAGTTTAAGATTAATATAGATAATGATACCAAAGCTCTTATTTTAGCAGGGGATGAAGCTATGATTTCTGAAGTTTTGCATATGATTTATGATTATGAGCAGAAGATCAACATAAGACTAGATGATAAGAATTAAATCCAAAAGAAGCGAACGAAAAAAGTAAAAATAGGACCTGATAAGGCACTTTTTATAGACTCCATAGATAAAAATAAGACACTTGATTCTTCTAAGATTTGCTTGGAATATTTGCTAGTGGCTATTTGCAAGCATTTCGATTTGGAGCCTAAATAAGCTGCTGGCTTGCTTACATAGAATAATAAATATTTAGCTCATGTATTGGCCAAAGGCTTGAAAGGAAAGTTTGAGCCTGTTAAAAATTTCTACACTGAAGTCTATAACACTACCAGGCATTTAGCAAAATTGACTTTTGAAGAAAAGCAATATGATTCACTAGCTCTTGTGTGTGCTGCTTTAAGACCTGGATTTCTTAGTAAGAATTTGGAGATTGCAAATCTAACTTGTCAGGTATTCTCCAAACTTGGAGCAGCTTTTAATACTACAAATTAAGGAGAGATAGCTTGGGGATGGTTTAGTAATGAATTTGGAGGGATAGATGCTCTATTACTCAGTTATAGACGATTTAAATAAAGCATTAAAACATCTACTGTCAATGTTGCAATAGCTTTTGGAAAAAATTACCTTAATGAGCTATTTACCACGCTTTGGAGAAATAATCACAAAGACAGCACCCAATTCTTTTAGACTGTAGGAGATTTCATTCCTTCACTTATGGAAGACTCTTTGATTAAAGAAAAACTCTTGAATGAAGGTGTCGTAGACTTTTGGCTTGATTTGGCGCTAAATGAAACTTCAGCTGATGCTAAAAGAACAATTCACTGCAGAGCAGCTGGTATGTCAGTATTAACACAAATATGAAAGTATTATCCATAGAAAATTGAAATGGATGATACTGGAAACGAGGAAGAGCTTAAATATAATGTTATCTTAACAAGATTTAGACGTTGCATTAAAGCTAGCAGCTAGGCTTTGAAAACCATATGTGTTTCCTTACTTTTCGATCTCTTAGACGAGTTTATCGTTACAAAAAATAAACTATGCCCAAGAGTTTATAGAGCTATACTGGAATCACTCAGATCAGGCATGGATAACCCTAAATTTAGGGAGTTTATATTCGTAAATCTCATTCTAATTTTCGAAAATTGCAACACGATTCCTGTAGGTTGAATTGTAGAGCCTGTAGTACGAATGATGGATGTATCAGCCTCAAGTTGGAATTTGAACTGCTTTGATTTTAATCTTTTTGTATCTTTGAGTCGTCACCCTAAACTTGAAGTGAGTAATGCTTGCGGAATAGTAACAGTGTTAGGAAAGATTTATCTGCAAAGACTGGAATGAGCACTTAGTTCTTAGTAAAGCATAGATTACCTTACTTTCAAATTTGGTGATTAAAAGGATATGTAGCAAGCAATGGATCTTCTAGTGTAGAAATGTTTGAAAGTTATTTCCGACATTGAGAAATAGTTAGCAGGGCCTAAGAAGATAATAAAGAAGTCATAGCCTAAATAGTCTAATCCAATGAAAGCACTTACTTTTGATCCTTATCCTCCTCCTGAAGCTATCGAAGATATCTCTTTGACTAAAAAAAGAAAAGATCTGGCTATTTAGATGATTGATAAGTTCCAAAGACTTGACTAAAGAGAACTCAATATTCTAATAAAGGAAGAGCTACTTAAGAAGAACTTCTACCTTAAGAAGTTTATCAACTAGGATCACCCAGATATTATCAACCTTCTTAGTTACCATGGAGAAGCAAAAACCTTGATTTCAATTTGGGAGGATCAAAATAGATAAAAGTTAATGGAAGATAAATATAAGCGTTAGGCATTAGTACCTTATTATGGAAAGAGTATAGAAGGCCAACCAATGCTATAAATCATGGATAGAGATCAGCATTTTGTTGAAAGAGCCTCAGTCGAAATAGCGAAAATTCAGGAAAAGAAGTAAAAGTTATAAGAAAAAATGAACTAGTAAAATAAGGAATAAGCTTAGAAAGAGCAAAAGAAGATAAAAACTCTTAAAAAGTAGCTTGAAAATGTTAAGCTATTTACTATGAATAAAGATATCAACGCTGCAATGGTAGTTTCTGAAGTTAAATAATAAAAGATTTAAAAAAATTAAGAAATTTTAGGGTAAATCAATAATTTGAAATTATTTGAAATCATCTCTGAAGAAGAATAGGAGTAAGTTGACTTCCTTCTTAAGAAATATGATAAAGCTTTGAAAGTCTTAGCTGAAAGATATGGCAAGTCTGGGTTTAGATCAGATGTCAAGGCTACATTTTAAGAAAAGCTAAATAAAGCCTCACAAATGAAAGAAGGTGTAATACTGAAAATCTTTAGAGATCATGATATAACTGAATAAATGCTGGGCAAAGATACTTTGTATTCTATCATTCATCTATATAATTCTAAAAGCAAATAGCCTTATCTTTCGTGGTGTACATATACTGATTTCAAACAAATATTTGTATAAGCCTCTATTATAATACATTAAAGCATAACATTTTGTAACCCTGCTGTTCTCGTTTAAAAGACTTTTAATCTGTTCAGACAAAGCTAGTACAATAAAGGAAAGGATACAAAGTTATGGGATGATCCATTCTAGAGCAAATATGGAGATCCATTAGTAATTAAAATGCTAAATTAAAAAATTATTGAGGATCCAAACTTTCCTTTACCAGAAGGTTACAAAATATATAATAAGAAGGATTTGAATATTTGCTATGAAGTGCCTTTAGTGCAGCTAAAGGAATCCCAAAAGCATGTTCTTGAGATTTTAGACGATTTGATATTTTCAGAGCTTTAAATCCATTATTTAATTCCAGTCACCAAATGAACTAACTAAATAAAAGTAAAGGGAATTGAACCTCCTCAAAAATAAACCTTTTCAATATATTCAGCAAATCATCCTAAAGATATCTAGGACGAATATATTAGATACTAAGTAGCTCGTTTAGGATCTAACTAAGAAGTGCTTGAATGTGCAAAAGTCATTGATTAAATGATAAAGTCAATTGAACTAGGAATTAATAGATTGAAAGGCATGCCCAAAGAGAATGAAGCTATAAGGCGAAAAAAATAAGAAGAAGAAAATAAAGAAAAGCTGAGATAGGAAAAGTATAAGTAATACTCTCAATAAAAGGAATAAATTAAAAAGCGCTAAGAAAAAGAAAAAAATACTATAGCAAAATAGCGTGAAGAATAATAAGAGGCTAAGTAAAATTAAATATTATAATAGAAGAAAAAAGAAGAGAAAAGATAAAGACATTTATAGAATTTTATGCAAGAAAAAAGAAAAAAATTAGACGAGTAAGATTAAGAAAAAAAAGAGATAAAGAAGTAGGAGGAGGAATAACGCAAAAAAGAGGAAGAAGTATAAGAGGCAAAGAAGTAAGAAATGATGAAGCAACTTAACAAGCGAAAGAAAAAACTATAAGAGCAATTCAAAGAGAAGTAAAAAGAAATAAAAGAAAAGGAATAGTAAGTCGTATAATAAGAAGAAAACAAAAAATTAATAGGATTAAAGAATAAGTAGAGAATACAAAAACACACTGAAGAAGATAAATTAAAAAGAGCTTAATTTGAGGAATTCAAAGCAAATTTTGAAAATATAGTTTAAGAGTCTCTTCCTATAATTTAAAAGCATCAAAAATCCTTATATGTTATCTTTCAATGCTACTGCTAGGATGCTTATTTACGCATAGAGAAAGATGTAACTGAATCATTGAATAAAATGGTACTGAATGTATTTCAAAAATTTTCAAAGCATTTTGGTATTATACCCTATATTATTCATAATTAAGATAACCTAGAACTCTTTAAAATTATACTCAAGCAATAAGTTTTTGGAAACGATAAAGATTAAGGTCTAGATTTTGATCAGTTCTGCCAAATTTTGATTAAGCAAGCTGTTTTTGGATAGCCAACCTTACGTATTCTTCAAAAATTAGAAACTGGCTAAGGTAAGATTATTAATGTAGTAAAGCCAAGGCCACTAATCTAGCCTTTTACATTTAATGAAAAAGGATAACCTAATTTTTTAAAATTATAGATTGAGCTATATACTCCTGATCTACTAGACTTTATGCTAACAGATATCCTCTAAATGCCTAAAGATCAGTGGTAGCTTAAGCTAAAAATACAAAAAATCAAAGAAGAAACATTAAATCAGTAGAAAGAGAGACTTTTCTCAATTTATGGAGGTAAGATTTTATGCAGTATTCAAAGGCAAGAGGTTTGATGTAGATTAATAGGACAACAACGAGGAAAAGAATGATTAGGTAGAGGAAATATAATAAAACATTGAAGAGAGCAAGTAGAAGAGTTTCCAAGAAGAAAGCGAAGTTGAGTAAACAAATTAAATAATGTGAATTAAAAAATTATATAAAAGATTTAAGCTTCTAACTTCTAAGCTACTATCTAGTACTATCTTTTCTCGCTTATTGTATCATTTATAGCTATTAAAGATGCTTCATGAGCCATACTCGTACTAATATACAAAAGAATTTAGATAATTAAAATAAAAATTTCTTATTTCATTCTCCTAGTGTATTTTAGTAAGCCAAAGCAACTTAAAAATAGTTAAAAATATTAGATAATAAAACTATTAATTTAATAACTAGATTGAAATTTAGAATATATAAAAGGACTGCTCCACTTAAAATTAATAACTTATATCCTTGTTATCAACACTAATAAGTAAATGTCATATTTTCCTTAATCAATCTTATATATTTATTCTGATAAGATGAATATAGAAATACACAAATAGTTGCTTCTTTAAACTTTTAGGCTATCAAAGCATTAGTTTATTCTAGCTAATTCTTATTAACTTTTATTAATACTTATCACCTACTAAATTAAAGTTAGTTAGAAGCATCAAAAGGCTTTGTTTTCTTATGTAGCATTATCTTTAGTTGATAATTATAAATAATTAGGTTAGTTAAGCTGAATTAGACCTAGCAATGTAACTAGTTTACTTTTAAACAATAACTTAATAGAATCAATAATTTAATAGCTGTCACTAAGAGAGATGCTTTATACTTAGTAAGCTTATTAACTTCTTAGTGTATATATTATTTAAATCTACACAATCTGTTAGTTTAAGTTATAAAATAAGATAATTGATTACAACTTAATGGATAAAGAGAGACTTATAAAGATGAGTAAAGCATAATACCTATTTAAAATATTTAAATACTAATATTTGCTATTATGAGTTATTTATATAATGAAAATGAAGGAATTGTTGGATAGGGTAGTTATAGTGTTTAGTAGAAATTTGTAATTTTGAGTTTAATGAAATAATAAGTCAAAAGTATTAAATAAACTGGAATGCTTTTTAAAAAAGTTAATTGTTTTAAGTAAGAATTAAATTAATCTAGCTACACTCTTATAAAAAAGAGAATAAAGATAATCTTTTAAGAATTTAGCGCATAATTTATATTAGTTTTATCATATCTTTTATAAGCTAATAAATTAAGTCTTTGATTAGAAATCGAGTCTTCAATCTCTTTATAAATCTTTTAGCAAATTGCTCAATCTTGGTAGTAGGCATAAAAGCAAAAGTAATACCCAACACTAAAAAGTCAATTAGTTTGATTTTTATTGACTCTAGGTAACCATAGTTGTGCTTGAGTAATATTCTTCATCTTAACTAAATCCCTAAGAATCAGAAGTTTAAGGAATTGGGACTTCTATTGTTTCCATAGTATGATTTGAAGGATTTTCAACTAGTTGAACAGCTATAAAACTAGTAAGAGGCGATAAAATATTAAATTTCTCACTTAAGTAGATTATTAACTCCGCATTCTCCTCTTGATTTATATTAAGATCTTTTATCATACTTTTAGCAGCTAATTTGGACAAAGCATTTGTTTAAAGAAGTTATGAACTGCTAAGTGGAATAACGCTTTCAACCTTTTATTCTTAGTAAAAATAAGAAAATTATAACTCTCCTTTATCAAAGTTAATGTCAAGAATCAATCCATAAATAACAACCAGTTATTTGCTTATTATAAACTTTAACTGAGAAGGAGATTGCATGAATTTCTAAGTCTTGTTTTAATAATCAGTTCCATATTGTTAACCATTCGTGCTGGTCAGTTTCCATTTTAAGTTAATATTATCTAGATAGGGTACCATAGAAGAATCTAAAGCTTCCAACATATATTGTTCTAATGGTTCATTTCCTTGAACAAAATATGCGACTCCTTTACCTGCATCAGCCGCACCTTAAACTAGTTCAGTACTGACACCTTCACCAATACCAAAGGTATTAACTCTAATTCCTTAAGCATCAGTATTTTGCTAAATTAGTTAAATAACTAAGTCAGGGTTTGATACAGCACCATCAGTAATCAGAAATAATGTTCTTGGAAAATCAGATTCCTTCCAACCATATACTTCTTTAAGAGGTTCTAATATTTCCGTTCCTCCCAAATCAGCTTTATAATTTTGTATATTTCTTTTAGCTTCAGCTTCTGTATTTTCAGTTTTCTATTTTGAATTTTCCCACATTAACTCATACGTACTTCCAAATCCAATAATGTTAAAGTAGCTCTTTTGAGGAAGTTTTTTAACAAATTCAATTGCAGTTTTCTTAGCTAATTCAATTCTATCTCCCTCCATTGACCCACTTCTATCGATAATTAGAATAAACTCTTACTCTGCAAAGTTACTATTAGTGTCCTAGTTGATATAAGGGTAGAAGCTTACCATAGCTGAAAAGTAGTTTCCCTCTTCTTTTGCTATCAGTACTCTTGGATTATTTTAATCATTATTACTGAATAAAATTACAAAATCACGATCAGGTATATAATTGATTTTCTAGTTTAAAGTAATAAAGGCTTATAATCTGTCTTGTGAATATTCAATAATAATGTTGTGTGAAAGAGAGTTTATCTAGCTTATTTAAGTATCAGAGGTTATATTCATGACATAGTCAATATTATAAGGTACATCACTTTAAATTGGAAAATTAGCAGCTGATTATAGATTTAGATCTTAAGCTGCTTACACAACTTATTCAGTTGGAAATTTGGGAGTAAGAGCTGCTGGAAGCATTATCCTCCAAAACGAATCAATAGTAGGTTCGACTGCCATTGCTAGTTGGAAGTGAACTATCACATTTACATGTGGCTGTAGATTTCCTATTTTAAGAACAACTTTATCCTAAGCTTAATCTGAGTCATATGAAGCTAAGTAAGCTGTATTTCCTTATGCAATAGCTTCATCATATTCTTATTAAGCTTTCTTAGTTTCTTTAACTTTAGCTATAATAATCTTTCCATCCGACGTTTCAATTGTGAGGTTATATATCACTGATTTGTAATGAACTGGAAAGACATATTATATCTCTATAGGAACGTCTTCAATATTCTAATAATATTATGAAAGCTAATAGGTTAAGAGAGTAGAGACCAATTCAGCTTTTACATTAATTTTTGTAAGAGGAATGGGTGCGAAAAATATATAGTTGGCATTATATTCAGTGTAATTACATTTTTCAAACAACCCAAACTCAGGCAATTGATATCCATCGTTATCAATCATATATTTAAAAATGGCTCCTAGTTAACTCATCTAATCATATTTATTTTAATTTTACGAACAAGAAACGCAAATAAGCCAAGATAGTAGCAGAATAAGACTGAGTTTAAAAGTGATCACTTAAGAGTTAGACATTTATAATTATAAAAGGAAGATTATGAAGGCTTTTATATCTCATTTAAACAGAATTTAATATACTAAGTTTAAAAATGGACTATTAAATATGTAAGTATCAATTGCATTTATAATTGCATTCTAAGAATAGTAAGAGTACAAAATTTATGAGACTGTTGACTTGTTTTATTTTGCTCTTTTCCAGAAGTTAATTTAGGTATTTAAAATTACTTTAAGAAAATCAGTAATGACTAAAAATTTCTCTTAATGTATGCTAAATAAAACTATAATACAAGAATTTAGATTCTATTTTGACTCATTAATGCATAAATAGATATAATATCTCATATAACTAGTAACTAACTAAATCTTATTATTAAGTATGCTAGTTTTAAAGTAATATTAGAGATCAATGAAGGAATTATGAATTCCTTGTGTAAGGATACTATTATAAGAAATGCTAATGTGATATTCATTTAATGAAGATTAATTGGGCAAACTTTAGAGTAAAACGTTTAACTAACTCAAATTTCTAATTTTATTTAACGTTATTGAATGGAATATTATTCCTATACTTATGAACGTATTCTATTTATAATTCAATATTTGAGCTATGATATTTTGATATAGAGGAGATTATATTACTGTAGGATTGTATTATTCTTATTTATTCTCAAATTTTAAGAAAAAGAGTTTAACAATATAACTTAATAGTTAAGAAGAAGACTTTAACTTTATTTTAAGCTTATCTTAAATATTGATATAAAACTCATTATTGTTTCTCATAATTTGACTCAAAATTTATGAACCTTCAAGATCATAAAATTTAATAATCCTATTCTATTTATCTATACTGCTTGCGCGCAATGATATGATTATATCTTTTTAGCCTAAATTTTATAACTAACTAAGTTAAACTCCAAAAAGAAAAATACTTAGATATCTCTAATAATTTCATTTAAAAATTTTGATTATTAAAATGCTTTAGTTAGTACTTCAGTTACCATCTTAAGTTCAAATATTTAAATTACTCTAGCTTGGCTACAACAATATATTATCAACTCTTATTTTAATAAAATGTATTACTCTTTATTTCTATCAAATCTATCTAAATAGTAGCATAACTTTGTATAGCTACCATGGTTTCTCTAGAAAGCTTTAAGATATTTAAATAGAACAAGAGTTATAAATGATCATGCTAATTGTAGCTTTAAGCATATAGCTGCAAATAGTTTTAATCAATCTAAACTTTTAAATTCTAAGTTCTCTTTAAATATCTTTCTAGTTAACTTCTATTCAATTATTGCTGCTATCCTTATACTATCTTTACTTCTAAGACAATATTACTATTTCTTATATACCCTATAGCTTTATGTTTGCCTATATGAAGGTTTGTTTATAGAACAATTGTATTTTCCTTTAGATAAGTATAAGTAAATTTTAGTTTTCGGATATGCTTGTATGCGCGCTTTAATGCTTTATGAGCATCAAAAGCGAATTAGCTTGGAGATTAATGATATAATAAAATAAGTGCTAGTCTATTTATTTACTCTCATAGCGTTATTACATATAAAGGGTTAAATTAGAGTAGGAATGGAAATAGATAAAGGAGTTTAATTTAAAGGTTTATTAATAAATGGAAGCAACTAGTAATTTCGAATGGATGCTTTCTGAAATTTTATCCAATTAATGATTCCCTAAGTTCTAAGGATAGTAAAATAATCACGAGTATGCAAATTTAGTTTCTTAGTTAAATGCAAAGGATAGGGAAATTCAGAGCTTGCAAAATAGGCTGCATGAACAAGTCGGATTAAACGTATCTTTGCAAAGCTAACTGAAAGGCTTAAATCTTAAATTATAGGAAAGTCTTTAAGATACAGAAAATTAGTAGGATGGTAAATTAAGTAATGCACAGCTATTAAATTTGCTTGAGCAGAGAAGTCTTAAGATTGAACTTTTGCAAAATGCTCTCAATGAGCTATAAAAGCAAAAGTAATCAGAAGTATAAGGCTAATAGGACCAAAATAAAGAGGATTAATTCTAAGTGAGCGTTGAACAGATAATCCAAAATCTATGTGAAAGTCTAAAGAAACTTGTTAAAAAGAACTAACTTGAGATGGAATTCTTAAAAGGCTAAGAGTCACTTGTTGACTAAGCTTAATTACTGAATAAGGGAAGCAGCTAGAGCTAGCCATATGAACAGGGTCAATTGAATGAATCGATTGAAACCATGCATAAATAATTTTCTCTAAAGAATTCCTACTTGAAAGATCTACTTAGTCAGAGTATAGCAACACTAAACCTTATTAAGTAATTAACGAAAGATTAGTAAGTTTCTGAGCAATCTGAGCAGACTCAAAATCTATATGGTCTTGAATTGACTAAGTAGAGCGATTTAAATTAGTATCTAAATAACCTTGAAAAACTACGCAGTGCAGAAATATAGCTAGAAAAAGCAGCTTAGAACTGCTTATAAAACAATTTGACAGGAGCATTGATGTCTATAAGAGAAGCCTTTAAAAATTTCAGAGAAGTATATCCAGACTGTCAAGTCTTTTATGATCCTTATGACTCCTAAGGTTAAAAAATAGTGAACATTCAGTAAGGAATGGTTTTGCTTGATGAATTTTTACCAAAATTACAAGAAAAATATATATAAAACCTAGTTACTTTACGACTTTGTCTCGATAAAACGGGATTAAATTGGGACCAAACTGAGCAAGTAAACGATGCTTATTAAAGGTACATCGCCTTATTTGGAAATGGCTCAACCTAAATTCCTTAAGCATAAGGTTAAGGGTAACCTAATAGAGTAGAAATATCTTTCAAACTAAAGCCAGCTATTATTGGAAAGTAAATAAGTGGAGTTAAAGCAGAAAATATTTATGCAAATGAACAAGACTAATAAGAGGCTCTTAAGTAGTTTTTGAATAAGATTATCAATAATCTTTCCAAGATACTTAGAACTCATTATGGCTTCGATGACTCTTACCTCTTGAATCAAATACCGTTAAGCTATTCTCTTTAAGACTAGATTAAGACTGCTTTCGAATAAACTCAATAAATGATGAAATAAGCTTAGCAGTGTAAAACTCAGAGCTTACAGACTATCTAGTTATTCAATTTAGATAAACCTTAGGAAAGTTAATCAATATTTGACTTAGAGAAATATAAGGAGCATTGTATGAATGATAAGCTTAACTAATTATAATCTGAAGTTAAAAGCTTGAAGGAATAACTAGAAGCTGCCAAAAAGAATATGGCAATGTTCTAAGAAAGTACAGAATCAGGAGATTCTAAATTAAGGGATTTGATTAATAAACTCCAGAAGCAGAATGAAGATCTTTAAGGTTAAATAAGAAGTCAAGATTAGAAATACTCTGACAAATGCTTTGAATATGATAAACTCCTATAGGATGAAGAAAAAGCTAAGAAAAATCTCATGTAGGAACTTGATTAACTAAGACCTATAGTTTAGAAATGTAGTGATGAGGCACATGCCTAGACAATTAAAGACCTTCAAGACTAAGCAAAACAGTTATGGAACTAAGTAAATGATCTCACTAATCAAAATGACTAACTTAAGCAAAGCAATGACTAAGCTAATAAAAAGATATAAGAGCTTGAAGATTTAATAAAGCAACTTCAAAATTAAATAAAAAATTAAAATGAATAAATGACCAAATCAGGATCTGACTTGAATTAATAAAATTTAGCTTAGACAAATGAAATTTAACTTAAGAATAAGTAATTGGAAGATTTAAAAAAGCAAATTGATAATTTGGAAAATACTAAGAATAGTCTTTTAAATGAGCTTGAAAAAGTACGTCCGATCGCATAAAAGTGTGAAAGTGAAGGTCATAATGAAAAAATAAAAGAGCTCGAAAAAGTACGTCCAATCGCATAAAAGTGTGAAAGTGAAGCTCATAATGAAAAAATAAAAGAGCTCGAAAAAGTACGTCCAATCGCATAAAAATGTGAAAGTGAAGCTCATGATGAAAAAATAAAAGAGCTCGAAAAAGTACGTCCAATCGCATAAAAGTGTGAAAGTGAAGCTCATGATGAAAAAATAAAAGAGCTCGAAAAAGTACGTCCAATCGCATAAAAGTGTGAAAGTGAAGCTCATAATGGAAAAATTAAGGAGCTTGAAAATCAAAATTAGTTGCTTTAATAAAGTAATGATGCTGCTAACAAAAAAATAAAAGAGTTGGAGGATATTCTTAATCAACTTAAAAATTAACTAAAGTAGGAAAACGATAAAAACTTACAATCTCTTAAAACAATTGAAGACTTAAACTAACAAATTGCTGCATTGAAGAACGAATTTTAATAGAAGTTAACTTAAAATGACCAGAAATAATCAAGTGATTCTCAAAATTTAAATAGTGCAATCAGTGATCTAACTAATAAAAACAAAGAATTGACTTAAAAGCTTAATGATCTTACTAGTCAAAATGAAAAGAAATAGTAGTTGCTTGATGAAGCAAACAAAAAAATTAAAGAACTTGAGGATTTGATTAAGTAACTTTAGGATTAGTTGAAAGAATAGTAAGATTAGAACTCAAAAATAGAAAAGTCAAACGCTGACTTGAATTAACAAATCACAGTACTAAAATTCGAGATTCACCAAAAGATCTAGAATATAGAAGAGTTAATGGCGTGGATTGTCGAAATTGAATGTACTAATGGTTCTTTAAAACGTGAGATAGACGAAATCCGTCCTTTGTTGCCAAAAAAGAAGGTTTAAGCTTGAACGATATGACTAATATTTATATTTAACGCTCATAAAGTTCTATTAAGTTTTAAATCTCTTTTATTTGAAAACTCTTATCAATATTAATCTTTAAGATTTACTCTTAGCAAGGTAACTGCAAATACTTTACATCTTAATTTCATTCTTTCTAGTCTTTTTATCTTCAAGTATTCCATATTAATTCTTATTATTCTCAGTTCGAAAATGTAATGAAATACCATTCATTCTTGAATTTTATTAAATAAAGCTTTTATCCATTTTAAGCTTAAGCAATTATAAATTTCTTAATACAGGAAATGAGAGAAGAAAAGTGCAATTAAGAAATATATTATGATTTACTTAATGTAAAGCTTTTAAATATTAGCTGATAAAATAAGCAGCTTCTTAACTAGCAAGCTTTAACATCAAACTTTAATAAATAGTAACCATTATATACCTATTCCAAGTAATGAGAGTTAATATAATATAGTTAATTCAAGATACCTTACACTCATTCCAAATTTGAAGTATCTTTAATAAAAATACAATAGCAGAAAATCCAAGAATTGTTATCTATCTAACTTATTCTTAAGTTTATATTCTTTAATAATTTAAATTATTCAATTGATATCTTTATATATCTAAGTATAATTCTTCTTTGCTTATAATTATTAAATATAAAGTACTCTAAAACTAATAATTTAAGATGAGGAAAATATTAGACAGCTAAGTTATTAATTGAAGGGATAAATTAATATTTAGTCAATTTAAGTTATGCTATACAATTATATTAGCAATATTCAAACTCTTCTTTATAAAGCTAGATCCTTTACTATCTTTTATTATTCTCAAAGGCCTAAAGGTATCATTTGGGAATCGTTATATCATATAATGATTAATAGCTTTTTGTATTTATCAAAATTAAGACCTAATGCTCTTATAGCAGTTAAATAGATCTTTGAAAATGAAAATTAAGATTGAAGGAAGGTTTATTAAAAGAGATGTATAAGACTATGCCTCGTATCTTTAGTTTAAATTCCTTAACTAATTTTTCTAAGTTAGGTTTCATTCAAATTTTAAAGTGCATCTTCAATATCTAAACGTAAAATTCTTATTCAAATTTTAAATTATATAGTTAAATATTCTCCCACCTATTTATATAATAGGTATGGAACAGAGTGGCAGGAAGCGCAAATATGATAACAATTTTGGAGATTTATAAGTATCTAAGAAAATTTATATTGAAGAGTATAAGACTTAAGAGTAATACAAGCAAGTTATGTGGAATTAGCTACTAGTTAAGCAATAGCTTTAAGAAAGGATTGAGAAAGAAGTATAGAAATATAAGTAGCAGCTGAGTTTATTTTCTTGATTAATGATTTATTTTTAATGGCATGTTTTTTCTTTAACTAGACACTATTAAATACATCCTTTAATTCTTCTGTCTTAAAGCTTTTGGCTCAATAAAATAGTTAATTTACCTTAAGCTTTTTTAAGCTATTTTGCTATTAATTTTAGCTTTTGAAATTAAAGTTAAAGAAAGAAATAAAATAGAGCATTGATCTTAACTTTCTGCTAGTTAATATAGTATCATATTCAATCTTATTAGCGTTTGTCTAAGTTTAAACTTTACCTCTTTATGAAAGTTTTAAATTATAATAAATGTCATTTTCTGAAACAGAACACAAACTTTTGTAGCAATCGCTGCTATAATATCAACACTAAGAGCGTAATATAAATGATATTCAAGATCTAACCTAAAAAATGATCTAAAATCTATAGAAGTTTAAAGAGCTACTTAAACAGTTAAAAATTGCAACAGTAAATAGCAGACCGCTTTTGCTATAGATGTGTAAAGAAGTATCAGAAGAAATAAAAGAATAGATAGTCTAGCTTTAGAACTTACAAGTTGAATAGATAAATAACATTGAGCTAGTTGGAACCTTTCTTAATGATTTTATAACCATCTATAATGAAACTAAGGAATAGTAAAATATGCTTATTTATTAAAAACCTTCGCAATAGTATACAACTGTTGGAGAAAGCTTGACATGGAAAATTAAAATCCCTAATCCCTTTAGTGATAATAGCTATGAGAAGCTTGAAAGTTTAAATGAGGAGTTAATAAAGTAAAAAGAAAAGGAAATAGAGCAATCTTGCCAAAAAGTGAAGGAAATGAAAGATCTTATGAAGGATATTCAAGTAACAGTCGATGATTAAAGCTCTTATATGAATACTCTTGAAGATTATATTTTAAAATCATCAATAAACAGAAACGAAACTTGTGCTGGAATAAAATAATTAAACGTAAAGAAAATAATAACCTGCAGGTATTTTATAATACAGATTAGTTTGCTGTATACTTTGTATAGGATTTTATGGAATGTTAATAACAATGTACTATATGTGGAGCTATAGACTTTATTAAATGCTGTATGTATATATTATCTTACCTTATTTAGAGCCTCATAAATCTATCTCTTTTCTTTTAGTTTACTTAGATAAATCTTGCTAATAAATGCTTAAATTTTTAACTATCTTTATTTAAATTATTTAGGCTAATAACTATTGCATAAGTCTTTATTAGAGCTATAATAAACTCACAAGTATAATAATAAGGGACCAATAATAAGCTAGACTTAGAAGAATGATAAAGGAGTAAAGAATATAAAGAAATACCAATTGATTTAATTGCTAAATGATATATATATTAGGTTCTAGCTATTTGATAAGAGTAAAAATCTATATTAAAGCATTTTCATTATTAGAACTATTAATAGCTATAATTTTAGTTTTCTTTATTTAAGCAATTGTAAGAAAATAAGAGCGCGATATTTTTAAATCTTATAAAAGAGTTAACTAACTTTAATCTTAATTTTATAGCTTATATTTTAGATTTCTCACTAAACATAATTGTTTTAGATTTAATTATATATAATAGATCAATAGATAGAGCTTAGGTTTTATCATAGTCTAATAATCCTTTCTAATTATATTGAAAATAGTCAGTTTTTTAAATTCATTAAAGGATAAATCTAATTCTTAGCTTATTTCTAATTATTAACACTTAGCTAGTTATGTTAATATATCTTAGCATTTATAATAATAAACCACCAAACTACTTAGTTTTCATTCGAATAGCAAAAGAGTATTCTAAAAATAAATTCACAGTTAGCTTTAATTACTTTCCTTACCATAGATGAAAGACTTCTAGTAGTGAGAAGTGCTAATTTTATAATAGAGAATAATTCTAAAGGTAGCTTTTTATAAAAACTGAAGGCATTATTTGCTTATTTATTAGTTAAAAGCTTTAGCTAAAGTATATGCATGAATCCAATTTAAACCTTATATTTTTAGATTTTTCAAATAGATATGTTTCACTCTTTTCTAGAGTTTACTCCACCTTATCCCCCTTCCTGTCTTTGTTATAGTATATATTTTAAATAACTTTGATAGAGTAGATTACTTATGCTTAAGGAGTTTTAAATATTAGACTTATAGTCATTTAATTAAATAAAGGAGAAGCGCTATTGTTTAATACTACTGCATTCTAAATAATTTAGCTCTTCACTATACTTATGCTTTCAATTTTATAGTTTCTAAGCTATATATCAGAACTCTCTCCCTATTCTAAAACCCTTAATTCTAGTTTAATTTGTACTCTTATTAATTCTGAGTGTAAGTGCTATAGAGATAGATAATAAGAATTGAAGTGGGAAAATAAATAAAATCTGACATATTAAATATGTGAGATTACCAATCTGAATAGAAGTTGTAAGAAAGACTTGAAAGCATGTCTCAAATGATCGTTGATAAAGTGAACGAAACTCAAGAAGGGATGACTTAAATATAGAATAAGCTACATAATTTGCAGAATCGTCTATCAACTGCTACTCTAAAATTCCAGCTACTCTCAATGAAGTAGCCTGTCGAGCAGTTTTAGCATTCTCAAGATGAGATGCTGTAAGAGCAATAAGAAATGAGGAAGTAGAAATAAGCAACTCTTCAATAGAATGTAGCAAGCACTTAAGAAATGCCTATTTCTACTGCTATACATGAAAGGGACAACTTGCTCAATGCAAAATATAAAGAAAGTGTAACGAACATGCTAAAGAACTTAAAAATTGAAGTTCAAATGTCTGAAAGAAGGGAAGATTACATTCATAGTAATAGATCAACTAGAGAAATTCCAATAACCAATCTTTTCCGTAGATCTGAGATATATTACAGCTTCTAAAGATTACCAGAAATTATTTGCTCTAGTGAATTTCTAAATAGTCCATATGCAGGTTTGATTGAAGAATAAGTCTAAGCTTAACCAGCTAATTAAAACTAAGTTCCGAACTAATTAAATTAGACAAACTTGAACATGAGTACATAGGATATCCTATCCACTTCTTAGATGGACATTAACTAATAGAAAATGCCAAATTAAAACTTAAACTATACCATCTCTAATATTCCACCACCTCCTACGAATAATCTTGTTCAGCCTCCACCCTTACCTTAGCATATGCAAGCTCCTCCACTTCCTCCAGGTTTAAAGATACCTCCACCTCCTCCAGGCTTGAAGATACCTCCGCCTCCTCCACCTCTACCTAAAATGTTCCAAACGGATAATGAATCTCGTCCACCAGTTCCTGCTTAGACTACAAGCACAGACAACTTTGCGTAAAATCTTAAGATGATACTAAATGCAAGAAGAGAAGTAATTGACGGAGAAAAGAAAGGTGATTTATCAATTTCTGCCACTCTAAAAAATGAAGCAAAACTTGGACTTAATAAAAGATCAACTCTTTTGGAAGACCAATTGCTAAAGATTCAAGGAGACTCTAAAGGTTAAAATAAGCATAGATAAACTGTAACCATTGAAAATGAGAATGATTTTCTAAGTCTTAAAAAGTCTTAGTCCGATCTACCTCCGAATTCTGCTCCAATAAAGCAATAACTAGAAAAAATACTACAAGGTTAAGTTCCATAATAACCTAAGAAAAAAGAAACTGCCAATGAATCCAGACAAAAAAAACTTTCGGATTTGTTCAACGACTAGGAAGCATAAGAACTACTGGAAGACCCAGACTCCAATTCATTATTTTCAAAAACAAGGTATGAATAATAACAAAAAAATAGATCTTTTTATGAAGAAAACAAGGAAGAAAAGAAAGAACCATAGACTCAAAATCAAGCTCAACAAAATCCAACATTAGCAAATAAATTTGCTACTATAAAAGAAGAAGAGCTAGAAGATTCAAACTATCAAAGCCATTAAACTTACCAAAGGGAATAAAAGATTTAGTAACCTCCAGGCAATCCTTTATTTGATTAATTAAGAAACTCAGCTATGTTCTAGAAAAATGTGCAGTAAATGAGATCTAGCAGCGAATCTGAAGAGGAAGATTAGCAATAAAATATGACAACTAAATAATTCTAAGGAAATTCTTAAAATCGATAGTAGATGGATAACCCTCTTCTAGCAGGAAAAGCAGTTACTTAGACTTAACCTCCATAGCCACCTTAGTTAAAATTATTGTCAAATTAACCAAAATCTACCTAATCATTATTTTCAGAAGATTAAGAATAATAAACTAATTTTTAGTAATAGCAAGCCTAAAAAAGACAACAGTAAGAAAATCCCTTACTACAACAGTAATAGAAAGGCTAAATTAAGTAGTAGCAAAATACTTCTAGCTAAGCTCAAAACTTATTCAGTTATCAAGATAAAAGTAATAATGAAGAGCAATAAGATTTTCAATAAGAGGAAGTTTAAAACCAAAGATCTGTCCCAAAAGCTCCTCCCTAAATGTCACTTATTCAATAACTCTAAGGTAACAAAGCTTTTCAAAAATAGAGGACAATAACAGGCGATTAAGAAGATGAATCAAAACAAACTAAAAATAAAAATTAAGCAAATTATTAAGAAAGCTATGAGTAGCCTTAAAAGAACCAGACACCTGTACTATTTTCCTAGTAGAATGTATAAAAACCTAGTTAACTATTTAGTTAAGAAGAGGAAAATGAAAATCCATTACAAACTTCTAAACCACAGCAATAAGATAGCTTCCTATTCCAAAGTAAAAGCAGATAATCTAATTAATCATCCTAAAATAAACCAAGCACTAAAGGTAAAACTCAAAAAGGGCTTTTTAGTGATGAAGAAGAGTAGTCGTAAGAAATATCCTAACCTATTATTTAATAAGAAAGTCAGCAATAATGGCAAGAAAGCCCATAAAGGAAATAAGCATAGCCGCTTAATTAGTAGCAATAAATAATGGATTAACTAAGGTCCAAACTACAAACTAAAAAAGGATCTTCAAGCGAAAGTGAGGAAGAGTAATAGCCATAAACCAAAATACCTCAAAAGGTAGCATCTAATTAGTAGTCTTTCGTTTCAAAGTAATCTGAATAAAATCCCCCATAATAGCAAACTGTTTAAAAGAATCCTTCCAAACAAAGCTCTATAATAAATAATCCACTTTTTGCCTAAGAAGAAGATCAAGAAATTTTCTAGCCAAAGCAGAGTATTTAAAAATAGACAACTACTTAGAAAAAATAAACAGCTAAACTTTTCGAAGAAGATGAAAGCAACTAGAAACCGCAGAATGTTATTCCTAAGTAAAAGCAAGAAGCAACTATATAAAGTAGTGATCCTCTCAAATCTGTATAGGTTAAAAAACAATAGGAAGAAAGCGATTTTTTTGATGCTTAAAACTAAAAGAAACCAGCACCTTAAAAAAAGCAAGCCTCAACTCTTCTAGATCTATTTTCAACTGAAAGTTCTCAACCTGTAAAAACTGAGCAAAAACCTAAAAAGAAATTACTTTTTATGGAAGAAGACGAAGAAGTTGATGAAGCTAATCTATTCAAAAAGTACTAAGTAAAGTAATAGGAAGAAGAAGCTTAAAAGCAAAAGGGTTTAGAAACTTCCTAAAAAAAGATAGAAAACTAAAAGCAACAAGAAAAGTAGAAAAGCAGTGGAAAAACTTAAACTCAAAATCCAATATAATAAAAGCAGGAAAGTTAGGTATAAAATCCTATTCAGTAAAAGAAAGAAAGCCAGATTTAAAATCCCTTATTAATGTAGGAGGATTAAAACTAACCCAAAAGTTAGGCTAAAAATGCATAAGAAATAAGAAACGAACAGAAATCTTTGTAATAAAATCAAGAATTTAATTAATCACCAGCAAAGCCTTTAGTATCTGAACAAAAGCAAAGTATTTCTTAGTAATAAAAGTAAGTAGTTGAAAATCCTCTGTTATTGTAGACAAAATAGATAAAGTCTGAGTAGTAAAATCTTTCAGCATAACCTTAGAAGAAGTAGAAAAAATAGAAGAAAGGTTTATTTAGCTCTTCAGAATCAGAAACTGAATAAGATTAATAGCCTCCTTAAAATTAGACAAATTAATAAAAAGCTGCTTAAGAAGTAAAATCTGAAAACTAAGTAGAAAGTCTAAAGAGTCAGTAAAGCTAATAATAAAAAATGTAAGAATAATTATAGTAAACATTATAATAAAAATTCAAAAAGGTTGACCTGAAATCTTCCTCAGATGAAGAATCAGACAAGGAGCAAAAATAAAAAATTCCTGTTACTTTTAATTAACCTCAGATAGTACAATAAAAATAAAGTACAAATCCACTTTAATAGCAAACGCAAGAGAAAAAAGGATTATTTGAAGATTCAGGCAGTGGAGAGGAGTAGAATTCTTCTAGTAAAAAAGTTTAATAACCTACCAAAACTTTAGAGAGCTAAACTTAAAAGTAGCAAAATATGTCACTTTTTGCTGAAGAATAACCATCTATAACCCAAATACAAGCTAAGACAGAAACTTAGTCTCAAACTTCTTAGAATTAGCAAAACAAATTGTAAGGAGCTTTATAAGAAAAGTTCTCTAAGCAGTAGCAATAAAGTTCTGATTCGGAAGAAGAATTCATTCCCTAATAAAAAAAATATCCTGCTAAAGTTTAAAGTCCACCTAAGGAATAAGAAAGAAGTCAAAAGGATCAACAATAAGACAAAGGCACAAAAACAAAAATGATAGATTCCTTATTTAACGAGGATTCTGAAACTTAAAGTAAGTAATAAAGCAAACTTAATCAATAGTAGTAGGAAAATCCATTATTAGCTTAGAAGTCTTAGTAGTAGAAATAAATAATAGATCCTCTTTAGCAAATAAAAATGTAGTAGCAATAGACTGAAACTAGTTCTCAGAAGACAGCAAATTAGTAAGATGCTTTAAAGTAAGCAATACAGGCTAAATTCTCTAAGTAAATAAAGATGGACTCTGATTCAAATTCAAGTGAAGAGGAGGAAGATTAGAAGTCCAAAGTGTCTAATATTAAGTTCCAATAAGAGATTTTCCCTCAATTTTAATAGCCAGTTTAGAAATAAGAAAGTAATTAAGTAGAAAATCAGCAGAAAGAATAACCAAAACAATAATAAGCATTGAGCTAGCAAGACTTAGTAATACAATCATTATAGCAGAAATTCAAGAATTAGTAAAAATAATAATCTGAATCAGAGGAGGAAGATAAAGAGGAAGAGTAAAAGGAATAAATTAACTTTACAATTCCTGAATTTAAAAAGCAAAGAGAAAGCGATTTTATGCAAAAGCAACAAGAGATACTAAAAATAGCTTAGATGCCTAACTAGACGGTAACAAAGGAAGAGAAAATAGAATCTCCTCAAATGTTTAAATCAACTAAGTCTAAGCAAAATGCAAATGTTTTTTCTTTATTTGAATCGGAGCCATAACAAAAGTAAGTTGAGCCTTTGAAAAGACCTAGTGAAAACCCTCTTTTCAATAAAGAGGATAATAAAAAAGAAGTTACAAAGGAAAAAGTCTAAACAAACAAAAAATCTTTATTTGAAGAAGAAGAATAAAGTGTTCCAAATAAAGGGCCACAAAGCAAAGCAATTAATTAGCTTTTCTAATAAGAAGTAAAATAAGCATCGATGATTGATTCCCAATCTTAATAGAATTCCAAATAATAAATAGGAAAAGCAGACTAAGAAGAACAAAAAAATGAATAAAGAAAATCTTAAAAGAGAGAAAAAAGTAGAGATTTATTTGGTAGTGATGAAGAACAAGAAAAGGCATAATTAAAGTTTCAAAAATAAAAGCAAGAGATAATCTAAACCGAGCAATCTTAGCAAGAGGTTCCTTAAGTAGGTATGAAAAAATCAATTACTAAATAATAAACTTTACAAGATTAAACAGGTAAAAAAGAAAATACTGTAGAATAAAACGTATAAGAAGGAAGCTAGATAAAACCTTAAGTTGCTATATAAGGATAAGGAATTGTGAGATCAAAAACAAGTAAAAATACAGATTTCTTATCAAAATTAGAAGGTATTTATGCTGAAGGAAAACATAAGAAGACATTTGAAAAAAAATAACAAGAGCCTCCTTAAAATGAAGAATAAGGATAATAAGTTATTGCTTAAAATTAGGAGAAATAGCAAGATTAATAAAACAATTTGAACTTGAACAAACCAATTCAAAAGAAACAACGGGGAAGAAAAATGAGAACTTTTAATGAAGAAGAAAATGAAGATAAAAGTGATATCGAGTCTCCAATATAATCTCGCAAGCCAACAGATCTGTTTGACCAATAAAATGTTTTAGCAAAGCCTCCATAACCTCCAATAATTTAAGAGAAGAAGAAAGAAGATCTCTTTTAAGAGTCTGGCGAAACTTAAAAGGTTAAAACAAAACAAATAGAATAGCTATTTTAAGAATAATAAGATTTATTCTTTTCAAAGAAAAGTGAAGCTAAATAAGAAAGTCCTTAATAGCAAAAATAGAGTTTGAAACCTGAAAAAAAATAGTAGAAGTCATTATTTGAATAAGAAGATTAAGATAATCTATAAACTTAAACATTTAGCTTCAAACCTGTTCAAGAAACCACAACATAGCCAGAGCCAATTTAGAAGGCACAAAAAAATTAGAAGAGTTTAACAAATCTTTTTGATGAGCAACCTTAGTAATAAAAAGAAACAAAAGCACCATCACCCCCTGTAGTGCCTCAGGTTTTGAAAGAAACGAAAAAATAGACTGAAAAAAATAAATCTTTATTTAATGAGGAAGCTGAAGAAAACTAAGTACCTGAAAATAAACAACAAAATAAAAAGTAAAATGATACAAAGAAATCTTTATTTGATGAAAAAATTGAAGATTTTAGTCAATAGAAACCTTAAATGTTTGCCAATCCTCAATTAGAGGAAGAAAACGAGAAATAATAGAAAAAATCATTAAAAACATAAAAAAATCAAAAAGATATATAAAGTTTGTTCGAAGAACAGCCCTTAATCTAAAAAGAAGTAAAGCTTCCAGCTATTCCTGAAACAAACTAAGAAAAATCTAAATAAAAAGAAAAATAAAAATCTTTATTTTCTGAGGAATAAAGCATGCAGGAGTAGATATAAGAGTAAAAGCCATAGAAAAAGAAAGAAATAAAGAAATAAGATCTATTTGAGTAAGAAGAAGAATCTTAAGAAAATTCCCTTCAGCAGTAATTAATTAAGCAAAAGTAAAAATTCTAGAAGCAAAAGCAATCTTTATTTAACGAAGAGAATGTTGAAGATTAATAATTATCAAAGAGATAAACTTAGTCCATTAAAACTGAGCAACCTTCTTAATAGAGGAAATAATAATTTTCTTTATTCAATCAGAATGAGGAAGAAGAGGAAGAAAAACCCAATTAGAAGTAACCAGTTAAAAAAGAAAAACAGGATATCTAAGATTTATTTAGTAATATGCTTGATGCGAAGATTTAGAAAACTGATAAAGAAAATCTTTTAGCAAGTGGTAAGTAATAGAAAAAGAAGAAGTAAGGAATATTTGGAAATGAAGATTACCTTTTAGAAGATGAAGGACCACCTCCATCTATAATTAAATAGAGTTAGTAGAGGAAATCTATTTAGCAACCTTTAAAATAAGAGCCTCAAAAATAGAAGATAGTAACTAAAGGTGTAGGCTTTGTTGATCCTTTATCTAGCTTACAAGAGACAGTAGCAACACAACCTTAGCAATCTAAAAATCCTGAAGTTCCAAAACAGCAATCGCTTTTTAGTGAAAGTTTATTTGACTAACCTTAAGTGTAATAAAAATAACAACAACCTTAAAAGTAAGCACAGGAGCCCTTTACCAAAAAGGAAGCTCCATTGCAACAAGATCAATTATTCGAAGCAATTTCAAAAAGTGCAAGTGCAGCAAAGAAAAATTAGGCCTCCAAAAAGTTGTTTGAAGACTCGGATTGATTGATTTAAAGTATCTTTATATTTCATTAATTAGATTAAAATTAATTCACTCTTTTATCCTTTCTTTACTTCTAAAGTTAATAGTTTTAATGCTTAAATTAATCTTAAGAGGTTTGAACATAAAGATATAATTCCATCAGACAAACTCACCTTTTATATTGTAGAAATATCATGAAAATAATTACTTTTGTATATAGTTTGCTTATGAGTACTAGAACTATTAATATGCTTTTATTATTATATTTTCCTGATTTAGTATTGGAGGAATATTATAATGAAAAGCTTGCAAGATAAGATAATAGTTATCCAGATCTTGTTATCAAAGGGATTAGATTAGTTAATCATCATAATCCCATTTAGATAAAGCGCTAACTTTTTATAGAAATAGAGATAAGAAGAGGTGAATTAATAAATAAGCCTAAGCAAGGCTATATATATCTCCAAACGGACATAGATAAAAAGAATTTTTATTTAAAAATGCTATTTTGACTAGCATTATTATAGATAAGCTTAGCCTCATATATAAGAGAAGGTAGGAGAGTTTTGATTCTTCTAGATGACTGAAAAATAGTTTATACCCACGCCAACTTTATAGAATCAATTAAAGCGCTTAAATATATCGTTGATATTGACATGGCAGCAAGCTTTTCCTTAAAAATAAAGGAGTATGATGAATTCCTTTATAATACTATCATACTTATGGCTCCTTCTACTGGGTAATTTTCTTAATCTATAACTAATGATTTAATATATGAGTTTTTTGACTCTGGAGGTAACTTAATGGTTTTTGGAGATACAGATGTCAGCTATAATACAAGATGAATTGCTAACAAATTTGGATTGGATTTCTTTGTGGTAGGAAATAGAGTTTACTAGAAATACAAAAAGGAAAAAGTTGATGATGTTAGAGATGCATGCTTAACATCCAAATATGTTAAGAAAGCACCAATAATACCTTCGATGGACTAACCTGTTTATTTCAGAGGACTTGCAATGCATAAGCATCCAAACAACACTTTAATAAGAACTGTACTTCGTGGATAAGATAATTGCTACTCATAAAACGAGCTTAAGTAAGGAGAAAAGCATTCTATAAAAGGCTGAGATCTTATATTTATATCTAGCTTTTAAGGGTTAAATAATGCTCGTGCTGTTTTTTTGGGTGGGATAGATATATGCAGTGATTCTAATTACAAATAGTATCCAGGTAACAAGTAGTTTATGGAATCTTTAATATAATGAAACTTTAATATGACAGGTCGGTTAAGATATCACTCTATAACACATTATACCATTCATAACAAAGTTACTGATAAGTAAATAGAACCAGGTTCATTACCCAAAGGAACTAAGGAAGGAATTTATAAAAAATTTGATGAAATATATTTTTCAGTCGATATTGATATTTTCAATCCTTAAATTAAGAAATGATAGCCATATGAAGCAAAAGATTTATAGATTGAATATGTTATGCTAGATCCTTACTATAGACTTAATCTAACTCAAAAAGTAAATACTTCTACTTATTATGCTTCATTCTAAGTCCCTGATTAACATGGCACATTTAAATTCAGACTCGATTATAGAAGAACAGGTTACAGTTGGTTGCATTTTGAAGATGTAGCTCCTGTAAGACATCTTAAACATTCTGAGGTAGAGAGATTCGTGAAACCAGCTTATCCCTATTACGCAGCAGTGATTTCGTCAATCCTAAGTTTTTTGATTTTTACGACTCTAGTTTTTTTGAATAGTTCGAAAGAAAAGACTGAATGATACTTTTTTAATTTTAATAAACATTTAAGTAAGCACATAGACTTATATAAAGATACATAAGATAGTAAATGTATGATAATACCATTCTAATAAATTTCTATTATGTGATATTTAAATAGAAATTAGACTATGAAAATAAAGATAGATTCAATTAAATATTCTAATATCATTTTATAAAAATGCCTTACAAATTGAAAGGTAAAAACGCATTATTACTAAATATTACATTATTCTTATTTCATTTGCATTAAAGTAAAGTTGCAAATGAATTTCCTTAATAGAAAGTAAATAATTATTATAAATAATCAGTCTACCAATTAGCTTAAGTCAGCAGCATCTTTTACTTTTTTCAATGTTAACACTTTATGGCTTTGCATAAATAAGTTTACAGCTTTATTACAAAATTTGTGGCTTTTTCCTTTTTATGGCTAGATTAGCAATATCTTAAAACAGGTTTTCTATTCCTTTGTTAGTTTTAGCAGAAGTTTTATAAAAAATAGCTCCGAATTTAGAAGAAAGTTCTTATATTTCTATGAAAGATTAGCTATTTTCTTCAACTAAGTCTATTTTATTACAAACTATCGCTATGATGCAATCTGTTGGTCCTTTATCTTAAACTTCGCGTATTCATTTCTTGACTCCTTTGAAAGTCTATGGATTTGTAATGTCACAAACAACAACAGCAGCAGCAGCATCTTTATAATACATTTGTATCAAACTACGATATTTTTCCTGACCTGCAGTATCTCAAATTAGTAACTTAAAAGAATTTTCATTAAAGGTAATAAATTTACTCATAAAAGCAGCTCCTATTGTAGAATCCGAAGTAGGGTTAAAAGTATCAGTCACGTATCTCTAGACTATAGATGATTTACCTACATTTGAGTCACCTAAAAGAACAATTTTTAATTCTTAAGTTTCCATTTAAACCTACCAATATTTAATTATATAATAATAGCTTAGTTTATTATTATTTTAAAATACCATTATGTTCCTACTTTAAGTACAATATACTTAGGGAAGTACCATCATATTTTGCTTTTAAGTTATTAACTAAATTTTATATTTCCTTTAGCTTTTTATTTAATAACTAATTCCAATATATTCCATAGAGGAATAATTAGAGCTATTAGATTTTAGCATTGATACAAATTAAAAAACTAATAAATCTTAGTTGTATCATATGATTTCTAGTATTTAATGGCAATAATAGTAGTTTATGATTGCATGAGATTTTCTATTATAAATATCGCTTTTGTTTCAATCCCTTTCTTATAACTAACTAAAATAGTCTCTTTAGAAATTGCTAGCAAGAAGAATAATTTTAAAGCACTACAATTACACCTCAATAACCTAATTGAATATAATAGATATTTATTATAATACTTGTATAATGATACCTTATAATGGCTTACTTCCTATTATTAATATCATTATATATATTATTCCTCTTAGACTTTCTCAAAGTGACTGCTTTTATTATTACTTCTTTATATATTTACTAGGTTAACCAATTAAATGATACCAATTTAGATTTGCTAAATTTAAATATAAAGCCTAAACATATTTAGAAGAATTAAATAGTTTAATTTATTGAATAAGAACATAAAAAGTATAACTTTTCTTTGCTTTTACTTAGTAAAATTTGTTTTAGTTGAGTAACAAAATTATGGGTGATCTATAGGATAAAATATTACTTAGTAATGGAGCTAGTCAATAATATCTGCTTGTAATAGTGTTACAAAAAGCAAAATAACGAAGATTGGAGATATAAAGTTAAATAGATTGAATCTTATTTTTGTTCAAAATTAAATTTATTTCAATGCACTAAACTATTCTTGGTCTAGAGCCAACACCATAAATATAAGTTATTTATATAGTTAAGTAATTTAAGTATTTACATTTATAATTAGGAGAAAATTATTGATTCTTTCCAAAAATATATCTATTAAGTTACAAAAAAAGCAACATCTAAATTTAAACTTGTTAAGAAATATAATTTCCTCTCAATTTCCTTTGTATTTACTTTTTCAAAATAAAGTTAAAGTGGACTTACACTTCAGATTTTAATTAGTAAATGATTCAGTTAACTTTATAACTGCTAGCATTAGTAATTTCTAAGCAAATAATCTTTAAAGATAATTAAAATTGTATTAGAAATGATTTTTTTATATTGCCAAAACAATGTAATAACTTTTTCAATTAAGGCTTACCAAGCACATATTAAATTTTAAGTTTACTTAATATTATTTTGGGCAAATTGTTTCGTAAATCATAAATATCATGGTATAAAATCTTAAAGCATTAAAAAAATTTATCTTAGATTGGTTACTTTTTTGTTTTATAGTAAGATAAATTTCAAAATATTATCGCTTAATTATTTTTTAGTTTAATTTAGTATGAAGTAATCATCTAAAAGCATTCCCAGATGGCATTAAAAGGGGAGATAGAGGCTCGAAATCATTTATTTTTTCTGTCTTTGCCATAAAAACTGGTATTTACTTGCTATCATAAATTTCATCCAGCTACAGAATTAATAATTACTTGCATTTATAGTCTCTTCTTAACACTTTAAGGTCTTAAAGGGATTCTAACTTTATTATTTTTATTCTAATTTTCGATTTAGAAGTTTGCAAGTTATTAGGAAGGAGTGAACTAATTGTAAAGTTCTTATGTGAATTTTCGCTCTTCTGTCTTGTTTTTGCATGCTCCATGCTTAGCCTCTGCAATAAGCTTGAAAATTCTGACTTTCTATTTTACTCTAAGTGCGGTCCTCGCCGTCTTTGTATCACTTCATTCGAAGCAATTGAAACTTTGAAGCGATTCTCGCTAAGAGCCTAAATATTATTTACTTCTTATTTGCTGAATAACGTTAGAAGGTATAGTCAAACTAAAGAAGTTACTATTTCTTCTAGTTATATTTTCTTACATCTATGAAAATAGAAAACTATTCAGATCACAACTCTGCACTTTGTTATTACTGCGAAACTTTAGAGTTTTTCTAATTGCAGAGATGCGGGGAGTATGTTCTATGTAATTGTCATATCCTCTGTAAGTTTATAACCCTAATCTATGGATATTAGCAGGAGTTAGCAATCTTAATGCTTGCTATAAACTTGAATCGATTTCGTACATCAGCTAAGGATCTCGTAACTATTGTTTTAACAAATCTTTATTTTTCACTTTATCTTAACCTTCTTCTAATAATTTCAGTCTCTATTTTAGAATATTATCTTCAGACTTTGGCTTTTAATCTATCCATTTTACGTTTCTAGCCTAATTTATTTAACTAGTCATAATTAACTTAGAAACTGGCTATTCTACATTGTTTTGGCTTTTATTTTCATAGCGATCATTACAATCCGACTTTTCCCTTTAAAGCGACGACATAAAGCTAACCTTTCTATTAAAGACTCTCTAATTGTCTCCTTCAGTATTTACATTTTAATCACCTTCTGCATTCTTTTGGCAATTTGCTAAGATGAACAAAAATTCTGAAGGTTTAAGATAATAATCACCTCTAGTATTTAGCAATCAAAATTGAAGTTTTCTATCACTTATTTAAAAGTCTAAGCTTCTTAAGGAGTTTTAAATAGTTTTCAGTTCTCTATGTATTTTATTTATCGAAAATCCATTTTGCTCATTTTCCTTTTCGTTATTAGTATCTTGCTGTATTTTCTACTTTTACAGTGTTTTAAGCTTTCTCTTATTAATTCCCATACTACTACCCTTAGGACGACAAAAAAGCTTATAAGCAGCTTCGATATCGTTAACATTCAATATCCTATTAGAACTTAAATAAAGAGCTGCCTTTATAGTCTCAAAATTATGTTAAATCCTTTTGCTATTTGTTGCATAAGGAAGCAGATTCTAGAAAGTTTTGTTCTTTAAAATTGCAAAAACACTTTGAATCCCTACTACAATCCAATCTTGCATCGTATCTTTCTTTGACTAATTTTAAGAAGAGTAAAACATTTTAACCCAAGATCTGTATATCTCAGACATACCAAGACTTGATAGCAATTACTTTAGTTTTTTAATGGAGATAGTACCAGTCATTTGATCTTCTTCTACAATACCTAGTACTTTTTCATGGTGTTACATATTTTAGTAATTTTGCTATAGTTTTACTATTAAATGCCTATTTAAGCTAGATCTATTACAGGACACTTATACACTTAACCTTTTTATTTACTTATATTCTCTAACTACCTAGCAAAGCTTAAAGCTGAGTCTTCATTCCTTATTTTTAGAGAGATATTAAAGGAAGTAAAATAAGCTTTAGAAAGGAAACCCAAAGCAAAAATTTAATACAATTAGCTAATTTTATAAACTAGCCTTGAGTTATGCTTTAGGTGCTAGCTTTAACGCTATTAAGTAATTATCATAGATTACGTTAGATTATCTTAGAAATAACTTATTTAGAATCTTGTTAAAAATTAGCCCTAACGTTAATCTTAATCCCCGTACCTTAATTATATAGTGGCAATGTAAAATAGTATAACTAGATAACAATAGAATTGAGAGTGATGAGATTTGGTTGATAGACTTATAAAGAGAATATGATAATCAAATTTATATCATTAACATTCTCATTTTTTGAGAAAGGACTTTGAATTATTCTTCCCTGTCAAATTCCTTCTTGCTGTTTCTAACTGTCTGTAAATTATTGAAGGCTAGTCCTGAGATGATCCACCGAGAGTACCTATCCATGTTGTGAGATTTGAAATTCCTTAAAAGACATCTATAGTGGAAAGAAGAGAGGAAGTGATGAAAGAAGTGAAACCCAATCTTAGTCCTTGTATTACTTAGCCATCTTTTTTGATTTGAAGGTAAGGTTGAACAATCTAAAGTTAAAAATTACCAAATCAGATAGACCTTTTCCAAATGTAAAAACAGTTTTGAAAGGACCTAAAGATGATAATAAGTTCAATATCTCAACATACTTATTTTCTATAAAATGATCCTCTATTTTCTGGAGTAATTTCTCTTGAAGCTTACAAAGAGGAACACTCGTTATCTTGATACTTGGGATTTAAATTTATGCATCTTCAATTTAAAAAGTTTTGATAGCTATTTCTCCTATAGATTGCAACTTATTCGATTTTTAAGGGTAGTAGTCAAGCCGAATTATAATAGGAGTTACTTCTAAACAGCTCATGAAAAGACAGTTATTACAGTTATGTATTTCCTGCACTGTTGAATATTTATTAGTGAATTCTAAATTATTAGCTTGTATTTACTTTTTATTCTATTCAATCGATATTTAATTCTCTATAAACTCTTGGATAAATTCTAAGGATAAGCTAGAAAAACAAAGATGCATTGGTAGAAGGTAAACGCTCATTTATCAATCCAATAAATCACTAACTCCCGGACTGACTCAAACGCTTCTTATTTCTAATTTAAATTGCATATCTTCTGAAATTTTAAGTTCAGTGCTATTGAAAGTATCTAGAATTTTACGAACTGAAGATTTAGCTATTTCATCATTTATTACAAAGCTTTCACTTGTAAGAGTGAATCTCCAGTAAAAGTTCATACTAGATTTGGGGAATTTTGTTAACACTGTTCCTAGATTCTTAAATATTATTTAAATCTTGTCTGGCTATCTTTTCTGAATTTTTTCCCTTTGAGGTATTTAATAAAGTACTTGCTTTTTAATTCTTTGCTATTATTTATACTAAGCACTGAAGTAAGAAGTCAATGGTACTTTCTGATTTTCTCCAAATAAGTCCTAACTTTATTATTATTCCTATTTCTTGCTCTACTGAATCTATTTAAGCTATTTAATCTCTTAACTTTCTTCATCAAAATCAAAGTCTAGGCCTTTAAAAACGTTTATCACTAAACTGTTCACAGAAAAGGCTAGTCTTATTTAGGGACTTCCATGGATGTTTTTATTCAATTTATGGAATTGATGATCACATGGTTGGTTCTAGTTCTAAATAACAGGGAGTATATGACTGTGAATGATTTAAGGAACATCTTCATTCCAAATTGCGAAAGAAGTATTTATTACTTTCAAATTTTTTTCTTAACCTTAGTTTGCCTTTTACTGCTATTATTTCTCTTCTTCAAATTCCTAATCTTTTTCTTTTTCTTTTTCTTATTTTTGCTTTTAGAGATTCTAAAGAGATGAGATAGGTTAAGGCTTATCTAGAAAATTAGCAAGATTAAACTATTTCTACCCTGAGTTATTTACTATTTTAGGGTCTTTAGATCTTTATACTTCTTCATCACTTGAATCTATTGATTAAGCACTTATTTTTCTTTTCCCTTAAAGTTGTTTCTACTACAAGTTCTACTTTATTATTTCTCCACATTCCGCACTTTTTAAAATCAGTTGAATAAAGGTTTAAAGAGAATCGCTACAGAACATTATCTGCACCATATGCACACTAAAATGAAGGTCGAGGAAGTTAGAATCGATTAAGTTTTGAGTAGAGTTTGATAAATAAAGTGTATCGGTAACTTTTATACATGAGCAGCTATTTAGCACACATTCTTCTTACTGATTAACAGTAAATTATATTTTACAGTCCATACTTTTCTTTATGTATGTTAGATAAATTTCTATGTTATCTATGCTTATGAATTACTCAAATCCAAGCTTCATCAATATTTCTTCTAAGTTAATTACAAAGTTAGCCTCTTTTAGTAGCCTAATAATGATACTAGGGTTTTTTTCTAGGGATTTATCTTTTTTATAATTGAGTAATTTTAACTATAAGTCTCTAAAGCCAAAATGTAGACCTTTTGAAGGAGATCTACTTACAATAGCACTAGAAAAGGATATATTTTATGCTGAGAGGATACCTCTAATAAAGCTATCATGAATAATATAATCTATATATATTTCAGATATGCTAACATGAATTATTGTAACATTCTGCTAAGATTCACTATTAGAATCATCTTAACTATCCTCTAAATCAAAAAATTAAGCCACTCTGGAAATTCATTCATATTCATTGTCAGTAACCTTTACGATCATTCCCTACATGCTTAAGTTTATTTTAACATTCTGAATCTAAACAATATCAGATTATGCTTCAACATTTGCTGATTCTTCTTCGGATTCGTTAGAAGAATGAACAGCTATTGAAATATCTGGATCTAAATTGGAAATAAGTCTATCCATACTTTCATGTTTTTCTATAGTTATTAGTAATTCTATACTTTAGTCTTGCTATTATTAAGAGGGTTGATAAATATTAGAAGTATATAATATAATTTTTTATTCATTTTAAGAAATAAATTCATCAAAATCTATTTACATTTGATCAGTCAATTTGCTTGATATATTTTCGAAGATGATCTGCTTATTTTTGTATAGCCAATGCTTATTTTCTAATGCAATTATTTTCTATACCTATATTGTAATATAGTTTTGAGTATTTTATTGGTATCCTTTTATGAACTAAAACGAAAAGTTGTGAAGCATAAATTTAATCATCACATTTCTATCATCTTCAAATAAAACTTTTTCTTAGGATTATTATGTATTTTATTTTTCTTCTTAAGTAATCTGTATCTAAGGTTATTGTTAAGGTTATACTGATTGCAAGGTTTAAAAATCAGTTTAGGGCATTAGGAACTACGGATATTATTGCTACTGCTGTTTCTGCATGTCTTCATACATAGAATTTTCTGATTTTTGCTACTATATGTAAATAGATTCAATTTCATTTTATTAAGAAGAAAGCTTCTATTTTTCAGGAGATTAATAACTCGATTAAACTAATTCGTCTTCCTACCTATTTTCTTGTAAGGAATTTTTGTCCAATAAGAGTCAAATAGCGTTATCTATCTAAACTTAAAAGCATAATTAGTTAATGTCAGTTTTATTCTTTTCTACTTTTTCAGGAACGGAGTGAACTGAAAAGTTTTGCATAAAAGTAAACATTTGTTAAAGTTCCAATTCGTCACACCTAAGACAAAGATAATTCATAGAGATATGGAAAAACAAGCTACAGCTTCCTAAGCTTTCTATCTCTCTTTATATATTACGGATTATTAGTTTCTTTTATTACTTTTTTTCTTCCTGTCCTTCTAAAATCACTTTGATCTCCTCTTCTCCACTTTGAACTTGTCTATAAAGGTTTTCTTTATCAACCCCCTAATATTAAGAAAACTCCCTTATATTTTACTAATGCTAAATTTAATTTTCTAATTCAATGGAAGTTAAGTAGCTAATTCCTTCTTCTTGTTGTAATTAGTTTTGCATGAAAGTTCTACTTTCGATAAAAATGAGCAATTGGTTTAATTAGCAAATTAATTCAAATCTACTCTTGCTTTCTCTTAAGTAGCTTAAATATAACTTTAGATCAAAAACTAGATCTAATTTAAGGACAGATTTTATGTTTTAAGCATATTGAATTTATTATACTATTCTGGGGGAGTTTTTTAGCTCTATATTTTGGAAATCAAATACAAAAGATGCTAATTATTAAGAACTACAAGTACAGTATTATTAGGATTGAAATAAAGCTTTGGAATAAGTTGACATCTCCATTCTAATAAAAGGGCAGTGAATATTAATATCTCTCTTAATTACCTTAAGGATATTCTTCTTAACTAAGGACTACTTTTAAGGAGCTTCGCTTTACATTTGAGACGCACTATTAAGCTGTTACTTCTATATTTTATCTCCTTCTTTTAAATTTACTTATGCATTCTTATGTACTCCAAAATAAGACTCATTATACGCATTAATTGCATCTACAGGCTTGAAGAAATAAAGCAAGTTTTCAATGGTAATTAAGTTAATCTAAGAAAAGACTCCTAGAAGTTAGCATTTTATTTATTCTGTTATATTCTACTTTTCATTCATCTGTTAGATTTGCTTCTCTATGTCAATTTAGATAGCCTATTCCCTTTAAAATTACTTGTCTCCTTAGTAAACTTCTGATAAATTTGGAAGTTGATTTTGTTGAACTAAGTAACTTTCTTACTTATTTACAAACTTAAATACCAAGCGATTACAAAAATGCATCTTAGTTAAGTCAATATTCCATTTGCTAACTATTTAACTATTAGGAATGTAGAATTTTCTTCTTTAGGTTTTTTAATTATCAAGTGGATTATAAGTTGACTAAAGCTCAGCTGTGAAATTATCTTTAGCAGTTTAGAACATCATTGTAGATTCCATTTTGGCTAATTAACTCAAAACATACTCATTTATTTCCACTTGCTCTATTTAACACTGTATCTTCTAAGAGTTCTAATCCTTCTAAACAATAGTCTTTTATTATACTCTAGTGATATCTATCACAATATGTGATAAAGGAGTTGGATGATTTTTCCCAGTTGCTATCAAGTTCTAAAGCTATTGATTCGTATTCTATTTTGGCTCCAAAGTTCAAAATCTGCTATAATCTTATGTTTAAGCTTCTTCAGTTAAGAGAATAACCTGGGTTCGAATTATAATTATCTAAAACTCATTCTTTGAAGTTGAAATAGCCTCCTTAATGATAGCCTAGTATTCTTATAGATTCTCAGTTAGTTCATTCAAATCTAATAAAGTGAAAGACTATTAAGATTTTTCTTCTTCAAGAGATTGTTAATTTGGAGAATCTACTTCTTCTCAAGAAGTTTTACGCTCATTTTATTCAGATGGGATATCCACATTTCTAGTGTTTTCCTCAACTACTTTGATAATATAGTAAAGCTAAATTGGACTTATTATACTCTAAATTGTTCTAGCAGTTAGCTCTACTTAAATTCCTCTTATTTTCGATCACTTAAATTAAATGTTTCAAGGGTTTACATATCCTGAGTAAAAAATACAAGATGGCAGTGATCCTTCAATATGTTCTAAAGACATATAATCAAGTGAATTTTTGATGAGATGTATTTGAATTCCCTTTATTTCTGATTCTTTTATTATCTCATTTTATAACGTACTTTTATCTTAAAATTCTATTAAATTTATATTAAGGACTAGAGTAGGCTGCTCGATGTTCAGTCCAGCTTGTAGTACTCTTACTTAGAAGTTTGTTATTTAAATTTGAATGTTACTCAAGATTTTATCTATTAAACCTTGTAAAGCAGTAGATCCTTCTTGAGTAGACTCTTATAGTTTTGTTTTGTTTGCTTCTTTTTTAGTTTAGAATCCAAAGCCACTGCAATAGCTTGGTCCTATCACTATGTGTACATCTTATATGTCTACAACTATCTTTTCTCTTAAAATCTTAGTTATTGACTTAGTACTTATTGTTACTTTCTTCACAAAGGCTTTGTAAACATGAATGGGGGAGATTCCTAAGAGCAAGGATGTTGATTTAGGATTTAGTTCTATATCTCTAAGTTCCAATTTATTTTGCTTAATACTAAACTCTATTTTTGGCAAAGGAGGCTACAAAAGTCCTCCTAGAACTTTATGCATAACATAGTTAACAAAAGCATGCAAAGGTTTTAAAATTACCGATGACATTTTTATGATAAAAGGAATATATTGCTTATTTAGCTATAAAAGACCTTCATTTCATACTTCTCTACAACTTTAGTTTAATATATAAGTACTGATCAATATAAAGGTCATCCTTTGTAAAACTATTATCTTTAACTAGAATAAACATTTTTAGTAGGATGATACTTACTTATTTATTATTTCTTTATATATTGAACTTATATGGTAAAAGTTAAACCTATAGAACTTTATTATTATATTTATCTATTAGGTTGTTGTATGTTGCTTGGTGCAGTTCTCAAAACATCTTCTTAACTAATTGTAGGATAAAATAATCCTTTACTATATAAATAAAAATAAGCTATTTAAGCCTTACTTATTTATTTGCATTTTATTATTTAGACTAAATTAAATTTGGACTATCTTATATTTTATAACTTAATTCTAATTTATACGCTAACTAATTAATAAGCATGCAAAGAAAAGATAATAAAATAAATATAGTAATTTGATTTAAACTAAGTTAGTTAATAAGATCTAAGTATGACAGTTATATTATAATAGCATTTTCATAGGTTTTCATAGTATTAATGATATTATCTTATATTTAATTAATTTTAACTATAAGGGTTAGGGTCATCTTTAATTAAAGGAAATGTTTCCTCAAATTAAAGACAATAAAAGTTTCTATATTCAATACTCAACTGTACATGTCTTCATCTGAATCAATTTCAAACTGAGGTAATTCTTCTTTCTCTTCAATAAGTTCATAGAATTGTTCTTCTATCTTCTTGTAATTTTTCTCCAGCTTATCTAAACAAATTCTAAAGTCATTGTTGTCCTTTTAAAGCTATTTATTCTGTTACTATTAATTACCAAGATCCTGTTTGATTAGTGTCACACTTGAATCATCTAATATCAGCTTCTTTCTGTAAATACCTCCAAAGTAGTTACAATATAGCCTCCTTGATGTTCCAAATTCTTTACGGTGCTGCTCAAGCACTCTTCTTCACTTCGGACATTAACTCCAAAAATGTCCAGCCTTTTGACAACAATAGCAACGTTTTATTAAGGGCTTGAATTAAAATTTTTATTCTGTTATCATTTTCAATTTCCATCTTTTCTGATTGAAGTTAGTTTTTTTTGATTGGTAATCGAATTTCTTCTTTAATTTTCTATTGATTTGCTTCTAGGTTTTTTTCTAATAGTTCAAATTAGGAAGTTAGGGCTTCAATTTAAAACTAAACTTTACTTACCAAGTCTTGATTTTCCTTTTTTCTATCTTAAAAAAGAAGCCGAAGATTCAAGTTTTCCGCCTTCAGGATCTATATTTTGATATTCATTTTCTCAATTAATGAATAAAGCTAAATAATGTCTTGCTCGTGGGGTTTCTCAAGCTTTTTCAGTTTGCTAGGAAATTCCGTATTTCCCAATCTTTAACAGGAGTAGATTTATCTTTTTTGAATTCTTGGTTCTTGTTAGTTAACTGAGACTTAAGATTGATCTTTAAGGTTAGAATTCAAGGTTTAGATTCCCGGGTTTTTTTCCATTAAAAAAAAATGATATTATCTTATATTTAAGCTTTATAGATTAAGTATTTATATTTTAGCTTATTTTTAATTAGCTTAGTTGCTTTAAGGAAATTTCTTTTATAATATAATTTTTCATTTTATTTGTTTTTAATATAGCTATTATTATTGTAACTTTTATATCTTTGATTAGAATTATATTGCAAAGTATGCTTCAATCATCTATAGTATTTCTATTATATGATTTTCATTTATTTAGATTGAGATGACAGCTAGTCTTATTTTAAATTTTAATGTTTATTATTTGCAAAGTTTTTATATAACTATCTTTATTTTCATAATGCCATAATCATTTAAACTTATTTTAATTTATTTCAAACTTATTTTATAAGCTTAATCATTTGAGAAATGCTCATATCATCGACAACTTTAATTTAATAGTTATCACTTGATATAGTTATATAAAAATATAAAATATTATCTATTTAATTTAAAATAGATTTAGCCAGTCAAACTCTTTATTTATTAATCAAGCTTCACAATTAAAAAATATTCTTAATTTTTTATAAATTTAAAGTCTGTTATACTAGCAAAGTAGCGCTTATTTAATTTGTTCTATAAGCTATTATAACTTTTTATTTTGCGTGAAAGGATTTAGTATACTAATTCTATTATGTATTAATAATTTTCCTCTCTTTGCTTATGTAAAAATTTATTTAATTTAAATGATTTAAACTATTTATATATAATATAATATCTATCTATTTAACTGTTTGAAGCTTCTATTTTATGAAAAATATATAGAGAATATGGTCAATAGATTATAAAATGTTATTAAAAGGCATTGAAAATTTCAATTCCCCTTTTACTAAACCAATTCAAATTATATCTAATATTTTTCATTTACTACTATTTATGTAAGATATTATAGCTTTTAGGAATCATTGAGCTCTTCATTTAGTAGTAATTATTATAAGCATTCCTTGATCTTTATACATTTGAAAAAGTCAATATGATAATTTGAATTGAGGCTTTTCATTTATATTATTAATATTTATATTTCTGTAAATTTAAAAACAAAGGCAACTCCAATAAAGTATCTTACTAAATTTAAATATCTTCAAATTTCCTTAGTTTAAATATTATAACTTGTAATTTAAGCAAACTTTCTAAATAATTATTATTTCTAGGCTTTTATTTGATTTTTTATGTTTTATTCTATTAGAATTGTTTTGGATATATTATTTTTAATCATTATGTTTTTCTAATATTATATATAATGGAATGGAAGTCGGTTATGGTTAGGAGAACTAATAGATAATCTGGTGCAGTGTATACTGCATTGTGAGTTAATCTCACAATAGATACCACCACGGAGAGAGGTGGAAAAGCTCGGAAGAAACGAGCCTAACTTGCCCGAAAATTCTCGCTATCAGTTGAAAGCTTGACTGATGGGTCTACTGATGACTTAACAACTAATTCTTATTTGGATCATATTCAAGAATACTGGAGCATTTGGTTCAAGATTCGAGAATAATCTTTAATAAGTGGATTCCCTATTTGGAGAAGCTGACGTGACTCATTGGATAGCTAGATCGATAACAAGAAGTATGAGAACATTTTTTCTTAATATTAAATATTGATATTGAAGGGCTACGAGCCAATGAGGTGTTACTTGCTCTATAATCATCTTTATTTATTATTTATTTATGATAAAAATGGCTCCTAAGAAATAACTCTGGAAAAATTTGCAGGATATCGACTAATAAATCTCGCTTATTGAAATTACTTCCTTGAGGCAGCAAATAAAAAATTTAGCAATAATTCTAAGACTTAAATTAACGAATAAATTCTAAACTATACTATACAACAACTATAAAATGAAAACCAATAATTAAAAAAATTAATACTAAGGTGTCAAAGTCGCAAGTTAATTAAGAACAAGAAAAACGGAGTAAAAAATAGAAGAAATTAATAAGCTGAACAGTTATGTATCATTACTTTCCCATAACAATCCTTGTAACGATACTATGATAATTGAAGAACAGAATGAATAAACTCTTTCGAATCTAAAAAAAATATTAAAAATGTATAGAAATAGGTATGGCTCAAATAATTGTAAAAAAAATGCTTCTACTGATAGAATATTGGGTATATTTTTAGAAGATGGAGGTATTTTTACAAGAAACAAGAGGTAAATGCCTAAAAGATATGAAATCATATGACTAAATTGTGCTGCTCTCCAGAAAGAAAGATTTACAAGAAAAAGATATACAGTGGAAACTAATTACTATTAGATATAGATAAAAAGAGCAAAATAAATGTAAAAGCCAAAATGAACGGAGCAAGATTCCTGTGATCAAGAAAAGTTAAATTTGTACAAGCTGTTACATAATAGAAGAAGCAAGCTCTAAAGAAAATTGTAATGATCCTATGATCGCATGAGCAATCGCATGATCTAAAACCAATTTATAAATTTAACAATAATAAACCTATTAACGGTGATATCACTTTAAATTATCTTATCTGCCAGAATCTAATTTTTCTTATTAATTTTTTTATTTATACTATTTAAAATAAAAATCTATTTTATATCATTATGTCTATTCTTTTCAGCATATTTGGAAAATGTTTAAGTGCTCTTATTAATTTTTTGGTTGAATTTTTAAGCTTTTGGTATTACAATAATGATAATATTTAAGATGTTATTAAAGCTGCATTAAAAATGGTTGCTAAATATTAAAGTAAATTTAATACGAAATTATTAAGTTTTTAATAAGAAAGTAATGCAATATTCGTTTGTGAAATTAATGTAAAATAAATATGTCAGAAGGATTTAAAAAAGTATTATTCCGATATTTTAAGAATTGTGATCTAAAGAAACTTTAAATTTATCTAAAAACCAAATACTAAATAGAAATTATTACATCTAATTAAAATATTGACTAAGCAAGTTATATATTAATTACACTATGTAATACCTCCTGTTTTTTAGGGACCAGAACAATTTATCTGAAATAACTTATTAAAATATTGATTAACTTAAAAGAAGAAATTTAATTTTTAAAATGATAATTATAAATATTTGTAAAATTTTAGTAAACAAGTATAAATTTATTAGATTATTATTTCGAAAGAGAGAGATTTAAATTCATTTTAAAGCATGAATTAGGCCTTTTATGTAAAATAGTTTTCGGGAATCGGATTATAAAGTTTAAAAACAGAGAGCACTATAAATACTTTAGTAATAGCTCTAATTATAATCTAATATCAATCATAGGTTTAAGGGATAAAAAATATTAAATAATAAAATAATTAATAAAAAATATCGTTAGAGAGTATTTCACAGAAATTTCTCTTAAGGAAATATCAAAGCTTCTTATTTCAAAATAACTATTCATAAAATGTTTAGTAAGAAATAACAAAAGATAAAAAGAGATTACTGCAAAATATTTAGAAAGAAAAATCAAAGGCTATATTGTATAATATCAAGGATTATAAAGATTAGAAATTTTATGATAAAATAACAATAATTACAAAAAAAATTAATCAATATATAAAATCTATGGGGTAGAGAAACTTAAATTTTTTTAAGCCTTAAGACAATATTGAACTTAGATGAGAAGGGGTCTCAATACTCCCATGCGTTCAAAATTTTTTATATAAATAAATAAATTGGATTTATAGAGCGCGTAGCACTCTCGTTGGTGCGCAGCTCTTTAAAAAATGTTTCATACTGACAAGAATGTTTATTACTGATAAAATTATCAGATACTGATAAACCTTGTTCAATACTGGTATAATTATTCAGTACTGATAAAAATGTTCAATACTGATATAATTTCAGAATACTCGTGATCTTTAATACTTGCTGGAGGTCCAAGGACATGGCAGGATTGTGTCTTATTGCATCACCAAAGCAGAGGACGACATGTGTCAATTATGGGTACTTAACTTCCCCAACCTCTGATGAAGATGACCTTGTTGTTCACCTTCGAACAACTATATATATAATAAAATGATATATAAATGCTTTTAAATTACTCCCTAATTTTAAAAAATTCTAAAAAAATTGATATTAACAAAGTTCGTAAAATGTTATCAAAATCATTTTCACCTTAATAGCACATAGATTAATATGTTTAAGTTTTTTCCTTTATGAATAAGAAATTTATAAAATACATTGCATATTATATTATTAAAACAAATAGGAAATATAAATTTAGTGCTTATGATAAGAAAAGAAACACTTCAACGTTTAAAAAATAATTTATCCTTTATACTTTTAATAAAATATAAAAGTTTGAAAGTATTTATATTTAAAGTTTGCATGAATTCTATTTATTGGATTTTATTTTTAAATATTAAAAAAATCTTTAATGTATTTATTATCTCATAACTACTATTTTGTCCAGCTTCTATCTTATGCCTTAACTTCATAATAATAAATAGCATCATTCTCATTTGAACTATACATTCATAATTTATTCTTTTCATATATTCCATTATATCAAAATCAATAACTTAAACTTGGATATGATCCTCCGTTTTGTTAGATACTCTTTCAATCAAATGTTGGAGTTTATAATAATAGGATAAATTAAGTTTAGCAATGTTCGAGGATTTTCACCTCTTCATGCTGGACACCAGATTGCTCCAGTGTTAAAAATAAAGTTTTAGATGTATCTACTCCTCTCTCCTCCCATTACTCTTGTCATTTCCGGATCTAACCTTATTTCTTATTAAATTTTCTCTTGTAAATGTATCCTTATTCATTTAAGTATTATCTTTCTCCTATTTGTCTCTACTACATTTGTTTTTTCTTCCTCTACTGTGCTTGTATGGTTCTTTATTTATTCCAGTACTGCGTCTTGAAATAATGGAATTCCTTGCAGCATCTTCATAAGTGTTCTGTCGAATTGAAGTAGTAACATTTCTTGACTACTTTTTGGAGTTTAACCTTAGTCTTCCTATTGGTATCTTCAATCATCATTGGATCTCCCCTTTGTTCATCTAATTTCTTTTCTAGTATTTCCAGTCTAATACTCATATCAGATTGTTTCTGAAGCTAATTTTAGGATTAGATACTATGGTCTTAAGATATGTTTCAGAAAGCGCTTAGTTCTCTTTCTTAGGACATAAGTCTGTATTCTATTCCTTCAGCTAGGTTGAGTTTTTCCATCAGTTTCTCATTGTCCTTTCTCAGTTTCCTAACCTCTTCCTGGAGGTTTAGTACCACTTTGACGAGCTGTTCCATGCTCATCTGGCCAGAAGGATTGAATTTTGAGACCTCCTGGTTCAGAGAAGGCTTCATCTGCTTTCTGGGCTTCTCTTCTGAGGTTGGAGTTATCTCATGTGTTGTCTTCTGAGCTTGTTTCTGTTCCTCTTCAGGTTGTTAGAATTAAGAAAAAGGTTAGAGTTAAGGGTAAGAAGACTATCCAAGATTGGATTCAGGTTTCCTCTCCAACTTTTTGGAGGTGGTGTAGAAACCTCTTTTGAATCCTTCCATTTTTTAAATAATGTTAGAGTTTATTAAAGTTGATTTACACTATCAAATATATATATTTAATCCATTTCTTGAGCATATATTGCTGAAGTATAATTAGAAATTTTTAACATCTTTATTTAATTTGATTATTTTCATTGATTCGTTATCAAATCATAGAAAAATATAAAATCTTAATTACCAAATTCATAATTTCCACCAAACGTAAGAATCATATTATAGGCATAACTTGTTCCCTGAAAACGAAATTTATATGGATATTAAGCGATTTCCTATGTTTTATTAGATTATATATCACATGTTTCACAATGATTTGTTCTACTACCTGAAGAATCTTATCCTCCAATTATGAAAAGTAAATTCTTATTATCAAAAGATAAAGAAGTATATTTTCTAGGTAGTATTAATTTTAATTAGCATTAAATGCTATTATTCTCTAATTTTATAATATCATTTTAATGTTTACTTTAATCATTTCCACCTACATAAAAAAGTTAATTATTAATAATTTAGTATATGGAAGTAGTATCATTTTGTACTGATTGCAGATTTAAATAATCTAATCAGATCTAGTAAATGGTTAAGTTTATAAATTAAAATACTAAAAATATTAGAATTTGTTTTAATTCTTAAGTAAAATGTATAATTCTTTTAACTATTTTATGCTCTATTTAAATTTCTTTTTTAATAGGCTGATTCAAACTTCTATAATCATTCAATTATTATTAAACATAATTTATTGATTATTTTTCTAGATAGTTACATTTTTATTATTTTACAAATCTTTATTAAGATTTTTTAATTTCTATTCTTCTTAAGCTTTTTCTTCTCTAAATTGATAAAATTTCTTATTCTTTTTTTAGATTTCATCTTGAAAATTTTTAATTTATTAAATTCCTGGCTCTTTTTAACTCTTTTCTCTTTGAAGTTATTCTTCTAGATTTTTAGATTATTAAATCTTTTCAGACAAATGTCTTTAAAAATCATTTAGTTAAACTTAATTTTAGTCATTTTTTTAATTAAGAATTTATAAATTTTCCTCATAACTTTACTTTTATTTAGCAATATTTTCATATTCGTTTTGTAATAATCAGAATTTATGTTTATCATAAAATATGTCATTATAAGTATCTCAATTTTGAGTATATAATAAAAATTGTTTTTCTCTAGTTAATTCTCGATACACATTTATCATTCATTTCTTTAATCAAATTAGTTATAAGTTTTAGTTAAGCTAAATTAAATAAAAGTTTCAAAAGTCTCCTCCTTCATTGAGAAAAACTAATTTGATTTTTCCTATAAATTTTCAATATACTTTTTAACAGAAATAATTCTAATAATTTTTTATAAATTATAAAATTTATCATTTAATCTTTCATGAAAAATTGATTAAAAACATATTGATAGGTTTAAATTAATTTTTTCTAAAGTTTCTCGATTATAAATTACGTGTTTTATAACACATATTAAATCAAATTCTTGTGTTTCATTTTAAAATGAGTAAATTTGATTAATTTAAATTAATGTAAAAACATAGTTAATCTCTATATTTAATTAATTCGATAAGAGTCAAGAAATTTAAACAATAAGAGTGAGTAAAAAATAAAAGAAAAAGTAGGCGAATATTTTAAATAAATATTTAAATTTTTACAAGTGCATTGAAATAAATCCCGAAATTCTAATGTATATGCTGTGGCTATATCCAGTGATTCAGAGTTCATCGTATCGGGAAGTTATGATTATACGGTGAGACTATGGGACGTCAAGACAGGTACCTGTAAGACCATGAGTGGTCACACTAGTTATGTATCATCTGTGGCTATATCCAATGATTCAGAGTTCATCGTATCGGGAAGTTATGATTATACGGTGAGACTATGGAACGTCAAGACAGGTACCTGTAAGACCATGAGTGGTCACACTAGTTATGTATATGCTGTGGCTATATCCAGTGATTCAGAGTTCATCGTATCGGGAAGTTATGATTATACGGTGAGACTATGGGACGTCAAGACAGGTACCTGTAAGACCATGAGTGGTCACACAAGTTATGTATCTGCTGTGGCTATATCCAGTGATTCAGAGTTCATCGTATCGGGAAGTGATGATAAGACGGTGAGACTATGGGACGTCAAGACAGGTACCTGTAAGACCATGAGTGGTCACACTAGTTATGTATATGCTGTGGCTATATCCAATGATTCAGAGTTCATCGTATCGGGAAGTTATGATTATACGGTGAGACTATGGAACGTCAAGACAGGTACCTGTAAGACCATGAGTGGTCACACTAGTTATGTATCATCTGTGGCTATATCCAGTGATTCAGAGTTCATCGTATCGGGAAGTGATGATAAGACGGTGAGACTATGGGACGTCAAGACAGGTACCTGTAAGACCATGAGTGGTCACACTAGTTATGTTTCTGCTTTGGCTATATCCAGTGATTCAGAGTTCATCGTATCGGGAAGTGATGATAAGACGGTGAGACTATGGGACGTCAAGACAGGTACCTGTAAGACCATGAGTGGTCACACTAGTTATGTATATGCTGTGGCTATATCCAGTGATTCAGAGTTCATCGTATCGGGAAGTAATGATAAGACGGTGAGACTATGGGACGTCAAGACAGGTACCTGTAAGACCATGAGTGGTCACACTAGTTATGTATCATCTGTGGCTATATCCAGTGATTCAGAGTTCATCGTATCGGGAAGTCATGATAAGACGGTGAGACTATGGAACGTCAAGACAGGTACCTGTAAGACCATGAGTGGTCACACTAGTGTTATGTATGCTCTGTGGCTATATCCAGTGATTCAAAGTTCATCTTATCGGGAAGTCATGATTAGACGGTGAGACTATGGGACGTCAAGACAGGTACCTGTAAGACCATGAGTGGTCAAACAAGTTATGTACCTGCTGTGGCTATATCCAGTGATTCAGAGTTCATCGTATCGGGAAGTGATGATAAGACGGTGAGACTATGGGACGTCAAGACAGGTACCTGTAAGACCATGAGTGGTCACACTAGTTATGTATCTGCTGTGGCTATATCCAGTGATTCAGAGTTCATCGTATCGGGAAGTCATGATAAGACGGTGAGACTATGGAACGTCAAGACAGGTACCTGTAAGACCATGACTGGTCACACTAGTGTTGTATCTGCTGTGGCTATATCCAGTGATTCAGAGTTCATCGTATCGGGAAGTGATGATAAGACGGTGAGACTATGGGACGTCAAGACAGGTACCTGTAAGACCATGAGTGGTCACACTAGTTATGTATATGCTGTGGCTATATCCAGTGATTCAAAGTTCATCTTATCGGGAAGTTATGATTATACGGTGAGACTATGGAACGTCAAGACAGGTACCTGTAGACCACGAGTGGTCACACTAGTTATGTATATGCTGTGGCTATATCCAATGATTCAGAGTTCATCGTATCGGGAAGTTATGATTATACGGTGAGACTATGGAACGTCAAGACAGGTACCTGTAAGACCATGAGTGGTCACACTAGTGTTATGTATGCTCTGTGGCTATATCCAGTGATTCAGAGTTCATCGTATCGGGAAGTGATGATAAGACGGTGAGACTATGGGACGTCAAGACAGGTACCTGTAAGACCATGAGTGGTCACACTAGTTATGTATATGCTGTGGCATAATCCAGTGATTCAGAGTTCATCGTATCGGGAAGTTATGATAATACGGTGAGACTATGGGACGTCAAGACAGGTACCTGTAAGACCATGAGTGGTCACACTAGTTATGTATATGCTGTGGCTATATCCAGTGATTCAGAGTTCATCGTATCGGGAAGTTATGATTATACGGTGAGACTATGGAACGTCAAGACAGGTACCTGTAAGACCATGAGTGGTCACACTAGTTATGTATATGCTGTGGCTATATCCAGTGATTCAGAGTTCATCGTATCGGGAAGTAATGATTAGACGGTGAGACTATGGGACGTCAAGATAGGTACCTGTAAGACCATGAGTGGTCACACTAGTTATGTTTCTGCTTTGGCTATATCCAGTGATTCAGAGTTCATCGTATCGGGAAGTTATGATTATACGGTGAGACTATGGGACGTCAAGACAGGTACCTGTAAGACCACGAGTGGTCACACTAGTGTTATGTATGCTCTGTGGCTATATCCAGTGATTCAGAGTTCATCGTATCGGGAAGTAATGATAAGACGGTGAGACTATGGGACGTCAAGACAGGTACCTGTAAGACCATGAGTGGTCACACTAGTTATGTATCATCTGTGGCTATATCCAGTGATTCAGAGTTCATCGTATCGGGAAGTCATGATAAGACGGTGAGACTATGGAACGTCAAGACAGGTACCTGTAAGACCATGACTGGTCACACTAGTGTTGTATCTGCTGTGGCTATATCCAGTGATTCAGAGTTCATCGTATCGGGAAGTGATGATAAGACGGTGAGACTATGGGACGTCAAGACAGGTACCTGTAAGACCATGAGTGGTCACACTAGTTATGTATATGCTGTGGCTATATCCAGTGATTCAAAGTTCATCTTATCGGGAAGTTATGATTATACGGTGAGACTATGGAACGTCAAGACAGGTACCTGTAGACCACGAGTGGTCACACTAGTTATGTATATGCTGTGGCTATATCCAATGATTCAGAGTTCATCGTATCGGGAAGTTATGATTATACGGTGAGACTATGGAACGTCAAGACAGGTACCTGTAAGACCATGAGTGGTCACACTAGTTATGTATATGCTGTGGCTATATCCAGTGATTCAGAGTTCATCGTATCGGGAAGTTATGATTATACGGTGAGACTATGGGACGTCAAGACAGGTACCTGTAAGACCATGAGTGGTCACACAAGTTATGTATCTGCTGTGGCTATATCCAGTGATTCAGAGTTCATCGTATCGGGAAGTGATGATAAGACGGTGAGACTATGGGACGTCAAGACAGGTACCTGTAAGACCATGAGTGGTCACACTAGTTATGTATATGCTGTGGCTATATCCAATGATTCAGAGTTCATCGTATCGGGAAGTTATGATTATACGGTGAGACTATGGAACGTCAAGACAGGTACCTGTAAGACCATGAGTGGTCACACTAGTTATGTATATGCTGTGGCTATATCCAGTGATTCAGAGTTCATCGTATCGGGAAGTAATGATTAGACGGTGAGACTATGGGACGTCAAGATAGGTACCTGTAAGACCATGAGTGGTCACACTAGTTATGTTTCTGCTTTGGCTATATCCAGTGATTCAGAGTTCATCGTATCGGGAAGTGATGATAAGACGGTGAGACTATGGGACGTCAAGACAGGTACCTGTAAGACCATGAGTGGTCACACTAGTGTTATGTATGCTCTGTGGCTATATCCAGTGATTCAGAGTTCATCGTATCGGGAAGTAATGATTAGACGGTGAGACTATGGGACGTCAAGACAGGTACCTGTAAGACCATGAGTGGTCACACTAGTTATGTATCATCTGTGGCTATATCCAGTGATTCAAAGTTCATCGTATCGGGAAGTCATGATAAGACGGTGAGACTATGGAACGTCAAGACAGGTACCTGTAAGACCATGAGTGGTCACACTAGTGTTATGTATGCTCTGTGGCTATATCCAGTGATTCAAAGTTCATCTTATCGGGAAGTCATGATTAGACGGTGAGACTATGGGACGTCAAGACAGGTACCTGTAAGACCATGAGTGGTCAAACAAGTTATGTACCTGCTGTGGCTATATCCAGTGATTCAAAGTTCATCGTATCGGGAAGTCATGATAAGACGGTGAGACTATGGGACGTCAAGACAGGTACCTGTAAGACCATGAGTGGTCACACTAGTTATGTATATGCTGTGGCTATATCCAATGATTCAGAGTTCATCGTATCGGGAAGTTATGATTATACGGTGAGACTATGGAACGTCAAGACAGGTACCTGTAAGACCATGAGTGGTCACACTAGTTATGTATCATCTGTGGCTATATCCAGTGATTCAGAGTTCATCGTATCGGGAAGTTATGATAAGACGGTGAGACTATGGGACGTCAAGACAGGTACCTGTAAGACCATGAGTGGTCACACTAGTTATGTATCTGCTGTGGCTATATCCAGTGATTCAGAGTTCATCGTATCGGGAAGTGATGATAAGACGGTGAGACTATGGGACGTCAAGACAGGTACCTGTAAGACCATGAGTGGTCACACTAGTTATGTATATGCTGTGGCTATATCCAATGATTCAGAGTTCATCGTATCGGGAAGTTATGATTATACGGTGAGACTATGGAACGTCAAGACAGGTACCTGTAAGACCATGAGTGGTCACACTAGTTATGTATATGCTGTGGCTATATCCAGTGATTCAGAGTTCATCGTATCTGGAAGTCATGATAAGACGGTGAGACTATGGAACGTCAAGACAGGTACCTGTAAGACCATGAGTGGTCACACAAGTTATGTTTCTGCTTTGGCTATATCCAGTGATTCAGAGTTCATCGTATCGGGAAGTGATGATAAGACGGTGAGACTATGGGACGTCAAGACAGGTACCTGTAAGACCATGAGTGGTCACACTAGTTATGTATCATCTGTGGCTATATCCAGTGATTCAGAGTTCATCGTATCGGGAAGTCATGATAAGACGGTGAGACTATGGGACGTCAAGACAGGTACCTGTAAGACCATGAGTGGTCACACTAGTTATGTATATGCTGTGGCTATATCCAGTGATTCAGAGTTCATCGTATCGGGAAGTTATGATTATACGGTGAGACTATGGAACGTCAAGACAGGTACCTGTAAGACCATGAGTGGTCACACTAGTTATGTATATGCTGTGGCTATATCCAGTGATTCAGAGTTCATCGTATCGGGAAGTAATGATTAGACGGTGAGACTATGGGACGTCAAGATAGGTACCTGTAAGACCATGAGTGGTCACACTAGTTATGTTTCTGCTTTGGCTATATCCAGTGATTCAGAGTTCATCGTATCGGGAAGTGATGATAAGACGGTGAGACTATGGGACGTCAAGACAGGTACCTGTAAGACCATGAGTGGTCACACTAGTGTTATGTATGCTCTGTGGCTATATCCAGTGATTCAGAGTTCATCGTATCGGGAAGTAATGATAAGACGGTGAGACTATGGGACGTCAAGACAGGTACCTGTAAGACCATGAGTGGTCACACTAGTTATGTATCATCTGTGGCTATATCCAGTGATTCAGAGTTCATCGTATCGGGAAGTCATGATAAGACGGTGAGACTATGGAACGTCAAGACAGGTACCTGTAAGACCATGAGTGGTCACACTAGTGTTATGTATGCTCTGTGGCTATATCCAGTGATTCAAAGTTCATCTTATCGGGAAGTCATGATTAGACGGTGAGACTATGGGACGTCAAGACAGGTACCTGTAAGACCATGAGTGGTCAAACAAGTTATGTACCTGCTGTGGCTATATCCAGTGATTCAAAGTTCATCGTATCGGGAAGTGATGATAAGACGGTGAGACTATGGGACGTCAAGACAGGTACCTGTAAGACCATGAGTGGTCACACTAGTTATGTATATGCTGTGGCTATATCCAATGATTCAGAGTTCATCGTATCGGGAAGTCATGATAAGACGGTGAGACTATGGAACGTCAAGACAGGTACCTGTAAGACCATGAGTGGTCACACTAGTGTTATGTATGCTCTGTGGCTATATCCAGTGATTCAGAGTTCATCGTATCGGGAAGTGATGATAAGACGGTGAGACTATGGGACGTCAAGACAGGTACCTGTAAGACCATGAGTGGTCAAACAAGTTATGTACCTGCTGTGGCTATATCCAGTGATTCAGAGTTCATCGTATCGGGAAGTCATGATAAGACGGTGAGACTATGGGACGTCAAGACAGGTACCTGTAGACCACGAGTGGTCACACTAGTTATGTATATGCTGTGGCTATATCCAATGATTCAGAGTTCATCGTATCGGGAAGTTATGATTATACGGTGAGACTATGGAACGTCAAGACAGGTACCTGTAAGACCATGAGTGGTCACACTAGTTATGTATATGCTGTGGCTATATCCAGTGATTCAGAGTTCATCGTATCGGGAAGTTATGATAAGACGGTGAGACTATGGGACGTCAAGACAGGTACCTGTAAGACCATGAGTGGTCACACAAGTTATGTATCTGCTGTGGCTATATCCAGTGATTCAGAGTTCATCGTATCGGGAAGTGATGATAAGACGGTGAGACTATGGGACGTCAAGACAGGTACCTGTAAGACCATGAGTGGTCACACTAGTTATGTATATGCTGTGGCTATATCCAATGATTCAGAGTTCATCGTATCGGGAAGTTATGATTATACGGTGAGACTATGGAACGTCAAGACAGGTACCTGTAAGACCATGAGTGGTCACACTAGTTATGTATCTGCTGTGGCTATATCCAGTGATTCAGAGTTCATCGTATCGGGAAGTTATGATAAGACGGTGAGACTATGGGACGTCAAGACAGGTACCTGTAAGACCATGAGTGGTCACACAAGTTATGTATCTGCTGTGGCTATATCCAGTGATTCAGAGTTCATCGTATCTGGAAGTGATGATGAGACGGTGAGACTATGGGACGTCAAGACAGGTACCTGTAAGACCATGAGTGGTCACACTAGTTATGTATATGCTGTGGCTATATCCAGTGATTCAGAGTTCATCGTATCGGGAAGTGATGATAAGACGGTGAGACTATGGGACGTCAAGACAGGTACCTGTAAGACCATGAGTGGTCACACTAGTTATGTATCTTCTGTGGCTATATCCAGTGATTCAGAGTTCATCGTATCGGGAAGTCATGATAAGACGGTGAGACTATGGGACGTCAAGACAGGTACCTGTAAGACCATGAGTGGTCACACTAGTTATGTTTCTGCTTTGGCTATATCCAGTGATTCAGAGTTCATCGTATCGGGAAGTGATGATAAGACGGTGAGACTATGGGACGTCAAGACAGGTACCTGTAAGACCATGAGTGGTCACACTAGTTATGTATATGCTGTGGCTATATCCAGTGATTCAGAGTTCATCGTATCGGGAAGTTATGATAATACGGTGAGACTATGGGACGTCAAGACAGGTACCTGTAAGACCATGAGTGGTCACACTAGTTATGTATATGCTGTGGCTATATCCAGTGATTCAGAGTTCATCGTATCGGGAAGTAATGATAAGACGGTGAGACTATGGGACGTCAAGACAGGTACCTGTAAGACCATGAGTGGTCACACTAGTTATGTATCATCTGTGGCTATATCCAGTGATTCAGAGTTCATCGTATCGGGAAGTCATGATAAGACGGTGAGACTATGGAACGTCAAGACAGGTACCTGTAAGACCATGAGTGGTCACACTAGTTATGTTTCTGCTTTGGCTATATCCAGTGATTCAGAGTTCATCGTATCGGGAAGTGATGATAAGACGGTGAGACTATGGGACGTCAAGACAGGTACCTGTAAGACCATGAGTGGTCACACTAGTGTTATGTATGCTCTGTGGCTATATCCAGTGATTCAGAGTTCATCGTATCGGGAAGTAATGATAAGACGGTGAGACTATGGGACGTCAAGACAGGTACCTGTAAGACCATGAGTGGTCACACTAGTTATGTATCATCTGTGGCTATATCCAGTGATTCAAAGTTCATCTTATCGGGAAGTCATGATTATACGGTGAGACTATGGGACGTCAAGACAGGTACCTGTAAGACCATGAGTGGTCAAACAAGTTATGTACCTGCTGTGGCTATATCCAGTGATTCAAAGTTCATCTTATCGGGAAGTCATGATTATACGGTGAGACTATGGGACGTCAAGACAGGTACCTGTAAGACCATGAGTGGTCAAACAAGTTATGTACCTGCTGTGGCTATATCCAGTGATTCAAAGTTCATCTTATCGGGAAGTAATGATTAGACGGTGAGACTATGGGACGTCAAGACAGGTACCTGTAGACCACGAGTGGTCACACTAGTTATGTTTCTGCTGTGGCTATATCCAGTGATTCAGAGTTCATCGTATCGGGAAGTGATGATAAGACGGTGAGACTATGGGACGTCAAGACAGGTACCTGTAAGACCATGAGTGGTCACACTAGTTATGTATATGCTGTGGCTATATCCAGTGATTCAGAGTTCATCGTATCGGGAAGTAATGATTAGACGGTGAGACTATGGGACGTCAAGATAGGTACCTGTAAGACCATGAGTGGTCACACTAGTTATGTTTCTGCTTTGGCTATATCCAGTGATTCAGAGTTCATCGTATCGGGAAGTAATGATAAGACGGTGAGACTATGGGACGTCAAGACAGGTACCTGTAAGACCATGAGTGGTCACACTAGTGTTATGTATGCTCTGTGGCTATATCCAGTGATTCAGAGTTCATCGTATCGGGAAGTCATGATAAGACGGTGAGACTATGGAACGTCAAGACAGGTACCTGTAAGACCATGAGTGGTCACACTAGTTATGTATATGCTGTGGCTATATCCAGTGATTCAGAGTTCATCGTATCTGGAAGTCATGATAAGACGGTGAGACTATGGAACGTCAAGACAGGTACCTGTAAGACCATGAGTGGTCACACTAGTTATGTATCATCTGTGGCTATATCCAGTGATTCAGAGTTCATCGTATCGGGAAGTGATGATAAGACGGTGAGACTATGGGACGTCAAGACAGGTACCTGTAAGACCATGAGTGGTCACACTAGTTATGTTTCTGCTTTGGCTATATCCAGTGATTCAGAGTTCATCGTATCGGGAAGTTATGATAAGACGGTGAGACTATGGGACGTCAAGACAGGTACCTGTAAGACCATGAGTGGTCACACTAGTTATGTATCATCTGTGGCTATATCCAGTGATTCAGAGTTCATCGTATCGGGAAGTCATGATAAGACGGTGAGACTATGGAACGTCAAGACAGGTACCTGTAAGACCATGAGTGGTCACACTAGTTATGTATCATCTGTGGCTATATCCAGTGATTCAGAGTTCATCGTATCGGGAAGTCATGATAAGACGGTGAGACTATGGAACGTCAAGACAGGTACCTGTAAGACCATGAGTGGTCACACTAGTGTTATGTATGCTCTGTGGCTATATCCAGTGATTCAAAGTTCATCTTATCGGGAAGTCATGATTAGACGGTGAGACTATGGGACGTCAAGACAGGTACCTGTAAGACCATGAGTGGTCAAACAAGTTATGTACCTGCTGTGGCTATATCCAGTGATTCAAAGTTCATCTTATCGGGAAGTAATGATTAGACGGTGAGACTATGGGACGTCAAGACAGGTACCTGTAGACCACGAGTGGTCACACTAGTTATGTATATGCTGTGGCTATATCCAATGATTCAGAGTTCATCGTATCGGGAAGTTATGATTATACGGTGAGACTATGGAACGTCAAGACAGGTACCTGTAAGACCATGAGTGGTCACACTAGTTATGTATATGCTGTGGCTATATCCAGTGATTCAGAGTTCATCGTATCGGGAAGTGATGATAAGACGGTGAGACTATGGGACGTCAAGACAGGTACCTGTAAGACCATGAGTGGTCACACTAGTTATGTATATGCTGTGGCTATATCCAGTGATTCAGAGTTCATCGTATCGGGAAGTGATGATAAGACGGTGAGACTATGGGACGTCAAGACAGGTACCTGTAAGACCATGAGTGGTCACACTAGTTATGTTTCTGCTTTGGCTATATCCAGTGATTCAGAGTTCATCGTATCGGGAAGTTATGATAAGACGGTGAGACTATGGGACGTCAAGACAGGTACCTGTAAGACCATGAGTGGTCACACTAGTTATGTATTATCTTTGGCTATATCCAGTGATTCAGAGTTCATCGTATCGGGAAGTCATGATAAGACGGTGAGACTATGGAACGTCAAGACAGGTACCTGTAAGACCATGAGTGGTCACACTAGTTATGTATCTGCTGTGGCTATATCCAGTGATTCAGAGTTCATCGTATCGGGAAGTGATGATAAGACGGTGAGACTATGGGACGTCAAGACAGGTACCTGTAAGACCATGAGTGGTCACACTAGTTATGTATCATCTGTGGCTATATCCAGTGATTCAGAGTTCATCGTATCGGGAAGTCATGATAAGACGGTGAGACTATGGAACGTCAAGACAGGTACCTGTAAGACCATGAGTGGTCACACTAGTTATGTATCTGCTGTGGCTATATCCAGTGATTCAGAGTTCATCGTATCGGGAAGTGATGATAAGACGGTGAGACTATGGGACGTCAAGACAGGTACCTGTAAGACCATGAGTGGTCACACTAGTTATGTATTATCTTTGGCTATATCCAGTGATTCAGAGTTCATCGTATCGGGAAGTGATGATGAGACGGTGAGACTATGGGACGTCAAGACAGGTACCTGTAAGACCATGAGTGGTCACACTAGTTATGTATTATCTTTGGCTATATCCAGTGATTCAGAGTTCATCGTATCGGGAAGTCATGATTATACGGTGAGACTATGGGACGTCAAGACAGGTACCTGTAAGACCATGAGTGGTCACACTAGTTATGTATCATCTGTGGCTATATCCAGTGATTCAGAGTTCATCGTATCGGGAAGTCATGATAAGACGGTGAGACTATGGAACGTCAAGACAGGTACCTGTAAGACCATGAGTGGTCACACTAGTGTTATGTATGCTCTGTGGCTATATCCAGTGATTCAAAGTTCATCTTATCGGGAAGTCATGATTAGACGGTGAGACTATGGGACGTCAAGACAGGTACCTGTAAGACCATGAGTGGTCACACTAGTTATGTATTATCTTTGGCTATATCCAGTGATTCAGAGTTCATCGTATCGGGAAGTTATGATTATACGGTGAGACTATGGGACGTCAAGACAGGTACCTGTAAGACCATGAGTGGTCACACTAGTTATGTATCTGCTGTGGCTATATCCAGTGATTCAGAGTTCATCGTATCGGGAAGTTATGATTATACGGTGAGACTATGGGACGTCAAGACAGGTACCTGTAAGACCATGAGTGGTCACACTAGTTATGTATCATCTGTGGCTATATCCAGTGATTCAGAGTTCATCGTATCGGGAAGTCATGATAAGACGGTGAGACTATGGAACGTCAAGACAGGTACCTGTAAGACCATGAGTGGTCACACTAGTGTTATGTATGCTCTGTGGCTATATCCAGTGATTCAAAGTTCATCTTATCGGGAAGTAATGATAAGACGGTGAGACTATGGGACGTCAAGACAGGTACCTGTAAGACCATGAGTGGTCACACAAGTTATGTATCTGCTGTGGCTATATCCAGTGATTCAGAGTTCATCGTATCGGGAAGTAATGATTAGACGGTGAGACTATGGGACGTCAAGACAGGTACCTGTAAGACCATGAGTGGTCACACTAGTTATGTATATGCTGTGGCTATATCCAGTGATTCAGAGTTCATCGTATCGGGAAGTGATGATAAGACGGTGAGACTATGGGACGTCAAGACAGGTACCTGTAAGACCATGAGTGGTCACACTAGTTATGTATATGCTGTGGCTATATCCAGTGATTCAGAGTTCATCGTATCGGGAAGTGATGATAAGACGGTGAGACTATGGGACGTCAAGACAGGTACCTGTAAGACCATGAGTGGTCACACTAGTTATGTTTCTGCTTTGGCTATATCCAGTGATTCAGAGTTCATCGTATCGGGAAGTTATGATAAGACGGTGAGACTATGGGACGTCAAGACAGGTACCTGTAAGACCATGAGTGGTCACACTAGTTATGTATTATCTTTGGCTATATCCAGTGATTCAGAGTTCATCGTATCGGGAAGTCATGATAAGACGGTGAGACTATGGAACGTCAAGACAGGTACCTGTAAGACCATGAGTGGTCACACTAGTTATGTATCTGCTGTGGCTATATCCAGTGATTCAGAGTTCATCGTATCGGGAAGTGATGATAAGACGGTGAGACTATGGGACGTCAAGACAGGTACCTGTAAGACCATGAGTGGTCACACTAGTTATGTATCATCTGTGGCTATATCCAGTGATTCAGAGTTCATCGTATCGGGAAGTCATGATAAGACGGTGAGACTATGGAACGTCAAGACAGGTACCTGTAAGACCATGAGTGGTCACACTAGTTATGTATCTGCTGTGGCTATATCCAGTGATTCAGAGTTCATCGTATCGGGAAGTGATGATAAGACGGTGAGACTATGGGACGTCAAGACAGGTACCTGTAAGACCATGAGTGGTCACACTAGTTATGTATTATCTTTGGCTATATCCAGTGATTCAGAGTTCATCGTATCGGGAAGTGATGATGAGACGGTGAGACTATGGGACGTCAAGACAGGTACCTGTAAGACCATGAGTGGTCACACTAGTTATGTATTATCTTTGGCTATATCCAGTGATTCAGAGTTCATCGTATCGGGAAGTCATGATTATACGGTGAGACTATGGGACGTCAAGACAGGTACCTGTAAGACCATGAGTGGTCACACTAGTTATGTATCATCTGTGGCTATATCCAGTGATTCAGAGTTCATCGTATCGGGAAGTCATGATAAGACGGTGAGACTATGGAACGTCAAGACAGGTACCTGTAAGACCATGAGTGGTCACACTAGTGTTATGTATGCTCTGTGGCTATATCCAGTGATTCAAAGTTCATCTTATCGGGAAGTCATGATTAGACGGTGAGACTATGGGACGTCAAGACAGGTACCTGTAAGACCATGAGTGGTCACACTAGTTATGTATTATCTTTGGCTATATCCAGTGATTCAGAGTTCATCGTATCGGGAAGTTATGATTATACGGTGAGACTATGGGACGTCAAGACAGGTACCTGTAAGACCATGAGTGGTCACACTAGTTATGTATCTGCTGTGGCTATATCCAGTGATTCAGAGTTCATCGTATCGGGAAGTTATGATTATACGGTGAGACTATGGGACGTCAAGACAGGTACCTGTAAGACCATGAGTGGTCACACTAGTTATGTATCATCTGTGGCTATATCCAGTGATTCAGAGTTCATCGTATCGGGAAGTCATGATAAGACGGTGAGACTATGGAACGTCAAGACAGGTACCTGTAAGACCATGAGTGGTCACACTAGTGTTATGTATGCTCTGTGGCTATATCCAGTGATTCAAAGTTCATCTTATCGGGAAGTAATGATAAGACGGTGAGACTATGGGACGTCAAGACAGGTACCTGTAAGACCATGAGTGGTCACACAAGTTATGTATCTGCTGTGGCTATATCCAGTGATTCAGAGTTCATCGTATCGGGAAGTAATGATTAGACGGTGAGACTATGGGACGTCAAGACAGGTACCTGTAAGACCATGAGTGGTCACACTAGTTATGTATATGCTGTGGCTATATCCAGTGATTCAGAGTTCATCGTATCGGGAAGTTATGATTATACGGTGAGACTATGGGACGTCAAGACAGGTACCTGTAAGACCATGAGTGGTCACACTAGTTATGTATTATCTTTGGCTATATCCAGTGATTCAGAGTTCATCGTATCGGGAAGTCATGATTATACGGTGAGACTATGGGACGTCAAGACAGGTACCTGTAAGACCATGAGTGGTCACACTAGTTATGTATCATCTGTGGCTATATCCAGTGATTCAGAGTTCATCGTATCGGGAAGTGATGATAAGACGGTGAGACTATGGAACGTCAAGACAGGTACCTGTAAGACCATGAGTGGTCACACTAGTGTTATGTATGCTCTGTGGCTATATCCAGTGATTCAAAGTTCATCTTATCGGGAAGTCATGATTAGACGGTGAGACTATGGGACGTCAAGACAGGTACCTGTAAGACCATGAGTGGTCACACAAGTTATGTATCTGCTGTGGCTATATCCAGTGATTCAGAGTTCATCGTATCGGGAAGTTATGATTATACGGTGAGACTATGGGACGTCAAGACAGGTACCTGTAAGACCATGAGTGGTCACACTAGTTATGTATATGCTGTGGCTATATCCAGTGATTCAGAGTTCATCGTATCGGGAAGTTATGATTATACGGTGAGACTATGGAACGTCAAGACAGGTACCTGTAAGACCATGAGTGGTCACACAAGTTATGTATCTGCTGTGGCTATATCCAGTGATTCAGAGTTCATCGTATCGGGAAGTTATGATTATACGGTGAGACTATGGGACGTCAAGACAGGTACCTGTAAGACCATGAGTGGTCACACTAGTTATGTATATGCTGTGGCTATATCCAGTGATTCAGAGTTCATCGTATCGGGAAGTTATGATTATACGGTGAGACTATGGGACGTCAAGACAGGTACCTGTAAGACCATGAGTGGTCACACTAGTTATGTATATGCTGTGGCTATATCCAGTGATTCAGAGTTCATCGTATCGGGAAGTTATGATTATACGGTGAGACTATGGGACGTCAAGACAGGTACCTGTAAGACCATGAGTGGTCACACAAGTTATGTATCTGCTGTGGCTATATCCAGTGATTCAGAGTTCATCGTATCGGCAAGTATAGATGAGACGGTGAGACTATGGAACGTCAAGACAGGTACCTGTAAGACCATGAGTGGTCACACTAGTTATGTATATGCTGTGGCTATATCCAGTGATTCAGAGTTCATCGTATCGGGAAGTTATGATTATACGGTGAGACTATGGGACGTCAAGACAGGTACCTGTAAGACCATGAGTGGTCACACTAGTTATGTATCATCTGTGGCTATATCCAGTGATTCAGAGTTCATCGTATCTGGAAGTCATGATAAGACGGTGAGACTATGGAACGTCAAGACAGGTACCTGTAAGACCATGAGTGGTCACACTAGTTATGTATATGCTGTGGCTATATCCAGTGATTCAGAGTTCATCGTATCGGGAAGTTATGATTATACGGTGAGACTATGGGACGTCAAGACAGGTACCTGTAAGACCATGAGTGGTCACACTAGTTATGTTTCTGCTTTGGCTATATCCAGTGATTCAGAGTTCATCGTATCGGCAAGTGATGATAAGACGGTGAGACTATGCAACGTCAAGACAGGTACCTGTAAGACCATGAGTGGTCACACTAGTTATGTATATGCTGTGGCTATATCCAGTGATTCAGAGTTCATCGTATCGGGAAGTGATGATAAGACGGTGAGACTATGCAACGTCAAGACAGGTACCTGTAAGACCATGAGTGGTCACACTAGTTATGTATGATCTGTGGCTATATCCAGTGATTCAGAGTTCATCGTATCGGGAAGTAGAGATAATACGGTGAGACTATGGGACGTCAAGACAGGTACCTATAAGACCATGAGTGGTCACACTAGTTATGTATCTGCTGTGGCTATATCCAGTGATTCAGAGTTCATCGTATCGGGAAGTCATGATAAGACGGTGAGACTATGGAACGTCAAGACAGGTACCTGTAAGACCATGAGTGGTCACACTAGTTATGTATATGCTGTGGCTATATCCAGTGATTCAGAGTTCATCGTATCGGGAAGTTATGATTATACGGTGAGACTATGGGACGTCAAGACAGGTACCTGTAAGAACATGAGTGGTCACACAAGTTATGTATCTGCTGTGGCTATATCCAGTGATTCAGAGTTCATCGTATCGGCAAGTATAGATGAGACGGTGAGACTATGGGACGTCAAGACAGGTACCTGTAAGACCATGAGTGGTCACACTAGTTATGTATCATCTGTGGCTATATCCAGTGATTCAGAGTTCATCGTATCTGGAAGTCATGATAAGACGGTGAGACTATGGAACGTCAAGACAGGTACCTGTAAGACCATGAGTGGTCACACTAGTTATGTATCATCTGTGGCTATATCCAGTGATTCAGAGTTCATCGTATCTGGAAGTCATGATAAGACGGTGAGACTATGGAACGTCAAGACAGGTACCTGTAAGACCATGAGTGGTCACACTAGTTATGTATATGCTGTGGCTATATCCAGTGATTCAGAGTTCATCGTATCGGGAAGTTATGATTATACGGTGAGACTATGGGACGTCAAGACAGGTACCTGTAAGACCATGAGTGGTCACACTAGTTATGTATATGCTGTGGCTATATCCAGTGATTCAGAGTTCATCGTATCTGGAAGTCATGATTATACGGTGAGACTATGGGACGTCAAGACAGGTACCTGTAAGACCATGAGTGGTCACACTAGTTATGTATCATCTGTGGCTATATCCAGTGATTCAGAGTTCATCGTATCGGGAAGTTATGATTATACGGTGAGACTATGGGACGTCAAGACAGGTACCTGTAAGACCATGAGTGGTCACACTAGTTATGTATATGCTGTGGCTATATCCAGTGATTCAGAGTTCATCGTATCGGGAAGTTATGATTATACGGTGAGACTATGGGACGTCAAGACAGGTACCTGTAAGACCATGAGTGGTCACACAAGTTATGTATCTGCTGTGGCTATATCCAGTGATTCAGAGTTCATCGTATCGGGAAGTTATGATTATACGGTGAGACTATGGGACGTCAAGACAGGTACCTGTAAGACCATGAGTGGTCACACTAGTTATGTATATGCTGTGGCTATATCCAGTGATTCAGAGTTCATCGTATCGGGAAGTTATGATTATACGGTGAGACTATGGGACGTCAAGACAGGTACCTGTAAGACCATGAGTGGTCACACTAGTTATGTATTATCTTTGGCTATATCCAGTGATTCAGAGTTCATCGTATCGGGAAGTCATGATTATACGGTGAGACTATGGGACGTCAAGACAGGTACCTGTAAGACCATGAGTGGTCACACTAGTTATGTATCATCTGTGGCTATATCCAGTGATTCAGAGTTCATCGTATCGGGAAGTCATGATAAGACGGTGAGACTATGGAACGTCAAGACAGGTACCTGTAAGACCATGAGTGGTCACACTAGTGTTATGTATGCTCTGTGGCTATATCCAGTGATTCAAAGTTCATCTTATCGGGAAGTCATGATTAGACGGTGAGACTATGGGACGTCAAGACAGGTACCTGTAAGACCATGAGTGGTCACACTAGTTATGTATTATCTTTGGCTATATCCAGTGATTCAGAGTTCATCGTATCGGGAAGTTATGATTATACGGTGAGACTATGGGACGTCAAGACAGGTACCTGTAAGACCATGAGTGGTCACACTAGTTATGTATCTGCTGTGGCTATATCCAGTGATTCAGAGTTCATCGTATCGGGAAGTTATGATTATACGGTGAGACTATGGGACGTCAAGACAGGTACCTGTAAGACCATGAGTGGTCACACTAGTTATGTATATGCTGTGGCTATATCCAGTGATTCAGAGTTCATCGTATCTGGAAGTCATGATTATACGGTGAGACTATGGGACGTCAAGACAGGTACCTGTAAGACCATGAGTGGTCACACTAGTTATGTATCATCTGTGGCTATATCCAGTGATTCAGAGTTCATCGTATCGGGAAGTTATGATTATACGGTGAGACTATGGGACGTCAAGACAGGTACCTGTAAGACCATGAGTGGTCACACTAGTTATGTATTATCTTTGGCTATATCCAGTGATTCAGAGTTCATCGTATCGGGAAGTTATGATTATACGGTGAGACTATGGGACGTCAAGACAGGTACCTGTAAGACCATGAGTGGTCACACTAGTTATGTATCTGCTGTGGCTATATCCAGTGATTCAGAGTTCATCGTATCGGGAAGTTATGATTATACGGTGAGACTATGGGACGTCAAGACAGGTACCTGTAAGACCATGAGTGGTCACACTAGTGTTATGTATGCTCTGTGGCTATATCCAGTGATTCAAAGTTCATCTTATCGGGAAGTCATGATTAGACGGTGAGACTATGGGACGTCAAGACAGGTACCTGTAAGACCATGAGTGGTCACACTAGTTATGTATATGCTGTGGCTATATCCAGTGATTCAGAGTTCATCGTATCGGGAAGTTATGATTATACGGTGAGACTATGGAACGTCAAGACAGGTACCTGTAAGACCATGAGTGGTCACACTAGTGTTATTTATGCTCTGTGGCTATATCCAGTGATTCAAAGTTCATCTTATCGGGAAGTCATGATTAGACGGTGAGACTATGGGACGTCAAGACAGGTACCTGTAAGACCATGAGTGGTCACACTAGTTATGTATTATCTTTGGCTATATCCAGTGATTCAGAGTTCATCGTATCGGGAAGTCATGATTATACGGTGAGACTATGGGACGTCAAGACAGGTACCTGTAAGACCATGAGTGGTCACACTAGTTATGTATCATCTGTGGCTATATCCAGTGATTCAGAGTTCATCGTATCGGGAAGTCATGATAAGACGGTGAGACTATGGAACGTCAAGACAGGTACCTGTAAGACCATGAGTGGTCACACTAGTGTTATGTATGCTCTGTGGCTATATCCAGTGATTCAAAGTTCATCTTATCGGGAAGTCATGATTAGACGGTGAGACTATGGGACGTCAAGACAGGTACCTGTAAGACCATGAGTGGTCACACTAGTTATGTATTATCTTTGGCTATATCCAGTGATTCAGAGTTCATCGTATCGGGAAGTTATGATTATACGGTGAGACTATGGGACGTCAAGACAGGTACCTGTAAGACCATGAGTGGTCACACTAGTTATGTATATGCTGTGGCTATATCCAGTGATTCAGAGTTCATCGTATCGGGAAGTTATGATTATACGGTGAGACTATGGGACGTCAAGACAGGTACCTGTAAGACCATGAGTGGTCACACTAGTTATGTATATGCTGTGGCTATATCCAATGATTCAGAGTTCATCGTATCGGGAAGTTATGATTAGACGGTGAGACTATGGAACGTCAAGACAGGTACCTGTAAGACCATGAGTGGTCACACAAGTTATGTATCTGCTGTGGCTATATCCAGTGATTCAGAGTTCATCGTATCGGGAAGTTATGATTAGACGGTGAGACTATGGAACGTCAAGACAGGTACCTGTAAGACCATGAGTGGTCACACAAGTTATGTATCTGCTGTGGCTATATCCAGTGATTCAGAGTTCATCGTATCGGGAAGTTATGATTATACGGTGAGACTATGGGACGTCAAGACAGGTACCTGTAAGACCATGAGTGGTCACACTAGTTATGTATATGCTGTGGCTATATCCAATGATTCAGAGTTCATCGTATCGGGAAGTTATGATTAGACGGTGAGACTATGGAACGTCAAGACAGGTACCTGTAAGACCATGAGTGGTCACACAAGTTATGTATCTGCTGTGGCTATATCCAGTGATTCAGAGTTCATCGTATCGGGAAGTTATGATAAGACGGTGAGACTATGGGACGTCAAGACAGGTACCTGTAAGACCATGAGTGGTCACACTAGTTATGTATCATCTGTGGCTATATCCAGTGATTCAGAGTTCATCGTATCGGGAAGTGATGATAAGACGGTGAGACTATGGAACGTCAAGACAGGTACCTGTAAGACCATGAGTGGTCACACTAGTTATGTATCTGCTGTGGCTATATCCAGTGATTCAGAGTTCATCGTATCGGGAAGTGATGATGAGACGGTGAGACTATGGAACGTCAAGACAGGTACCTGTAAGACCATGAGTGGTCACACTAGTTATGTATCTGCTGTGGCTATATCCAGTGATTCAGAGTTCATCGTATCGGGAAGTGATGATAAGACGGTGAGACTATGGGACGTCAAGACAGGTACCTGTAAGACCATGAGTGGTCACACTAGTTATGTATATGCTGTGGCTATATCCAGTGATTCAGAGTTCATCGTATCGGGAAGTGATGATGAGACGGTGAGACTATGGGACGTCAAGACAGGTACCTGTAAGACCATGAGTGGTCACACAAGTTATGTATCTGCTGTGGCTATATCCAGTGATTCAGAGTTCATCGTATCGGGAAGTTATGATTATACGGTGAGACTATGGGACGTCAAGACAGGTACCTGTAAGACCATGAGTGGTCACACAAGTTATGTATCTGCTGTGGCTATATCCAGTGATTCAGAGTTCATCGTATCGGGAAGTCATGATAAGACGGTGAGACTATGGGACGTCAAGACAGGTACCTGTAAGACCATGAGTGGTCACACTAGTTATGTATATGCTGTGGCTATATCCAATGATTCAGAGTTCATCGTATCGGGAAGTTATGATTATACGGTGAGACTATGGAACGTCAAGACAGGTACCTGTAAGACCATGAGTGGTCACACTAGTTATGTATCATCTGTGGCTATATCCAGTGATTCAGAGTTCATCGTATCGGGAAGTTATGATAAGACGGTGAGACTATGGGACGTCAAGACAGGTACCTGTAAGACCATGAGTGGTCACACTAGTTATGTATTATCTTTGGCTATATCCAGTGATTCAGAGTTCATCGTATCGGGAAGTTATGATTATACGGTGAGACTATGGGACGTCAAGACAGGTACCTGTAAGACCATGAGTGGTCACACTAGTTATGTATATGCTGTGGCTATATCCAGTGATTCAGAGTTCATCGTATCGGGAAGTTATGATTATACGGTGAGACTATGGGACGTCAAGACAGGTACCTGTAAGACCATGAGTGGTCACACTAGTTATGTATTATCTTTGGCTATATCCAGTGATTCAGAGTTCATCGTATCGGGAAGTTATGATTATACGGTGAGACTATGGGACGTCAAGACAGGTACCTGTAAGACCATGAGTGGTCACACTAGTTATGTATCTGCTGTGGCTATATCCAGTGATTCAGAGTTCATCGTATCGGGAAGTGATGATAAGACGGTGAGACTATGGGACGTCAAGACAGGTACCTGTAAGACCATGAGTGGTCACACTAGTTATGTATATGCTGTGGCTATATCCAATGATTCAGAGTTCATCGTATCGGGAAGTGATGATGAGACGGTGAGACTATTGAACGTCAAGACAGGTACCTGTAAGACCATGAGTGGTCACACTAGTTATGTATCTGCTGTGGCTATATCCAGTGATTCAGAGTTCATCGTATCGGGAAGTGATGATAAGACGGTGAGACTATGGGACGTCAAGACAGGTACCTGTAAGACCATGAGTGGTCACACTAGTTATGTATATGCTGTGGCTATATCCAGTGATTCAGAGTTCATCGTATCGGGAAGTTATGATAAGACGGTGAGACTATGGGACGTCAAGACAGGTACCTGTAAGACCATGAGTGGTCACACTAGTTATGTATCTGCTGTGGCTATATCCAGTGATTCAGAGTTCATCGTATCGGGAAGTCATGATTATACGGTGAGACTATGGGACGTCAAGACAGGTACCTGTAAGACCACGAGTGGTCACACTAGTTATGTATATGCTGTGGCTATATCCAATGATTCAGAGTTCATCGTATCGGGAAGTTATTATTATACGGTGAGACTATGGAACGTCAAGACAGGTACCTGTAAGACCATGAGTGGTCACACTAGTTATGTATATGCTGTGGCTATATCCAGTGATTCAGAGTTCATCGTATCGGGAAGTGATGATAAGACGGTGAGACTATGGGACGTCAAGACAGGTACCTGTAAGACCATGAGTGGTCACACTAGTTATGTATCATCTGTGGCTATATCCAGTGATTCAGAGTTCATCGTATCGGGAAGTTATGATAAGACGGTGAGACTATGGAACGTCAAGACAGGTACCTGTAAGACCATGAGTGGTCACACTAGTTATGTATATGCTGTGGCTATATCCAGTGATTCAGAGTTCATCGTATCGGGAAGTCATGATTATACGGTGAGACTATGGAACGTCAAGACAGGTACCTGTAAGACCACGAGTGGTCACACTAGTTATGTATCATCTGTGGCTATATCCAGTGATTCAGAGTTCATCGTATCTGGAAGTCATGATAAGACGGTGAGACTATGTAACGTCAAGACAGGTACCTGTAAGACCATGAGTGGTCACACTAGTTATGTATCATCTGTGGCTATATCCAGTGATTCAGAGTTCATCGTATCTGGAAGTCATGATTATACGGTGAGACTATGGGACGTCAAGACAGGTACCTGTAAGACCATGAGTGGTCACACTAGTTATGTATCATCTGTGGCTATATCCAGTGATTCAGAGTTCATCGTATCGGGAAGTTATGATTATACGGTGAGACTATGGGACGTCAAGACAGGTACCTGTAAGACCATGAGTGGTCACACTAGTTATGTATATGCTGTGGCTATATCCAGTGATTCAGAGTTCATCGTATCGGGAAGTGATGATGAGACGGTGAGACTATGGGACGTCAAGACAGGTACCTGTAAGACCATGAGTGGTCACACAAGTTATGTATCTGCTGTGGCTATATCCAGTGATTCAGAGTTCATCGTATCGGGAAGTTATGATTATACGGTGAGACTATGGGACGTCAAGACAGGTACCTGTAAGACCATGAGTGGTCACACAAGTTATGTATCTGCTGTGGCTATATCCAGTGATTCAGAGTTCATCGTATCGGGAAGTCATGATAAGACGGTGAGACTATGGGACGTCAAGACAGGTACCTGTAAGACCATGAGTGGTCACACTAGTTATGTATATGCTGTGGCTATATCCAATGATTCAGAGTTCATCGTATCGGGAAGTTATGATTATACGGTGAGACTATGGAACGTCAAGACAGGTACCTGTAAGACCATGAGTGGTCACACTAGTTATGTATCATCTGTGGCTATATCCAGTGATTCAGAGTTCATCGTATCGGGAAGTTATGATAAGACGGTGAGACTATGGGACGTCAAGACAGGTACCTGTAAGACCATGAGTGGTCACACTAGTTATGTATTATCTTTGGCTATATCCAGTGATTCAGAGTTCATCGTATCGGGAAGTTATGATTATACGGTGAGACTATGGGACGTCAAGACAGGTACCTGTAAGACCATGAGTGGTCACACTAGTTATGTATATGCTGTGGCTATATCCAGTGATTCAGAGTTCATCGTATCGGGAAGTGATGATAAGACGGTGAGACTATGGGACGTCAAGACAGGTACCTGTAAGACCATGAGTGGTCACACTAGTTATGTATCATCTGTGGCTATATCCAGTGATTCAGAGTTCATCGTATCGGGAAGTTATGATTATACGGTGAGACTATGGAACGTCAAGACAGGTACCTGTAAGACCATGAGTGGTCACACTAGTTATGTATCATCTGTGGCTATATCCAGTGATTCAGAGTTCATCGTATCGGGAAGTTATGATTAGACGGTGAGACTATGGGACGTCAAGACAGGTACCTGTAAGACCATGAGTGGTCACACTAGTTATGTATCATCTGTGGCTATATCCAGTGATTCAGAGTTCATCGTATCGGGAAGTCATGATAAGACGGTGAGACTATGGAACGTCAAGACAGGTACCTGTAAGACCATGAGTGGTCACACTAGTTATGTATCATCTGTGGCTATATCCAGTGATTCAGAGTTCATCGTATCGGGAAGTTATGATTAGACGGTGAGACTATGGGACGTCAAGACAGGTACCTGTAAGACCATGAGTGGTCACACTAGTTATGTATTATCTTTGGCTATATCCAATGATTCAGAGTTCATCGTATCGGGAAGTGATGATGAGACGGTGAGACTATTGAACGTCAAGACAGGTACCTGTAAGACCATGAGTGGTCACACTAGTTATGTATCATCTGTGGCTATATCCAGTGATTCAGAGTTCATCGTATCTGGAAGTCATGATTATACGGTGAGACTATGGGACGTCAAGACAGGTACCTGTAAGACCATGAGTGGTCACACTAGTTATGTATCATCTGTGGCTATATCCAGTGATTCAGAGTTCATCGTATCGGGAAGTTATGATTATACGGTGAGACTATGGGACGTCAAGACAGGTACCTGTAAGACCATGAGTGGTCACACTAGTTATGTATATGCTGTGGCTATATCCAGTGATTCAGAGTTCATCGTATCGGGAAGTTATGATTATACGGTGAGACTATGGGACGTCAAGACAGGTACCTGTAAGACCATGAGTGGTCACACAAGTTATGTATCTGCTGTGGCTATATCCAGTGATTCAGAGTTCATCGTATCGGGAAGTTATGATTATACGGTGAGACTATGGGACGTCAAGACAGGTACCTGTAAGACCATGAGTGGTCACACTAGTTATGTATCATCTGTGGCTATATCCAGTGATTCAGAGTTCATCGTATCGGGAAGTCATGATAAGACGGTGAGACTATGGGACGTCAAGACAGGTACCTGTAAGACCATGAGTGGTCACACTAGTTATGTATCATCTGTGGCTATATCCAGTGATTCAGAGTTCATCGTATCGGGAAGTTATGATTATACGGTGAGACTATGGGACGTCAAGACAGGTACCTGTAAGACCATGAGTGGTCACACTAGTTATGTATCATCTGTGGCTATATCCAGTGATTCAGAGTTCATCGTATCGGGAAGTTATGATAAGACGGTGAGACTATGGAACGTCAAGACAGGTACCTGTAAGACCATGAGTGGTCACACTAGTTATGTATCTGCTGTGGCTATATCCAGTGATTCAGAGTTCATCGTATCGGGAAGTTATGATTATACGGTGAGACTATGGAACGTCAAGACAGGTACCTGTAAGACCATGAGTGGTCACACTAGTTATGTATCATCTGTGGCTATATCCAGTGATTCAGAGTTCATCGTATCGGGAAGTTATGATAAGACGGTGAGACTATGGGACGTCAAGACAGGTACCTGTAAGACCATGAGTGGTCACACTAGTTATGTATATGCTGTGGCTATATCCAATGATTCAGAGTTCATCGTATCGGGAAGTGATGATAAGACGGTGAGACTATGGGACGTCAAGACAGGTACCTGTAAGACCACGAGTGGTCACACTAGTTATGTATATGCTGTGGCTATATCCAGTGATTCAGAGTTCATCGTATCGGGAAGTAATGATTAGACGGTGAGACTATGGAACGTCAAGACAGGTACCTGTAAGACCATGAGTGGTCACACTAGTTATGTATATGCTGTGGCTATATCCAGTGATTCAGAGTTCATCGTATCGGGAAGTTATGATTATACGGTGAGACTATGGGACGTCAAGACAGGTACCTGTAAGACCATGAGTGGTCACACAAGTTATGTATCATCTGTGGCTATATCCAGTGATTCAGAGTTCATCGTATCGGGAAGTTATGATTAGACGGTGAGACTATGGGACGTCAAGACAGGTACCTGTAAGACCATGAGTGGTCACACTAGTTATGTATCATCTGTGGCTATATCCAGTGATTCAGAGTTCATCGTATCGGGAAGTTATGATTATACGGTGAGACTATGGGACGTCAAGACAGGTACCTGTAAGACCATGAGTGGTCACACTAGTTATGTATCATCTGTGGCTATATCCAGTGATTCAGAGTTCATCGTATCGGGAAGTTATGATTAGACGGTGAGACTATGGGACGTCAAGACAGGTACCTGTAAGACCATGAGTGGTCACACTAGTTATGTATATGCTGTGGCTATATCCAGTGATTCAGAGTTCATCGTATCGGGAAGTCATGATAAGACGGTGAGACTATGGGACGTCAAGACAGGTACCTGTAAGACCATGAGTGGTCACACTAGTTATGTATATGCTGTGGCTATATCCAGTGATTCAGAGTTCATCGTATCGGGAAGTAATGATAATACGGTGAGACTATGGGACGTCAAGACAGGTACCTGTAAGACCATGAGTGGTCACACTAGTTATGTATATGCTGTGGCTATATCCAGTGATTCAGAGTTCATCGTATCGGGAAGTGATGATAAGACGGTGAGACTATGGGACGTCAAGACAGGTACCTGTAAGACCATGAGTGGTCACACTAGTTATGTATATGCTGTGGCTATATCCAGTGATTCAGAGTTCATCGTATCGGGAAGTAATGATAATACGGTGAGACTATGGGACGTCAAGACAGGTACCTGTAAGACCATGAGTGGTCACACTAGTTATGTATATGCTGTGGCTATATCCAGTGATTCAGAGTTCATCGTATCGGGAAGTCATGATAAGACGGTGAGACTATGGGACGTCAAGACAGGTACCTGTAAGACCATGAGTGGTCACACTAGTTATGTATCATCTGTGGCTATATCCAGTGATTCAGAGTTCATCGTATCGGGAAGTTATGATTAGACGGTGAGACTATGGGACGTCAAGACAGGTACCTGTAAGACCATGAGTGGTCACACTAGTTATGTATATGCTGTGGCTATATCCAGTGATTCAGAGTTCATCGTATCGGGAAGTCATGATAAGACGGTGAGACTATGGGACGTCAAGACAGGTACCTGTAAGACCATGAGTGGTCACACTAGTTATGTATATGCTGTGGCTATATCCAGTGATTCAGAGTTCATCGTATCGGGAAGTAATGATAATACGGTGAGACTATGGGACGTCAAGACAGGTACCTGTAAGACCATGAGTGGTCACACTAGTTATGTATATGCTGTGGCTATATCCAGTGATTCAGAGTTCATCGTATCGGGAAGTGATGATAAGACGGTGAGACTATGGGACGTCAAGACAGGTACCTGTAAGACCATGAGTGGTCACACAAGTTATGTATCTGCTGTGGCTATATCCAGTGATTCAGAGTTCATCGTATCGGGAAGTTATGATTATACGGTGAGACTATGGAACGTCAAGACAGGTACCTGTAAGACCATGAGTGGTCACACTAGTTATGTATCATCTGTGGCTATATCCAGTGATTCAGAGTTCATCGTATCGGGAAGTTATGATTATACGGTGAGACTATGGGACGTCAAGACAGGTACCTGTAAGACCATGAGTGGTCACACTAGTTATGTATCTGCTGTGGCTATATCCAGTGATTCAGAGTTCATCGTATCGGGAAGTGATGATAAGACGGTGAGACTATGGGACGTCAAGACAGGTACCTGTAAGACCATGAGTGGTCACACTAGTTATGTATCTGCTTTGGCTATATCCAGTGATTCAGAGTTCATCGTATCGGGAAGTCATGATAAGACGGTGAGACTATGGAACGTCAAGACAGGTACCTGTAAGACCATGAGTGGTCACACTAGTTATGTATATGCTGTGGCTATATCCAGTGATTCAGAGTTCATCGTATCGGGAAGTGATGATAAGACGGTGAGACTATGGGACGTCAAGACAGGTACCTGTAAGACCACGAGTGGTCACACTAGTTATGTTTCTGCTGTGGCTATATCCAGTGATTCAGAGTTCATCGTATCGGGAAGTGATGATGAGACGGTGAGACTATGGAACGTCAAGACAGGTACCTGTAAGACCATGAGTGGTCACACTAGTTATGTATATGCTGTGGCTATATCCAGTGATTCAGAGTTCATCGTATCGGGAAGTCATGATAAGACGGTGAGACTATGGGACGTCAAGACAGGTACCTGTAAGACCATGAGTGGTCACACTAGTTATGTATCTGCTGTGGCTATATCCAGTGATTCAGAGTTCATCGTATCGGGAAGTGATGATTATACGGTGAGACTATGGGACGTCAAGACAGGTACCTGTAAGACCATGAGTGGTCACACTAGTTATGTTTCTGCTTTGGCTATATCCAGTGATTCAGAGTTCATCGTATCGGCAAGTGATGATAAGACGGTGAGACTATGCAACGTCAAGACAGGTACCTGTAAGACCATGAGTGGTCACACTAGTTATGTATATGCTGTGGCTATATCCAGTGATTCAGAGTTCATCGTATCGGGAAGTAATGATAAGACGGTGAGACTATGGGACGTCAAGACAGGTACCTGTAAGACCATGAGTGGTCACACTAGTTATGTATCTGCTGTGGCTATATCCAGTGATTCAGAGTTCATCGTATCGGGAAGTGATGATAAGACGGTGAGACTATGGGACGTCAAGACAGGTACCTGTAAGACCATGAGTGGTCACACAGATTCTGTATATGCTGTGGCTATATCCAGTGATTCAGAGTTCATCGTATCGGGAAGTTATGATTAGACGGTGAGACTATGGAACGTCAAGACAGGTACCTGTAAGACCATGAGTGGTCACACAAGTTATGTATCTGCTGTGTCTATATCCAGTGATTCAGAGTTCATCGTATCGGGAAGTTAAAATTATACGGTGAGACTATGGGACGTCAAGACAGGTACCTGTAAGACCACGAGTGGTCACACTAGTTATGTATCTGCTGTGGCTATATCCAGTGATTCAGAGTTCATCGTATCGGGAAGTTATGATTATACGGTGAGACTATGGAACGTCAAGACAGGTACCTGTAAGACCATGAGTGGTCACACTAGTTATGTATATGCTGTGGCTATATCCAGTGATTCAGAGTTCATCGTATCGGGAAGTGATGATAAGACGGTGAGACTATGGGACGTCAAGACAGGTACCTGTAAGACCACGAGTGGTCACACTAGTTATGTATCATCTGTGGCTATATCCAGTGATTCAGAGTTCATCGTATCGGGAAGTTATGATTAGACGGTGAGACTATGGGACGTCAAGACAGGTACCTGTAAGACCATGAGTGGTCACACTAGTTATGTATATGCTGTGGCTATATCCAGTGATTCAGAGTTCATCGTATCGGGAAGTCATGATAAGACGGTGAGACTATGGGACGTCAAGACAGGTACCTGTAAGACCATGAGTGGTCACACTAGTTATGTATATGCTGTGGCTATATCCAGTGATTCAGAGTTCATCGTATCGGGAAGTAATGATAATACGGTGAGACTATGGGACGTCAAGACAGGTACCTGTAAGACCATGAGTGGTCACACTAGTTATGTATATGCTGTGGCTATATCCAGTGATTCAGAGTTCATCGTATCGGGAAGTGATGATAAGACGGTGAGACTATGGGACGTCAAGACAGGTACCTGTAAGACCATGAGTGGTCACACAAGTTATGTATCTGCTGTGGCTATATCCAGTGATTCAGAGTTCATCGTATCGGGAAGTGATGATGAGACGGTGAGACTATGGGACGTCAAGACAGGTACCTGTAAGACCATGAGTGGTCACACTAGTTATGTATATGCTGTGGCTATATCCAGTGATTCAGAGTTCATCGTATCGGGAAGTCATGATAAGACGGTGAGACTATGGGACGTCAAGACAGGTACCTGTAAGACCATGAGTGGTCACACTAGTTATGTATCATCTGTGGCTATATCCAGTGATTCAGAGTTCATCGTATCGGGAAGTTATGATTAGACGGTGAGACTATGGGACGTCAAGACAGGTACCTGTAAGACCATGAGTGGTCACACTAGTTATGTATATGCTGTGGCTATATCCAGTGATTCAGAGTTCATCGTATCGGGAAGTCATGATAAGACGGTGAGACTATGGGACGTCAAGACAGGTACCTGTAAGACCATGAGTGGTCACACTAGTTATGTATATGCTGTGGCTATATCCAGTGATTCAGAGTTCATCGTATCGGGAAGTAATGATAATACGGTGAGACTATGGGACGTCAAGACAGGTACCTGTAAGACCATGAGTGGTCACACTAGTTATGTATATGCTGTGGCTATATCCAGTGATTCAGAGTTCATCGTATCGGGAAGTGATGATAAGACGGTGAGACTATGGGACGTCAAGACAGGTACCTGTAAGACCATGAGTGGTCACACAAGTTATGTATCTGCTGTGGCTATATCCAGTGATTCAGAGTTCATCGTATCGGGAAGTCATGATAAGACGGTGAGACTATGGGACGTCAAGACAGGTACCTGTAAGACCATGAGTGGTCACACTAGTTATGTATCTGCTGTGGCTATATCCAGTGATTCAGAGTTCATCGTATCGGGAAGTCATGATAAGACGGTGAGACTATGGGACGTCAAGACAGGTACCTGTAAGACCATGAGTGGTCACACTAGTTATGTATCTGCTGTGGCTATATCCAGTGATTCAGAGTTCATCGTATCGGGAAGTGATGATAAGACGGTGAGACTATGGGACGTCAAGACAGGTACCTGTAAGACCATGAGTGGTCACACAGATTCTGTATATGCTGTGGCTATATCCAGTGATTCAGAGTTCATCGTATCGGGAAGTTATGATTAGACGGTGAGACTATGGAACGTCAAGACAGGTACCTGTAAGACCATGAGTGGTCACACTAGTTATGTATATGCTGTGGCTATATCCAGTGATTCAGAGTTCATCGTATCGGGAAGTTATGATTAGACGGTGAGACTATGGAACGTCAAGACAGGTACCTGTAAGACCATGAGTGGTCACACAAGTTATGTATCTGCTGTGGCTATATCCAGTGATTCAGAGTTCATCGTATCGGGAAGTTAAAATTATACGGTGAGACTATGGGACGTCAAGACAGGTACCTGTAAGACCACGAGTGGTCACACTAGTTATGTATCTGCTGTGGCTATATCCAGTGATTCAGAGTTCATCGTATCGGGAAGTTATGATTATACGGTGAGACTATGGAACGTCAAGACAGGTACCTGTAAGACCATGAGTGGTCACACTAGTTATGTATATGCTGTGGCTATATCCAGTGATTCAGAGTTCATCGTATCGGGAAGTGATGATAAGACGGTGAGACTATGGGACGTCAAGACAGGTACCTGTAAGACCACGAGTGGTCACACTAGTTATGTATCATCTGTGGCTATATCCAGTGATTCAGAGTTCATCGTATCGGGAAGTTATGATTAGACGGTGAGACTATGGGACGTCAAGACAGGTACCTGTAAGACCATGAGTGGTCACACTAGTTATGTATATGCTGTGGCTATATCCAGTGATTCAGAGTTCATCGTATCGGGAAGTCATGATAAGACGGTGAGACTATGGGACGTCAAGACAGGTACCTGTAAGACCATGAGTGGTCACACTAGTTATGTATATGCTGTGGCTATATCCAGTGATTCAGAGTTCATCGTATCGGGAAGTAATGATAATACGGTGAGACTATGGGACGTCAAGACAGGTACCTGTAAGACCATGAGTGGTCACACTAGTTATGTATATGCTGTGGCTATATCCAGTGATTCAGAGTTCATCGTATCGGGAAGTGATGATAAGACGGTGAGACTATGGGACGTCAAGACAGGTACCTGTAAGACCATGAGTGGTCACACAAGTTATGTATCTGCTGTGGCTATATCCAGTGATTCAGAGTTCATCGTATCGGGAAGTGATGATGAGACGGTGAGACTATGGGACGTCAAGACAGGTACCTGTAAGACCATGAGTGGTCACACTAGTTATGTATATGCTGTGGCTATATCCAGTGATTCAGAGTTCATCGTATCGGGAAGTCATGATAAGACGGTGAGACTATGGGACGTCAAGACAGGTACCTGTAAGACCATGAGTGGTCACACTAGTTATGTATCATCTGTGGCTATATCCAGTGATTCAGAGTTCATCGTATCGGGAAGTTATGATTAGACGGTGAGACTATGGGACGTCAAGACAGGTACCTGTAAGACCATGAGTGGTCACACTAGTTATGTATCATCTGTGGCTATATCCAGTGATTCAGAGTTCATCGTATCGGGAAGTCATGATAAGACGGTGAGACTATGGGACGTCAAGACAGGTACCTGTAAGACCACGAGTGGTCACACTAGTTATGTATCTGCTGTGGCTATATCCAGTGATTCAGAGTTCATCGTATCGGGAAGTGATGATGAGACGGTGAGACTATGGAACGTCAAGACAGGTACCTGTAAGACCATGAGTGGTCACACTAGTTATGTATATGCTGTGGCTATATCCAGTGATTCAGAGTTCATCGTATCGGGAAGTAATGATTAGACGGTGAGACTATGGGACGTCAAGACAGGTACCTGTAAGACCATGAGTGGTCACACTAGTTATGTATCTGCTGTGGCTATATCCAGTGATTCAGAGTTCATCGTATCGGGAAGTGATGATTATACGGTGAGACTATGCAACGTCAAGACAGGTACCTGTAAGACCATGAGTGGTCACACAAGTTATGTATCTGCTGTGGCTATATCCAGTGATTCAGAGTTCATCGTATCGGGAAGTGATGATGAGACGGTGAGACTATGGAACGTCAAGACAGGTACCTGTAAGACCATGAGTGGTCACACTAGTTATGTATATGCTGTGGCTATATCCAGTGATTCAGAGTTCATCGTATCGGGAAGTCATGATAAGACGGTGAGACTATGGGACGTCAAGACAGGTACCTGTAAGACCATGAGTGGTCACACTAGTTATGTATCATCTGTGGCTATATCCAGTGATTCAGAGTTCATCGTATCGGGAAGTCATGATAAGACGGTGAGACTATGGGACGTCAAGACAGGTACCTGTAAGACCACGAGTGGTCACACTAGTTATGTATCATCTGTGGCTATATCCAGTGATTCAGAGTTCATCGTATCGGGAAGTCATGATAAGACGGTGAGACTATGGGACGTCAAGACAGGTACCTGTAAGACCACGAGTGGTCACACTAGTTATGTATCTGCTGTGGCTATATCCAGTGATTCAGAGTTCATCGTATCGGGAAGTGATGATTATACGGTGAGACTATGGGACGTCAAGACAGGTACCTGTAAGACCATGAGTGGTCACACTAGTTATGTATATGCTGTGGCTATATCCAGTGATTCAGAGTTCATCGTATCGGGAAGTAATGATTAGACGGTGAGACTATGGGACGTCAAGACAGGTACCTGTAAGACCATGAGTGGTCACACTAGTTATGTATCTGCTGTGGCTATATCCAGTGATTCAGAGTTCATCGTATCGGGAAGTAATGATTAGACGGTGAGACTATGGGACGTCAAGACAGGTACCTGTAAGACCATGAGTGGTCACACTAGTTATGTTTCTGCTTTGGCTATATCCAGTGATTCAGAGTTCATCGTATCGGGAAGTTATGATAAGACGGTGAGACTATGGGACGTCAAGACAGGTACCTGTAAGACCATGAGTGGTCACACTAGTTATGTATCATCTGTGGCTATATCCAGTGATTCAGAGTTCATCGTATCGGGAAGTGATGATAAGACGGTGAGACTATGGAACGTCAAGACAGGTACCTGTAAGACCATGAGTGGTCACACTAGTTATGTATATGCTGTGGCTATATCCAGTGATTCAGAGTTCATCGTATCGGGAAGTCATGATAAGACGGTGAGACTATGGGACGTCAAGACAGGTACCTGTAAGACCACGAGTGGTCACACTAGTTATGTTTCTGCTGTGGCTATATCCAGTGATTCAGAGTTCATCGTATCGGGAAGTGATGATGAGACGGTGAGACTATGGGACGTCAAGACAGGTACCTGTAAGACCATGAGTGGTCACACTAGTTATGTTTCTGCTTTGGCTATATCCAGTGATTCAGAGTTCATCGTATCGGGAAGTTATGATAAGACGGTGAGACTATGGGACGTCAAGACAGGTACCTGTAAGACCATGAGTGGTCACACTAGTTATGTATCTGCTGTGGCTATATCCAGTGATTCAGAGTTCATCGTATCGGGAAGTGATGATAAGACGGTGAGACTATGGGACGTCAAGACAGGTACCTGTAAGACCATGAGTGGTCACACAGATTCTGTATATGCTGTGGCTATATCCAGTGATTCAGAGTTCATCGTATCGGGAAGTTATGATTAGACGGTGAGACTATGGAACGTCAAGACAGGTACCTGTAAGACCATGAGTGGTCACACAAGTTATGTATCTGCTGTGGCTATATCCAGTGATTCAGAGTTCATCGTATCGGGAAGTTAAAATTATACGGTGAGACTATGGGACGTCAAGACAGGTACCTGTAAGACCACGAGTGGTCACACTAGTTATGTTTCTGCTGTGGCTATATCCAGTGATTCAGAGTTCATCGTATCGGGAAGTGATGATGAGACGGTGAGACTATGGAACGTCAAGACAGGTACCTGTAAGACCATGAGTGGTCACACTAGTTATGTATCATCTGTGGCTATATCCAGTGATTCAGAGTTCATCGTATCGGGAAGTGATGATAAGACGGTGAGACTATGGAACGTCAAGACAGGTACCTGTAAGACCATGAGTGGTCACACTAGTTATGTATATGCTGTGGCTATATCCAGTGATTCAGAGTTCATCGTATCGGGAAGTCATGATAAGACGGTGAGACTATGGGACGTCAAGACAGGTACCTGTAAGACCACGAGTGGTCACACTAGTTATGTTTCTGCTGTGGCTATATCCAGTGATTCAGAGTTCATCGTATCGGGAAGTGATGATGAGACGGTGAGACTATGGGACGTCAAGACAGGTACCTGTAAGACCATGAGTGGTCACACTAGTTATGTTTCTGCTTTGGCTATATCCAGTGATTCAGAGTTCATCGTATCGGGAAGTTATGATAAGACGGTGAGACTATGGGACGTCAAGACAGGTACCTGTAAGACCATGAGTGGTCACACTAGTTATGTATCTGCTGTGGCTATATCCAGTGATTCAGAGTTCATCGTATCGGGAAGTGATGATAAGACGGTGAGACTATGGGACGTCAAGACAGGTACCTGTAAGACCATGAGTGGTCACACAGATTCTGTATATGCTGTGGCTATATCCAGTGATTCAGAGTTCATCGTATCGGGAAGTTATGATTAGACGGTGAGACTATGGAACGTCAAGACAGGTACCTGTAAGACCATGAGTGGTCACACAAGTTATGTATCTGCTGTGGCTATATCCAGTGATTCAGAGTTCATCGTATCGGGAAGTTAAAATTATACGGTGAGACTATGGGACGTCAAGACAGGTACCTGTAAGACCACGAGTGGTCACACTAGTTATGTTTCTGCTGTGGCTATATCCAGTGATTCAGAGTTCATCGTATCGGGAAGTGATGATGAGACGGTGAGACTATGGAACGTCAAGACAGGTACCTGTAAGACCATGAGTGGTCACACTAGTTATGTATATGCTGTGGCTATATCCAGTGATTCAGAGTTCATCGTATCGGGAAGTCATGATAAGACGGTGAGACTATGGGACGTCAAGACAGGTACCTGTAAGACCATGAGTGGTCACACTAGTTATGTATCTGCTGTGGCTATATCCAGTGATTCAGAGTTCATCGTATCGGGAAGTGATGATGAGACGGTGAGACTATGGAACGTCAAGACAGGTACCTGTAAGACCATGAGTGGTCACACTAGTTATGTATATGCTGTGGCTATATCCAGTGATTCAGAGTTCATCGTATCGGGAAGTAATGATTAGACGGTGAGACTATGGGACGTCAAGACAGGTACCTGTAAGACCATGAGTGGTCACACTAGTTATGTATATGCTGTGGCTATATCCAGTGATTCAGAGTTCATCGTATCGGGAAGTCATGATAAGACGGTGAGACTATGGAACGTCAAGACAGGTACCTGTAAGACCATGAGTGGTCACACTAGTTATGTATATGCTGTGGCTATATCCAGTGATTCAGAGTTCATCGTATCGGGAAGTGATGATAAGACGGTGAGACTATGGAACGTCAAGACAGGTACCTGTAAGACCATGAGTGGTCACACTAGTTATGTATATGCTGTGGCTATATCCAGTGATTCAGAGTTCATCGTATCGGGAAGTTATGATTATACGGTGAGACTATGGGACGTCAAGACAGGTACCTGTAAGACCATGAGTGGTCACACTAGTTATGTTTCTGCTGTGGCTATATCCAGTGATTCAGAGTTCATCGTATCGGGAAGTGATGATGAGACGGTGAGACTATGGAACGTCAAGACAGGTACCTGTAAGACCATGAGTGGTCACACTAGTTATGTATATGCTGTGGCTATATCCAGTGATTCAGAGTTCATCGTATCGGGAAGTCATGATAAGACGGTGAGACTATGGGACGTCAAGACAGGTACCTGTAAGACCATGAGTGGTCACACTAGTTATGTATCATCTGTGGCTATATCCAGTGATTCAGAGTTCATCGTATCGGGAAGTCATGATAAGACGGTGAGACTATGGGACGTCAAGACAGGTACCTGTAAGACCACGAGTGGTCACACTAGTTATGTATCTGCTGTGGCTATATCCAGTGATTCAGAGTTCATCGTATCGGGAAGTGATGATGAGACGGTGAGACTATGGAACGTCAAGACAGGTACCTGTAAGACCATGAGTGGTCACACTAGTTATGTATATGCTGTGGCTATATCCAGTGATTCAGAGTTCATCGTATCGGGAAGTAATGATTAGACGGTGAGACTATGGGACGTCAAGACAGGTACCTGTAAGACCATGAGTGGTCACACTAGTTATGTATCTGCTGTGGCTATATCCAGTGATTCAGAGTTCATCGTATCGGGAAGTGATGATTATACGGTGAGACTATGCAACGTCAAGACAGGTACCTGTAAGACCATGAGTGGTCACACAAGTTATGTATCTGCTGTGGCTATATCCAGTGATTCAGAGTTCATCGTATCGGGAAGTGATGATGAGACGGTGAGACTATGGAACGTCAAGACAGGTACCTGTAAGACCATGAGTGGTCACACTAGTTATGTATATGCTGTGGCTATATCCAGTGATTCAGAGTTCATCGTATCGGGAAGTCATGATAAGACGGTGAGACTATGGGACGTCAAGACAGGTACCTGTAAGACCATGAGTGGTCACACTAGTTATGTATCATCTGTGGCTATATCCAGTGATTCAGAGTTCATCGTATCGGGAAGTCATGATAAGACGGTGAGACTATGGGACGTCAAGACAGGTACCTGTAAGACCACGAGTGGTCACACTAGTTATGTATCATCTGTGGCTATATCCAGTGATTCAGAGTTCATCGTATCGGGAAGTCATGATAAGACGGTGAGACTATGGGACGTCAAGACAGGTACCTGTAAGACCATGAGTGGTCACACTAGTTATGTATCTGCTGTGGCTATATCCAGTGATTCAGAGTTCATCGTATCGGGAAGTGATGATGAGACGGTGAGACTATGGGACGTCAAGACAGGTACCTGTAAGACCATGAGTGGTCACACTAGTTATGTATATGCTGTGGCTATATCCAGTGATTCAGAGTTCATCGTATCGGGAAGTAATGATTAGACGGTGAGACTATGGGACGTCAAGACAGGTACCTGTAAGACCATGAGTGGTCACACTAGTTATGTATCTGCTGTGGCTATATCCAGTGATTCAGAGTTCATCGTATCGGGAAGTAATGATTAGACGGTGAGACTATGGGACGTCAAGACAGGTACCTGTAAGACCATGAGTGGTCACACTAGTTATGTTTCTGCTTTGGCTATATCCAGTGATTCAGAGTTCATCGTATCGGGAAGTTATGATAAGACGGTGAGACTATGGGACGTCAAGACAGGTACCTGTAAGACCATGAGTGGTCACACTAGTTATGTATCATCTGTGGCTATATCCAGTGATTCAGAGTTCATCGTATCGGGAAGTGATGATAAGACGGTGAGACTATGGAACGTCAAGACAGGTACCTGTAAGACCATGAGTGGTCACACTAGTTATGTATATGCTGTGGCTATATCCAGTGATTCAGAGTTCATCGTATCGGGAAGTCATGATAAGACGGTGAGACTATGGGACGTCAAGACAGGTACCTGTAAGACCACGAGTGGTCACACTAGTTATGTTTCTGCTGTGGCTATATCCAGTGATTCAGAGTTCATCGTATCGGGAAGTGATGATGAGACGGTGAGACTATGGAACGTCAAGACAGGTACCTGTAAGACCATGAGTGGTCACACTAGTTATGTATCATCTGTGGCTATATCCAGTGATTCAGAGTTCATCGTATCGGGAAGTCATGATAAGACGGTGAGACTATGGAACGTCAAGACAGGTACCTGTAAGACCATGAGTGGTCACACTAGTTATGTATCTGCTGTGGCTATATCCAGTGATTCAGAGTTCATCGTATCGGGAAGTCATGATAAGACGGTGAGACTATGGAACGTCAAGACAGGTACCTGTAAGACCATGAGTGGTCACACTAGTTATGTATCTGCTGTGGCTATATCCAGTGATTCAGAGTTCATCGTATCGGGAAGTTATGATTATACGGTGAGACTATGGGACGTCAAGACAGGTACCTGTAAGACCACGAGTGGTCACACTAGTTATGTTTCTGCTGTGGCTATATCCAGTGATTCAGAGTTCATCGTATCGGGAAGTGATGATGAGACGGTGAGACTATGGAACGTCAAGACAGATACCTGTAAGACCATGAGTGGTCACACTAGTCTTGTATATGCTGTGGCTATATCCAGTGATTCAGAGTTCATCGTATCGGGAAGTGATGATAAGACGGTGAGACTATGGAACGTCAAGACAGGTACCTGTAAGACCATGAGTGGTCACACTAGTTATGTATCTGCTGTGGCTATATCCAGTGATTCAGAGTTCATCGTATCGGGAAGTCATGATAAGACGGTGAGACTATGGGACGTCAAGACAGGTACCTGTAAGACCATGAGTGGTCACACTAGTTATGTATATGCTGTGGCTATATCCAGTGATTCAGAGTTCATCGTATCGGGAAGTGATGATTATACGGTGAGACTATGGGACGTCAAGACAGGTACCTGTAAGACCATGAGTGGTCACACTAGTTATGTATATGCTGTGGCTATATCCAGTGATTCAGAGTTCATCGTATCGGGAAGTTATGATTATACGGTGAGACTATGGGACGTCAAGACAGGTACCTGTAAGACCATGAGTGGTCACACTAGTTATGTATATGCTGTGGCTATATCCAGTGATTCAGAGTTCATCGTATCGGGAAGTCATGATAAGACGGTGAGACTATGGAACGTCAAGACAGGTACCTGTAAGACCATGAGTGGTCACACTAGTTATGTATCTGCTGTGGCTATATCCAGTGATTCAGAGTTCATCGTATCGGGAAGTTATGATTATACGGTGAGACTATGGGACGTCAAGACAGGTACCTGTAAGACCATGAGTGGTCACACTAGTTATGTATCATCTGTGGCTATATCCAGTGATTCAGAGTTCATCGTATCTGGAAGTCATGATAAGACGGTGAGACTATGGAACGTCAAGACAGGTACCTGTAAGACCATGAGTGGTCACACTAGTTATGTATCATCTGTGGCTATATCCAGTGATTCAGAGTTCATCGTATCAGGAAGTCATGATAAGACGGTGAGACTATGCAACGTCAAGACAGGTACCTGTAAGACCATGAGTGGTCACACTAGTTATGTATCATCTGTGGCTATATCCAGTGATTCAGAGTTCATCGTATCTGGAAGTCATGATAAGACGGTGAGACTATGGAACGTCAAGACAGGTACCTGTAAGACCATGAGTGGTCACACTAGTTATGTATATGCTGTGGCTATATCCAGTGATTCAGAGTTCATCGTATCGGGAAGTTATGATTATACGGTGAGACTATGGGACGTCAAGACAGGTACCTGTAAGACCATGAGTGGTCACACTAGTTATGTATCATCTGTGGCTATATCCAGTGATTCAGAGTTCATCGTATCGGGAAGTGATGATAAGACGGTGAGACTATGGAACGTCAAGACAGGTACCTGTAAGACCATGAGTGGTCACACTAGTTATGTATATGCTGTGGCTATATCCAGTGATTCAGAGTTCATCGTATCGGGAAGTCATGATAAGACGGTGAGACTATGGGACGTCAAGACAGGTACCTGTAAGACCACGAGTGGTCACACTAGTTATGTTTCTGCTGTGGCTATATCCAGTGATTCAGAGTTCATCGTATCGGGAAGTGATGATGAGACGGTGAGACTATGGAACGTCAAGACAGGTACCTGTAAGACCATGAGTGGTCACACTAGTTATGTATCATCTGTGGCTATATCCAGTGATTCAGAGTTCATCGTATCGGGAAGTCATGATAAGACGGTGAGACTATGGAACGTCAAGACAGGTACCTGTAAGACCATGAGTGGTCACACTAGTTATGTATATGCTGTGGCTATATCCAGTGATTCAGAGTTCATCGTATCGGGAAGTGATGATAAGACGGTGAGACTATGGGACGTCAAGACAGGTACCTGTAAGACCATGAGTGGTCACACAAGTTATGTATATGCTGTGGCTATATCCAGTGATTCAGAGTTCATCGTATCGGGAAGTTATGATTATACGGTGAGACTATGGGACGTCAAGACAGGTACCTGTAAGACCACGAGTGGTCACACTAGTTATGTATCATCTGTGGCTATATCCAGTGATTCAGAGTTCATCGTATCGGGAAGTTATGATAAGACGGTGAGACTATGGGACGTCAAGACAGGTACCTGTAAGACCATGAGTGGTCACACTAGTTATGTATATGCTGTGGCTATATCCAGTGATTCAGAGTTCATCGTATCGGGAAGTCATGATAAGACGGTGAGACTATGGGACGTCAAGACAGGTACCTGTAAGACCACGAGTGGTCACACTAGTTATGTTTCTGCTGTGGCTATATCCAGTGATTCAGAGTTCATCGTATCGGGAAGTGATGATGAGACGGTGAGACTATGGAACGTCAAGACAGGTACCTGTAAGACCATGAGTGGTCACACTAGTTATGTATATGCTGTGGCTATATCCAGTGATTCAGAGTTCATCGTATCTGGAAGTCATGATAAGACGGTGAGACTATGGAACGTCAAGACAGGTACCTGTAAGACCATGAGTGGTCACACTAGTTATGTATATGCTGTGGCTATATCCAGTGATTCAGAGTTCATCGTATCGGGAAGTAATGATAAGACGGTGAGACTATGGAACGTCAAGACAGGTACCTGTAAGACCATGAGTTGTCACACAGGTTATGTATATATTGTGGCTATATCCAGTGATTCAGAGTTCATCGTATCGGGAAGTGATGATAAGACGGTGAGACTATGGGACGTCAAGACAGGTACCTGTAAGACCATGAGTGGTCACACAAGTTATGTATCTGCTGTGGCTATATCCAGTGATTCAGAGTTCATCGTATCGGGAAGTAATGATAAGACGGTGAGACTATGGGACGTCAAGACAGGTACCTGTAAGACCACGAGTGGTCACACTAGTTATGTTTCTGCTGTGGCTATATCCAGTGATTCAGAGTTCATCGTATCGGGAAGTCATGATAATACGGTGAGACTATGGAACGTCAAGACAGGTACCTGTAAGACCATGAGTGGTCACACTAGTTATGTATATGCTGTGGCTATATCCAGTGATTCAGAGTTCATCGTATCGGGAAGTGATGATAAGACGGTGAGACTATGGGACGTCAAGACAGGTACCTGTAAGACCATGAGTGGTCACACTAGTTATGTATCATCTGTGGCTATATCCAGTGATTCAGAGTTCATCGTATCGGGAAGTCATGATAAGACGGTGAGACTATGGGACGTCAAGACAGGTACCTGTAAGACCACGAGTGGTCACACTAGTTATGTTTCTGCTGTGGCTATATCCAGTGATTCAGAGTTCATCGTATCGGGAAGTGATGATGAGACGGTGAGACTATGGAACGTCAAGACAGGTACCTGTAAGACCATGAGTGGTCACACTAGTTATGTATATGCTGTGGCTATATCCAGTGATTCAGAGTTCATCGTATCGGGAAGTCATGATAAGACGGTGAGACTATGGGACGTCAAGACAGGTACCTGTAAGACCATGAGTGGTCACACTAGTTATGTATCTGCTGTGGCTATATCCAGTGATTCAGAGTTCATCGTATCGGGAAGTGATGATTATACGGTGAGACTATGGGACGTCAAGACAGGTACCTGTAAGACCATGAGTGGTCACACTAGTTATGTTTCTGCTTTGGCTATATCCAGTGATTCAGAGTTCATCGTATCGGCAAGTGATGATAAGACGGTGAGACTATGCAACGTCAAGACAGGTACCTGTAAGACCATGAGTGGTCACACAAGTTATGTTTCTGCTGTGGCTATATCCAGTGATTCAGAGTTCATCGTATCGGGAAGTGATGATGAGACGGTGAGACTATGGAACGTCAAGACAGGTACCTGTAAGACCATGAGTGGTCACACTAGTTATGTATATGCTGTGGCTATATCCAGTGATTCAGAGTTCATCGTATCGGGAAGTGATGATAAGACGGTGAGACTATGGGACGTCAAGACAGGTACCTGTAAGACCATGAGTGGTCACACTAGTTATGTATCATCTGTGGCTATATCCAGTGATTCAGAGTTCATCGTATCTGGAAGTCATGATAAGACGGTGAGACTATGGAACGTCAAGACAGGTACCTGTAAGACCATGAGTGGTCACACTAGTTATGTATATGCTGTGGCTATATCCAGTGATTCAGAGTTCATCGTATCGGGAAGTTATGATTATACGGTGAGACTATGGGACGTCAAGACAGGTACCTGTAAGACCATGAGTGGTCACACTAGTTATGTATCTGCTGTGGCTATATCCAGTGATTCAGAGTTCATCGTATCTGGAAGTCATGATAAGACGGTGAGACTATGGAACGTCAAGACAGGTACCTGTAAGACCATGAGTGGTCACACTAGTTATGTATATGCTGTGGCTATATCCAGTGATTCAGAGTTCATCGTATCGGGAAGTGATGATAAGACGGTGAGACTATGGAACGTCAAGACAGGTACCTGTAAGACCATGAGTGGTCACACTAGTTATGTATCATCTGTGGCTATATCCAGTGATTCAGAGTTCATCGTATCGGGAAGTAATGATAAGACGGTGAGACTATGGGACGTCAAGACAGGTACCTGTAAGACCACGAGTGGTCACACTAGTTATGTTTCTGCTGTGGCTATATCCAGTGATTCAGAGTTCATCGTATCGGGAAGTGATGATTATACGGTGAGACTATGGGACGTCAAGACAGGTACCTGTAAGACCATGAGTGGTCACACTAGTTATGTATCATCTGTGGCTATATCCAATGATTCAGAGTTCATCGTATCGGGAAGTGATGATAAGACGGTGAGACTATGGGACGTCAAGACAGGTACCTGTAAGACCATGAGTGGTCACACTAGTTATGTATATGCTGTGGCTATATCCAGTGATTCAGAGTTCATCGTATCGGGAAGTCATGATAAGACGGTGAGACTATGGGACGTCAAGACAGGTACCTGTAAGACCATGAGTGGTCACACTAGTTATGTATCTGCTGTGGCTATATCCAGTGATTCAGAGTTCATCGTATCGGGAAGTTATGATTATACGGTGAGACTATGGGACGTCAAGACAGGTACCTGTAAGACCATGAGTGGTCACACTAGTTATGTATCATCTGTGGCTATATCCAGTGATTCAGAGTTCATCGTATCTGGAAGTCATGATAAGACGGTGAGACTATGGAACGTCAAGACAGGTACCTGTAAGACCATGAGTGGTCACACTAGTTATGTATCATCTGTGGCTATATCCAGTGATTCAGAGTTCATCGTATCTGGAAGTCATGATAAGACGGTGAGACTATGGGACGTCAAGACAGGTACCTGTAAGACCATGAGTGGTCACACTAGTTATGTATCATCTGTGGCTATATCCAGTGATTCAGAGTTCATCGTATCTGGAAGTCATGATAAGACGGTGAGACTATGGAACGTCAAGACAGGTACCTGTAAGACCATGAGTGGTCACACTAGTTATGTATATGCTGTGGCTATATCCAGTGATTCAGAGTTCATCGTATCGGGAAGTTATGATTATACGGTGAGACTATGGGACGTCAAGACAGGTACCTGTAAGACCATGAGTGGTCACACTAGTTATGTTTCTGCTGTGGCTATATCCAGTGATTCAGAGTTCATCGTATCGGGAAGTGATGATGAGACGGTGAGACTATGGGACGTCAAGACAGGTACCTGTAAGACCATGAGTGGTCACACTAGTTATGTATATGCTGTGGCTATATCCAGTGATTCAGAGTTCATCGTATCGGGAAGTCATGATAAGACGGTGAGACTATGGGACGTCAAGACAGGTACCTGTAAGACCACGAGTGGTCACACTAGTTATGTTTCTGCTGTGGCTATATCCAGTGATTCAGAGTTCATCGTATCGGGAAGTGATGATGAGACGGTGAGACTATGGAACGTCAAGACAGGTACCTGTAAGACCATGAGTGGTCACACTAGTTATGTATATGCTGTGGCTATATCCAGTGATTCAGAGTTCATCGTATCTGGAAGTCATGATAAGACGGTGAGACTATGGAACGTCAAGACAGGTACCTGTAAGACCATGAGTGGTCACACTAGTTATGTATATGCTGTGGCTATATCCAGTGATTCAGAGTTCATCGTATCGGGAAGTGATGATAAGACGGTGAGACTATGGAACGTCAAGACAGGTACCTGTAAGACCATGAGTGGTCACACTAGTTATGTATCATCTGTGGCTATATCCAGTGATTCAGAGTTCATCGTATCGGGAAGTGATGATGAGACGGTGAGACTATGGAACGTCAAGACAGGTACCTGTAAGACCATGAGTGGTCACACTAGTTATGTATCATCTGTGGCTATATCCAGTGATTCAGAGTTCATCGTATCGGGAAGTGATGATAAGACGGTGAGACTATGGAACGTCAAGACAGGTACCTGTAAGACCATGAGTGGTCACACTAGTTATGTTTCTGCTTTGGCTATATCCAGTGATTCAGAGTTCATCGTATCGGGAAGTTATGATAAGACGGTGAGACTATGGAACGTCAAGACAGGTACCTGTAAGACCATGAGTGGTCACACAGATTGACTATATGCTTTGGCTATATCCAGTGATTCAGAGTTCATCGTATCGGGAAGTGATGATAAGACGGTGAGACTATGGAACGTCAAGACAGGTACCTGTAAGACCATGAGTGGTCACACTAGTTATGTATCATCTGTGGCTATATCCAGTGATTCAGAGTTCATCGTATCGGGAAGTAATGATAAGACGGTGAGACTATGGAACGTCAAGACAGGTACCTGTAAGACCATGAGTGGTCACACAGGTTATGTATATATTGTGGCTATATCCAGTGATTCAGAGTTCATCGTATCGGGAAGTGATGATAAGACGGTGAGACTATGGGACGTCAAGACAGGTACCTGTAAGACCATGAGTGGTCACACAAGTTATGTATCTGCTGTGGCTATATCCAGTGATTCAGAGTTCATCGTATCGGGAAGTGATGATAAGACGGTGAGACTATGGGACGTCAAGACAGGTACCTGTAAGACCACGAGTGGTCACACTAGTTATGTTTCTGCTGTGGCTATATCCAGTGATTCAGAGTTCATCGTATCGGGAAGTCATGATAATACGGTGAGACTATGGAACGTCAAGACAGGTACCTGTAAGACCATGAGTGGTCACACTAGTTATGTATATGCTGTGGCTATATCCAGTGATTCAGAGTTCATCGTATCGGGAAGTGATGATTATACGGTGAGACTATGGGACGTCAAGACAGGTACCTGTAAGACCATGAGTGGTCACACTAGTTATGTATATGCTGTGGCTATATCCAGTGATTCAGAGTTCATCGTATCGGGAAGTTATGATTATACGGTGAGACTATGGGACGTCAAGACAGGTACCTGTAAGACCATGAGTGGTCACACTAGTTATGTTTCTGCTGTGGCTATATCCAGTGATTCAGAGTTCATCGTATCGGGAAGTGATGATGAGACGGTGAGACTATGGGACGTCAAGACAGGTACCTGTAAGACCATGAGTGGTCACACTAGTTATGTATCATCTGTGGCTATATCCAGTGATTCAGAGTTCATCGTATCTGGAAGTCATGATAAGACGGTGAGACTATGGGACGTCAAGACAGGTACCTGTAAGACCATGAGTGGTCACACTAGTTATGTATCTGCTGTGGCTATATCCAGTGATTCAGAGTTCATCGTATCGGGAAGTGATGATAAGACGGTGAGACTATGGAACGTCAAGACAGGTACCTGTAAGACCATGAGTGGTCACACTAGTTATGTATTATCTTTGGCTATATCCAGTGATTCAGAGTTCATCGTATCGGGAAGTGATGATAAGACGGTGAGACTATGGAACGTCAAGACAGGTACCTGTAAGACCATGAGTGGTCACACTAGTTATGTATATGCTGTGGCTATATCCAGTGATTCAGAGTTCATCGTATCGGGAAGTGATGATAAGACGGTGAGACTATGGGACGTCAAGACAGGTACCTGTAAGACCATGAGTGGTCACACTAGTTATGTATATGCTGTGGCTATATCCAATGATTCAGAGTTCATCGTATCGGGAAGTTATGATTATACGGTGAGACTATGGGACGTCAAGACAGGTACCTGTAAGACCATGAGTGGTCACACTAGTTATGTATATGCTGTGGCTATATCCAGTGATTCAGAGTTCATCGTATCGGGAAGTTATGATTATACGGTGAGACTATGGGACGTCAAGACAGGTACCTGTAAGACCATGAGTGGTCACACAAGTTATGTATATGCTGTGGCTATATCCAGTGATTCAGAGTTCATCGTATCGGGAAGTTATGATTATACGGTGAGACTATGGGACGTCAAGACAGGTACCTGTAAGACCATGAGTGGTCACACTAGTTATGTATATGCTGTGGCTATATCCAGTGATTCAGAGTTCATCGTATCTGGAAGTCATGATAAGACGGTGAGACTATGGAACGTCAAGACAGGTACCTGTAAGACCATGAGTGGTCACACTAGTTATGTATCATCTGTGGCTATATCCAGTGATTCAGAGTTCATCGTATCTGGAAGTCATGATAAGACGGTGAGACTATGCAACGTCAAGACAGGTACCTGTAAGACCATGAGTGGTCACACTAGTTATGTATCATCTGTGGCTATATCCAGTGATTCAGAGTTCATCGTATCTGGAAGTCATGATAAGACGGTGAGACTATGGAACGTCAAGACAGGTACCTGTAAGACCATGAGTGGTCACACTAGTTATGTATCTGCTGTGGCTATATCCAGTGATTCAGAGTTCATCGTATCGGGAAGTGATGATAAGACGGTGAGACTATGGAACGTCAAGACAGGTACCTGTAAGACCATGAGTGGTCACACTAGTTATGTATCATCTGTGGCTATATCCAGTGATTCAGAGTTCATCGTATCGGGAAGTAATGATAAGACGGTGAGACTATGGAACGTCAAGACAGGTACCTGTAAGACCATGAGTGGTCACACAGGTTATGTATATATTGTGGCTATATCCAGTGATTCAGAGTTCATCGTATCGGGAAGTGATGATAAGACGGTGAGACTATGGGACGTCAAGACAGGTACCTGTAAGACCATGAGTGGTCACACAAGTTATGTATCTGCTGTGGCTATATCCAGTGATTCAGAGTTCATCGTATCGGGAAGTTATGATTATACGGTGAGACTATGGAACGTCAAGACAGGTACCTGTAAGACCATGAGTGGTCACACTAGTTATGTATATGCTGTGTCTATATCCAGTGATTCAGAGTTCATCGTATCGGGAAGTTATGATTATACGGTGAGACTATGGGACGTCAAGACAGGTACCTGTAAGACCATGAGTGGTCACACTAGTTATGTATATGCTGTGGCTATATCCAGTGATTCAGAGTTCATCGTATCGGGAAGTGATGATAAGACGGTGAGACTATGGAACGTCAAGACAGGTACCTGTAAGACCATGAGTGGTCACACTAGTTATGTATATGCTGTGGCTATATCCAGTGATTCAGAGTTCATCGTATCGGGAAGTAATGATTAGACGGTGAGACTATGGGACGTCAAGACAGGTACCTGTAAGACCATGAGTGGTCACACTAGTTATGTATCTGCTGTGGCTATATCCAGTGATTCAGAGTTCATCGTATCGGGAAGTCATGATAAGACGGTGAGACTATGGAACGTCAAGACAGGTACCTGTAAGACCATGAGTGGTCACACTAGTTATGTATATGCTGTGGCTATATCCAGTGATTCAGAGTTCATCGTATCTGGAAGTCATGATAAGACGGTGAGACTATGGAACGTCAAGACAGGTACCTGTAAGACCATGAGTGGTCACACTAGTTATGTATCTGCTGTGGCTATATCCAGTGATTCAGAGTTCATCGTATCGGGAAGTGATGATAAGACGGTGAGACTATGGGACGTCAAGACAGGTACCTGTAAGACCATGAGTGGTCACACTAGTTATGTATCTGCTGTGGCTATATCCAGTGATTCAGAGTTCATCGTATCGGGAAGTCATGATAAGACGGTGAGACTATGGAACGTCAAGACAGGTACCTGTAAGACCATGAGTGGTCACACTAGTTATGTATATGCTGTGGCTATATCCAGTGATTCAGAGTTCATCGTATCTGGAAGTCATGATAAGACGGTGAGACTATGGAACGTCAAGACAGGTACCTGTAAGACCATGAGTGGTCACACTAGTTATGTATATGCTGTGGCTATATCCAGTGATTCAGAGTTCATCGTATCGGGAAGTTATGATTATACGGTGAGACTATGGGACGTCAAGACAGGTACCTGTAAGACCATGAGTGGTCACACTAGTTATGTATCATCTGTGGCTATATCCAGTGATTCAGAGTTCATCGTATCGGGAAGTGATGATAAGACGGTGAGACTATGGAACGTCAAGACAGGTACCTGTAAGACCATGAGTGGTCACACTAGTTATGTATATGCTGTGGCTATATCCAGTGATTCAGAGTTCATCGTATCGGGAAGTAATGATTAGACGGTGAGACTATGGGACGTCAAGACAGGTACCTGTAAGACCATGAGTGGTCACACTAGTTATGTATCTGCTGTGGCTATATCCAGTGATTCAGAGTTCATCGTATCGGGAAGTCATGATAAGACGGTGAGACTATGGAACGTCAAGACAGGTACCTGTAAGACCATGAGTGGTCACACTAGTTATGTATATGCTGTGGCTATATCCAGTGATTCAGAGTTCATCGTATCTGGAAGTCATGATAAGACGGTGAGACTATGGAACGTCAAGACAGGTACCTGTAAGACCATGAGTGGTCACACTAGTTATGTATCTGCTGTGGCTATATCCAGTGATTCAGAGTTCATCGTATCGGGAAGTGATGATAAGACGGTGAGACTATGGGACGTCAAGACAGGTACCTGTAAGACCATGAGTGGTCACACTAGTTATGTATCTGCTGTGGCTATATCCAGTGATTCAGAGTTCATCGTATCGGGAAGTGATGATAAGACGGTGAGACTATGGAACGTCAAGACAGGTACCTGTAAGACCATGAGTGGTCACACTAGTTATGTATATGCTGTGGCTATATCCAGTGATTCAGAGTTCATCGTATCTGGAAGTCATGATAAGACGGTGAGACTATGGGACGTCAAGACAGGTACCTGTAAGACCACGAGTGGTCACACTAGTTATGTATATGCTGTGGCTATATCCAGTGATTCAGAGTTCATCGTATCGGGAAGTCATGATAATACGGTGAGACTATGGGACGTCAAGACAGGTACCTGTAAGACCATGAGTGGTCACACTAGTTATGTATATGCTGTGGCTATATCCAGTGATTCAGAGTTCATCGTATCTGGAAGTCATGATAAGACGGTGAGACTATGGGACGTCAAGACAGGTACCTGTAAGACCATGAGTGGTCACACAAGTTATGTATCTGCTGTGGCTATATCCAGTGATTCAGAGTTCATCGTATCGGCAAGTATAGATGAGACGGTGAGACTATGGGACGTCAAGACAGGTACCTGTAAGACCATGAGTGGTCACACTAGTTATGTATATGCTGTGGCTATATCCAGTGATTCAGAGTTCATCGTATCGGGAAGTCATGATAAGACGGTGAGACTATGGAACGTCAAGACAGGTACCTGTAAGACCATGAGTGGTCACACTAGTTATGTATATGCTGTGGCTATTTCCAGTGATTCAGAGTTCATCGTATCGGGAAGTTATGATTATACGGTGAGACTATGGGACGTCAAGACAGGTACCTGTAAGACCATGAGTGGTCACACTAGTTATGTATCATCTGTGGCTATATCCAGTGATTCAGAGTTCATCGTATCGGGAAGTGATGATAAGACGGTGAGACTATGGAACGTCAAGACAGGTACCTGTAAGACCATGAGTGGTCACACTAGTTATGTATATGCTGTGGCTATATCCAGTGATTCAGAGTTCATCGTATCGGGAAGTAATGATTAGACGGTGAGACTATGGGACGTCAAGACAGGTACCTGTAAGACCATGAGTGGTCACACTAGTTATGTATATGCTGTGGCTATATCCAGTGATTCAGAGTTCATCGTATCGGGAAGTCATGATAAGACGGTGAGACTATGGGACGTCAAGACAGGTACCTGTAAGACCATGAGTGGTCACACTAGTTATGTATATGCTGTGGCTATTTCCAGTGATTCAGAGTTCATCGTATCGGGAAGTCATGATAATACGGTGAGACTATGGGACGTCAAGACAGGTACCTGTAAGACCATGAGTGGTCACACTAGTTATGTATATGCTGTGGCTATATCCAGTGATTCAGAGTTCATCGTATCTGGAAGTCATGATAAGACGGTGAGACTATGGAACGTCAAGACAGGTACCTGTAAGACCATGAGTGGTCACACTAGTTATGTATCATCTGTGGCTATATCCAGTGATTCAGAGTTCATCGTATCGGGAAGTGATGATAAGACGGTGAGACTATGGAACGTCAAGACAGGTACCTGTAAGACCATGAGTGGTCACACTAGTTATGTATATGCTGTGGCTATATCCAGTGATTCAGAGTTCATCGTATCGGGAAGTTATGATTATACGGTGAGACTATGGGACGTCAAGACAGGTACCTGTAAGACCATGAGTGGTCACACTAGTTATGTATATGCTGTGGCTATATCCAGTGATTCAGAGTTCATCGTATCGGGAAGTCATGATAAGACGGTGAGACTATGGAACGTCAAGACAGGTACCTGTAAGACCATGAGTGGTCACACTAGTTATGTATATGCTGTGGCTATATCCAGTGATTCAGAGTTCATCGTATCGGGAAGTTATGATTATACGGTGAGACTATGGGACGTCAAGACAGGTACCTGTAAGACCATGAGTGGTCACACTAGTTATGTATATGCTGTGGCTATATCCAGTGATTCAGAGTTCATCGTATCGGGAAGTTATGATTATACGGTGAGACTATGGGACGTCAAGACAGGTACCTGTAAGACCATGAGTGGTCACACTAGTTATGTATATGCTGTGGCTATATCCAGTGATTCAGAGTTCATCGTATCGGGAAGTCATGATAAGACGGTGAGACTATGGAACGTCAAGACAGGTACCTGTAAGACCATGAGTGGTCACACTAGTTATGTATATGCTGTGGCTATATCCAGTGATTCAGAGTTCATCGTATCTGGAAGTCATGATTATACGGTGAGACTATGGGACGTCAAGACAGGTACCTGTAAGACCATGAGTGGTCACACTAGTTATGTATATGCTGTGGCTATATCCAGTGATTCAGAGTTCATCGTATCGGGAAGTTATGATTATACGGTGAGACTATGGGACGTCAAGACAGGTACCTGTAAGACCATGAGTGGTCACACTAGTTATGTTTCTGCTTTGGCTATATCCAGTGATTCAGAGTTCATCGTATCAGCAAGTGATGATAAGACGGTGAGACTATGCAACGTCAAGACAGGTACCTGTAAGACCATGAGTGGTCACACTAGTTATGTATATGCTGTGGCTATATCCAGTGATTCAGAGTTCATCGTATCGGGAAGTCATGATAAGACGGTGAGACTATGCAACGTCAAGACAGGTACCTGTAAGACCATGAGTGGTCACACTAGTTATGTATATGCTGTGGCTATATCCAGTGATTCAGAGTTCATCGTATCGGGAAGTCATGATAAGACGGTGAGACTATGGAACGTCAAGACAGGTACCTGTAAGACCATGAGTGGTCACACTAGTTATGTATATGCTGTGGCTATATCCAGTGATTCAGAGTTCATCGTATCTGGAAGTCATGATTATACGGTGAGACTATGGGACGTCAAGACAGGTACCTGTAAGACCATGAGTGGTCACACTAGTTATGTATATGCTGTGGCTATATCCAGTGATTCAGAGTTCATCGTATCGGGAAGTCATGATAATACGGTGAGACTATGGGACGTCAAGACAGGTACCTGTAAGACCATGAGTGGTCACACTAGTTATGTATCATCTGTGGCTATATCCAGTGATTCAGAGTTCATCGTATCGGGAAGTCATGATAATACGGTGAGACTATGGGACGTCAAGACAGGTACCTGTAAGACCATGAGTGGTCACACTAGTTATGTATATGCTGTGGCTATATCCAGTGATTCAGAGTTCATCGTATCGGGAAGTTATGATTATACGGTGAGACTATGGGACGTCAAGACAGGTACCTGTAAGACCATGAGTGGTCACACTAGTTATGTATCATCTGTGGCTATATCCAGTGATTCAGAGTTCATCGTATCGGGAAGTCATGATAATACGGTGAGACTATGGGACGTCAAGACAGGTACCTGTAAGACCATGAGTGGTCACACAAGTTATGTATCTGCTGTGGCTATATCCAGTGATTCAGAGTTCATCGTATCGGGAAGTTATGATTATACGGTGAGACTATGGGACGTCAAGACAGGTACCTGTAAGACCATGAGTGGTCACACTAGTTATGTTTCTGCTTTGGCTATATCCAGTGATTCAGAGTTCATCGTATCGGCAAGTGATGATAAGACGGTGAGACTATGGAACGTCAAGACAGGTACCTGTAAGACCATGAGTGGTCACACTAGTTATGTATATGCTGTGGCTATATCCAGTGATTCAGAGTTCATCGTATCGGGAAGTTATGATTATACGGTGAGACTATGGGACGTCAAGACAGGTACCTGTAAGACCATGAGTGGTCACACAAGTTATGTATCTGCTGTGGCTATATCCAGTGATTCAGAGTTCATCGTATCGGGAAGTGATGATAAGACGGTGAGACTATGGAACGTCAAGACAGGTACCTGTAAGACCATGAGTGGTCACACTAGTTATGTATCATCTGTGGCTATATCCAGTGATTCAGAGTTCATCGTATCTGGAAGTCATGATAAGACGGTGAGACTATGGAACGTCAAGACAGGTACCTGTAAGACCATGAGTGGTCACACTAGTTATGTATATGCTGTGGCTATATCCAGTGATTCAGAGTTCATCGTATCGGGAAGTGATGATAAGACGGTGAGACTATGGAACGTCAAGACAGGTACCTGTAAGACCATGAGTGGTCACACTAGTTATGTATATGCTGTGGCTATATCCAGTGATTCAGAGTTCATCGTATCGGGAAGTTATGATTATACGGTGAGACTATGGGACGTCAAGACAGGTACCTGTAAGACCATGAGTGGTCACACTAGTTATGTTTCTGCTTTGGCTATATCCAGTGATTCAGAGTTCATCGTATCGGCAAGTGATGATAAGACGGTGAGACTATGCAACGTCAAGACAGGTACCTGTAAGACCATGAGTGGTCACACTAGTTATGTATATGCTGTGGCTATATCCAGTGATTCAGAGTTCATCGTATCGGGAAGTCATGATAAGACGGTGAGACTATGCAACGTCAAGACAGGTACCTGTAAGACCATGAGTGGTCACACTAGTTATGTATATGCTGTGGCTATATCCAGTGATTCAGAGTTCATCGTATCGGGAAGTCATGATAAGACGGTGAGACTATGGAACGTCAAGACAGGTACCTGTAAGACCATGAGTGGTCACACTAGTTATGTATCATCTGTGGCTATATCCAGTGATTCAGAGTTCATCGTATCTGGAAGTCATGATAAGACGGTGAGACTATGGAACGTCAAGACAGGTACCTGTAAGACCATGAGTGGTCACACTAGTTATGTATATGCTGTGGCTATATCCAGTGATTCAGAGTTCATCGTATCGGGAAGTTATGATTATACGGTGAGACTATGGGACGTCAAGACAGGTACCTGTAAGACCATGAGTGGTCACACAAGTTATGTATCTGCTGTGGCTATATCCAGTGATTCAGAGTTCATCGTATCGGGAAGTTATGATTATACGGTGAGACTATGGGACGTCAAGACAGGTACCTGTAAGACCATGAGTGGTCACACTAGTTATGTATATGCTGTGGCTATATCCAGTGATTCAGAGTTCATCGTATCGGGAAGTTATGATTATACGGTGAGACTATGGAACGTCAAGACAGGTACCTGTAAGACCATGAGTGGTCACACTAGTTATGTATATGCTGTGGCTATATCCAGTGATTCAGAGTTCATCGTATCGGGAAGTTATGATTATACGGTGAGACTATGGGACGTCAAGACAGGTACCTGTAAGACCATGAGTGGTCACACTAGTTATGTATATGCTGTGGCTATATCCAGTGATTCAGAGTTCATCGTATCGGGAAGTTATGATTATACGGTGAGACTATGGGACGTCAAGACAGGTACCTGTAAGACCATGAGTGGTCACACTAGTTATGTATATGCTGTGGCTATATCCAGTGATTCAGAGTTCATCGTATCGGGAAGTTATGATTATACGGTGAGACTATGGGACGTCAAGACAGGTACCTGTAAGACCATGAGTGGTCACACTAGTTATGTATCATCTGTGGCTATATCCAGTGATTCAGAGTTCATCGTATCGGGAAGTGATGATAAGACGGTGAGACTATGGAACGTCAAGACAGGTACCTGTAAGACCATGAGTGGTCACACTAGTTATGTATATGCTGTGGCTATATCCAGTGATTCAGAGTTCATCGTATCGGGAAGTCATGATAAGACGGTGAGACTATGGAACGTCAAGACAGGTACCTGTAAGACCATGAGTGGTCACACTAGTTATGTATATGCTGTGGCTATATCCAGTGATTCAGAGTTCATCGTATCGGGAAGTCATGATAAGACGGTGAGACTATGCAACGTCAAGACAGGTACCTGTAAGACCATGAGTGGTCACACTAGTTATGTATATGCTGTGGCTATATCCAGTGATTCAGAGTTCATCGTATCGGGAAGTCATGATAAGACGGTGAGACTATGGAACGTCAAGACAGGTACCTGTAAGACCATGAGTGGTCACACTAGTTATGTATCATCTGTGGCTATATCCAGTGATTCAGAGTTCATCGTATCTGGAAGTCATGATAAGACGGTGAGACTATGGAACGTCAAGACAGGTACCTGTAAGACCATGAGTGGTCACACTAGTTATGTATATGCTGTGGCTATATCCAGTGATTCAGAGTTCATCGTATCGGGAAGTTATGATTATACGGTGAGACTATGGGACGTCAAGACAGGTACCTGTAAGACCATGAGTGGTCACACAAGTTATGTATCTGCTGTGGCTATATCCAGTGATTCAGAGTTCATCGTATCGGGAAGTTATGATTATACGGTGAGACTATGGGACGTCAAGACAGGTACCTGTAAGACCATGAGTGGTCACACTAGTTATGTATATGCTGTGGCTATATCCAGTGATTCAGAGTTCATCGTATCGGGAAGTTATGATTATACGGTGAGACTATGGAACGTCAAGACAGGTACCTGTAAGACCATGAGTGGTCACACAAGTTATGTATCTGCTGTGGCTATATCCAGTGATTCAGAGTTCATCGTATCGGGAAGTTATGATTATACGGTGAGACTATGGGACGTCAAGACAGGTACCTGTAAGACCATGAGTGGTCACACTAGTTATGTATATGCTGTGGCTATATCCAGTGATTCAGAGTTCATCGTATCGGGAAGTTATGATTATACGGTGAGACTATGGGACGTCAAGACAGGTACCTGTAAGACCATGAGTGGTCACACTAGTTATGTATATGCTGTGGCTATATCCAGTGATTCAGAGTTCATCGTATCGGGAAGTTATGATTATACGGTGAGACTATGGGACGTCAAGACAGGTACCTGTAAGACCATGAGTGGTCACACAAGTTATGTATCTGCTGTGGCTATATCCAGTGATTCAGAGTTCATCGTATCGGCAAGTATAGATGAGACGGTGAGACTATGGAACGTCAAGACAGGTACCTGTAAGACCATGAGTGGTCACACTAGTTATGTATATGCTGTGGCTATATCCAGTGATTCAGAGTTCATCGTATCGGGAAGTTATGATTATACGGTGAGACTATGGGACGTCAAGACAGGTACCTGTAAGACCATGAGTGGTCACACTAGTTATGTATCATCTGTGGCTATATCCAGTGATTCAGAGTTCATCGTATCTGGAAGTCATGATAAGACGGTGAGACTATGGAACGTCAAGACAGGTACCTGTAAGACCATGAGTGGTCACACTAGTTATGTATATGCTGTGGCTATATCCAGTGATTCAGAGTTCATCGTATCGGGAAGTTATGATTATACGGTGAGACTATGGGACGTCAAGACAGGTACCTGTAAGACCATGAGTGGTCACACTAGTTATGTTTCTGCTTTGGCTATATCCAGTGATTCAGAGTTCATCGTATCGGCAAGTGATGATAAGACGGTGAGACTATGCAACGTCAAGACAGGTACCTGTAAGACCATGAGTGGTCACACTAGTTATGTATATGCTGTGGCTATATCCAGTGATTCAGAGTTCATCGTATCGGGAAGTGATGATAAGACGGTGAGACTATGCAACGTCAAGACAGGTACCTGTAAGACCATGAGTGGTCACACTAGTTATGTATGATCTGTGGCTATATCCAGTGATTCAGAGTTCATCGTATCGGGAAGTAGAGATAATACGGTGAGACTATGGGACGTCAAGACAGGTACCTATAAGACCATGAGTGGTCACACTAGTTATGTATCTGCTGTGGCTATATCCAGTGATTCAGAGTTCATCGTATCGGGAAGTCATGATAAGACGGTGAGACTATGGAACGTCAAGACAGGTACCTGTAAGACCATGAGTGGTCACACTAGTTATGTATATGCTGTGGCTATATCCAGTGATTCAGAGTTCATCGTATCGGGAAGTTATGATTATACGGTGAGACTATGGGACGTCAAGACAGGTACCTGTAAGAACATGAGTGGTCACACAAGTTATGTATCTGCTGTGGCTATATCCAGTGATTCAGAGTTCATCGTATCGGCAAGTATAGATGAGACGGTGAGACTATGGGACGTCAAGACAGGTACCTGTAAGACCATGAGTGGTCACACTAGTTATGTATCATCTGTGGCTATATCCAGTGATTCAGAGTTCATCGTATCTGGAAGTCATGATAAGACGGTGAGACTATGGAACGTCAAGACAGGTACCTGTAAGACCATGAGTGGTCACACTAGTTATGTATCATCTGTGGCTATATCCAGTGATTCAGAGTTCATCGTATCTGGAAGTCATGATAAGACGGTGAGACTATGGAACGTCAAGACAGGTACCTGTAAGACCATGAGTGGTCACACTAGTTATGTATATGCTGTGGCTATATCCAGTGATTCAGAGTTCATCGTATCGGGAAGTTATGATTATACGGTGAGACTATGGGACGTCAAGACAGGTACCTGTAAGACCATGAGTGGTCACACTAGTTATGTATATGCTGTGGCTATATCCAGTGATTCAGAGTTCATCGTATCGGGAAGTCATGATAAGACGGTGAGACTATGGAACGTCAAGACAGGTACCTGTAAGACCATGAGTGGTCACACTAGTTATGTATATGCTGTGGCTATATCCAGTGATTCAGAGTTCATCGTATCGGGAAGTCATGATAAGACGGTGAGACTATGGAACGTCAAGACAGGTACCTGTAAGACCATGAGTGGTCACACTAGTTATGTATCTGCTGTGGCTATATCCAGTGATTCAGAGTTCATCGTATCGGGAAGTGATGATAAGACGGTGAGACTATGGAACGTCAAGACAGGTACCTGTAAGACCATGAGTGGTCACACTAGTTATGTATATGCTGTGGCTATATCCAGTGATTCAGAGTTCATCGTATCGGGAAGTAATGATAAGACGGTGAGACTATGGAACGTCAAGACAGGTACCTGTAAGACCATGAGTGGTCACACAGGTTATGTATATATTGTGGCTATATCCAGTGATTCAGAGTTCATCGTATCGGGAAGTGATGATAAGACGGTGAGACTATGGGACGTCAAGACAGGTACCTGTAAGACCATGAGTGGTCACACAAGTTATGTATCTGCTGTGGCTATATCCAGTGATTCAGAGTTCATCGTATCGGGAAGTTATGATTATACGGTGAGACTATGGAACGTCAAGACAGGTACCTGTAAGACCATGAGTGGTCACACTAGTTATGTATATGCTGTGTCTATATCCAGTGATTCAGAGTTCATCGTATCGGGAAGTTATGATTATACGGTGAGACTATGGGACGTCAAGACAGGTACCTGTAAGACCATGAGTGGTCACACTAGTTATGTATATGCTGTGGCTATATCCAGTGATTCAGAGTTCATCGTATCGGGAAGTGATGATAAGACGGTGAGACTATGGAACGTCAAGACAGGTACCTGTAAGACCATGAGTGGTCACACTAGTTATGTATCATCTGTGGCTATATCCAGTGATTCAGAGTTCATCGTATCTGGAAGTCATGATAAGACGGTGAGACTATGGAACGTCAAGACAGGTACCTGTAAGACCATGAGTGGTCACACTAGTTATGTATCATCTGTGGCTATATCCAGTGATTCAGAGTTCATCGTATCTGGAAGTCATGATAAGACGGTGAGACTATGGAACGTCAAGACAGGTACCTGTAAGACCATGAGTGGTCACACAAGTTATGTTTCTGCTTTGGCTATATCCAGTGATTCAGAGTTCATCGTATCGGCAAGTGATGATAAGACGGTGAGACTATGCAACGTCAAGACAGGTACCTGTAAGACCATGAGTGGTCACACTAGTTATGTATATGCTGTGGCTATATCCAGTGATTCAGAGTTCATCGTATCGGGAAGTCATGGAAGTCAAGATGATAAGACGGTGAGACTATGCAACGTCAAGACAGGTACCTGTAAGACCATGAGTGGTCACACTAGTTATGTATATGCTGTGGCTATCTGTGGCTATATCCAGTGATTCAGAGTTCATCGTATCGGGAAGTATCGGCATGATAACGGTGACGGTGAGACTATGGTGGTCACACTAGTTATGTATCATCTGTGGCTATATCCAGTGATTCAGAGTTCATCGTATCGGGAAGTCATGATAAGACGGTGAGACTATGGAACGTCAAGACAGGTACCTGTACCATGAGTGGTCTAGTTATGTATATGCTGTGGCTATTTCCAGTGATTCAGCTATATCCAGTGATTCAGAGTTCATCGTATCGGGAAGTATCGGCATGATGATAAGACGGTGACGGTGAGACTATGGAACGTCAAGACAGGTACCTGTAAGACCATGAGTGGTCACACTAGTTATGTATATCTGTGGCTGTGGCTATATCCAGTGATTCAGAGTTCATCGTATCGGGAAGTCATGATAAGACGGTGAGACTATGGAACGTCAAGACAGGTACCTGTAAGACCATGAGTGGTCACACTAGTTATGTATATGCTGTGGCTATATCCAGTGATTCAGAGTTCATCGTATCGGGAAGTCATGATAAGACGGTGAGACTATGGAACGTCAAGACAGGTACCTGTAAGACCATGAGTGGTCACACTAGTTATGTATATGCTGTGGCTATATCCAGTGATTCAGAGTTCATCGTATCGGGAAGTTATGATTATACGGTGAGACTATGGGACGTCAAGACAGGTACCTGTAAGACCATGAGTGGTCACACTAGTTATGTATCATCTGTGGCTATATCCAGTGATTCAGAGTTCATCGTATCGGGAAGTGATGATAAGACGGTGAGACTATGGAACGTCAAGACAGGTACCTGTAAGACCATGAGTGGTCACACTAGTTATGTATCATCTGTGGCTATATCCAGTGATTCAGAGTTCATCGTATCTGGAAGTCATGATAAGACGGTGAGACTATGGAACGTCAAGACAGGTACCTGTAAGACCATGAGTGGTCACACTAGTTATGTATCATCTGTGGCTATATCCAGTGATTCAGAGTTCATCGTATCGGGAAGTGATGATAAGACGGTGAGACTATGGAACGTCAAGACAGGTACCTGTAAGACCATGAGTGGTCACACTAGTTATGTATCATCTGTGGCTATATCCAGTGATTCAGAGTTCATCGTATCTGGAAGTCATGATAAGACGGTGAGACTATGGAACGTCAAGACAGGTACCTGTAAGACCATGAGTGGTCACACTAGTTATGTATATGCTGTGGCTATATCCAGTGATTCAGAGTTCATCGTATCGGGAAGTTATGATTATACGGTGAGACTATGGGACGTCAAGACAGGTACCTGTAAGACCATGAGTGGTCACACTAGTTATGTATCATCTGTGGCTATATCCAGTGATTCAGAGTTCATCGTATCGGCAAGTATAGATGAGACGGTGAGACTATGGAACGTCAAGACAGGTACCTGTAAGACCATGAGTGGTCACACTAGTTATGTATATGCTGTGGCTATATCCAGTGATTCAGAGTTCATCGTATCGGGAAGTCATGATAAGACGGTGAGACTATGGAACGTCAAGACAGGTACCTGTAAGACCATGAGTGGTCACACTAGTTATGTATATGCTGTGGCTATATCCAGTGATTCAGAGTTCATCGTATCGGGAAGTTATGATTATACGGTGAGACTATGGAACGTCAAGACAGGTACCTGTAAGACCATGAGTGGTCACACTAGTTATGTATATGCTGTGGCTATATCCAGTGATTCAGAGTTCATCGTATCGGGAAGTGATGATAAGACGGTGAGACTATGGAACGTCAAGACAGGTACCTGTAAGACCATGAGTGGTCACACTAGTTATGTATCATCTGTGGCTATATCCAGTGATTCAGAGTTCATCGTATCTGGAAGTGATGATAAGACGGTGAGACTATGGGACGTCAAGACAGGTACCTGTAAGACCATGAGTGGTCACACTAGTTATGTATATGCTGTGGCTATATCCAGTGATTCAGAGTTCATCGTATCGGGAAGTCATGATAAGACGGTGAGACTATGGAACGTCAAGACAGGTACCTGTAAGACCATGAGTGGTCACACTAGTTATGTATATGCTGTGGCTATATCCAGTGATTCAGAGTTCATCGTATCGGGAAGTTATGATTATACGGTGAGACTATGGGACGTCAAGACAGGTACCTGTAAGACCATGAGTGGTCACACTAGTTATGTATCTGCTGTGGCTATATCCAGTGATTCAGAGTTCATCGTATCGGGAAGTCATGATAAGACGGTGAGACTATGGAACGTCAAGACAGGTACCTGTAAGACCATGAGTGGTCACACTAGTTATGTATATGCTGTGGCTATATCCAGTGATTCAGAGTTCATCGTATCGGGAAGTTATGATTATACGGTGAGACTATGGGACGTCAAGACAGGTACCTGTAAGACCATGAGTGGTCACACTAGTTATGTATATGCTGTGGCTATATCCAGTGATTCAGAGTTCATCGTATCGGGAAGTTATGATTATACGGTGAGACTATGGGACGTCAAGACAGGTACCTGTAAGACCATGAGTGGTCACACTAGTTATGTATGATCTGTGGCTATATCCAGTGATTCAGAGTTCATCGTATCGGGAAGTGATGATAAGACGGTGAGACTATGGAACGTCAAGACAGGTACCTGTAAGACCATGAGTGGTCACACTAGTTATGTATATGCTGTGGCTATATCCAGTGATTCAGAGTTCATCGTATCGGGAAGTCATGATAAGACGGTGAGACTATGGAACGTCAAGACAGGTACCTGTAAGACCATGAGTGGTCACACTAGTTATGTATCTGCTGTGGCTATATCCAGTGATTCAGAGTTCATCGTATCGGGAAGTCATGATAAGACGGTGAGACTATGGAACGTCAAGACAGGTACCTGTAAGACCATGAGTGGTCACACTAGTTATGTATATGCTGTGGCTATATCCAGTGATTCAGAGTTCATCGTATCGGGAAGTCATGATAAGACGGTGAGACTATGGAACGTCAAGACAGGTACCTGTAAGACCATGAGTGGTCACACTAGTTATGTATCTACTGTGGCTATATCCAGTGATTCAGAGTTCATCGTATCGGGAAGTCATGATAAGACGGTGAGACTATGGAACGTCAAGACAGGTACCTGTAAGACCATGAGTGGTCACACTAGTTATGTATATGCTGTGGCTATATCCAGTGATTCAGAGTTCATCGTATCGGGAAGTTATGATTATACGGTGAGACTATGGGACGTCAAGACAGGTACCTGTAAGACCATGAGTGGTCACACTAGTTATGTATATGCTGTGGCTATATCCAGTGATTCAGAGTTCATCGTATCGGGAAGTTATGATTATACGGTGAGACTATGGGACGTCAAGACAGGTACCTGTAAGACCATGAGTGGTCACACTAGTTATGTATGATCTGTGGCTATATCCAGTGATTCAGAGTTCATCGTATCGGGAAGTGATGATAAGACGGTGAGACTATGGAACGTCAAGACAGGTACCTGTAAGACCATGAGTGGTCACACTAGTTATGTATATGCTGTGGCTATATCCAGTGATTCAGAGTTCATCGTATCGGGAAGTCATGATAAGACGGTGAGACTATGGAACGTCAAGACAGGTACCTGTAAGACCATGAGTGGTCACACTAGTTATGTATCTGCTGTGGCTATATCCAGTGATTCAGAGTTCATCGTATCGGGAAGTCATGATAAGACGGTGAGACTATGGAACGTCAAGACAGGTACCTGTAAGACCATGAGTGGTCACACTAGTTATGTATATGCTGTGGCTATATCCAGTGATTCAGAGTTCATCGTATCGGGAAGTCATGATAAGACGGTGAGACTATGGAACGTCAAGACAGGTACCTGTAAGACCATGAGTGGTCACACTAGTTATGTATCTACTGTGGCTATATCCAGTGATTCAGAGTTCATCGTATCGGGAAGTGATGATAAGACGGTGAGACTATGGAACGTCAAGACAGGTACCTGTAAGACCATGAGTGGTCACACTAGTTATGTATATGCTGTGGCTATATCCAGTGATTCAGAGTTCATCGTATCGGGAAGTGATGATAAGACGGTGAGACTATGGAACGTCAAGACAGGTACCTGTAAGACCATGAGTGGTCACACTAGTTATGTATCTGCTGTGGCTATATCCAGTGATTCAGAGTTCATCGTATCGGGAAGTGATGATAAGACGGTGAGACTATGGGACGTCAAGACAGGTACCTGTAAGACCATGAGTGGTCACACTAGTTATGTATCATCTGTGGCTATATCCAGTGATTCAGAGTTCATCGTATCTGGAAGTCATGATAAGACGGTGAGACTATGGAACGTCAAGACAGGTACCTGTAAGACCATGAGTGGTCACACTAGTTATGTATATGCTGTGGCTATATCCAGTGATTCAGAGTTCATCGTATCGGGAAGTCATGATAAGACGGTGAGACTATGGAACGTCAAGACAGGTACCTGTAAGACCATGAGTGGTCACACTAGTTATGTATATGCTGTGGCTATATCCAGTGATTCAGAGTTCATCGTATCGGGAAGTTATGATTATACGGTGAGACTATGGGACGTCAAGACAGGTACCTGTAAGACCATGAGTGGTCACACTAGTTATGTATCATCTGTGGCTATATCCAGTGATTCAGAGTTCATCGTATCTGGAAGTCATGATAAGACGGTGAGACTATGGAACGTCAAGACAGGTACCTGTAAGACCATGAGTGGTCACACTAGTTATGTATATGCTGTGGCTATATCCAGTGATTCAGAGTTCATCGTATCGGGAAGTTATGATTATACGGTGAGACTATGGAACGTCAAGACAGGTACCTGTAAGACCATGAGTGGTCACACTAGTTATGTATATGCTGTGGCTATATCCAGTGATTCAGAGTTCATCGTATCGGGAAGTTATGATTATACGGTGAGACTATGGGACGTCAAGACAGGTACCTGTAAGACCATGAGTGGTCACACTAGTTATGTATCATCTGTGGCTATATCCAGTGATTCAGAGTTCATCGTATCGGGAAGTGATGATAAGACGGTGAGACTATGGAACGTCAAGACAGGTACCTGTAAGACCATGAGTGGTCACACTAGTTATGTATATGCTGTGGCTATATCCAGTGATTCAGAGTTCATCGTATCGGGAAGTGATGATAAGACGGTGAGACTATGGAACGTCAAGACAGGTACCTGTAAGACCATGAGTGGTCACACTAGTTATGTATCTGCTGTGGCTATATCCAGTGATTCAGAGTTCATCGTATCGGGAAGTGATGATAAGACGGTGAGACTATGGAACGTCAAGACAGGTACCTGTAAGACCATGAGTGGTCACACTAGTTATGTATCATCTGTGGCTATATCCAGTGATTCAGAGTTCATCGTATCGGGAAGTTATGATTATACGGTGAGACTATGGGACGTCAAGACAGGTACCTGTAAGACCATGAGTGGTCACACAAGTTATGTATCTACTGTGGCTATATCCAGTGATTCAGAGTTCATCGTATCGGGAAGTGATGATAAGACGGTGAGACTATGGAACGTCAAGACAGGTACCTGTAAGACCATGAGTGGTCACACTAGTTATGTATATGCTGTGGCTATTTCCAGTGATTCAGAGTTCATCGTATCGGGAAGTCATGATAAGACGGTGAGACTATGGAACGTCAAGACAGGTACCTGTAAGACCATGAGTGGTCACACTAGTTATGTATATGCTGTGGCTATATCCAGTGATTCAGAGTTCATCGTATCGGGAAGTTATGATTATACGGTGAGACTATGGAACGTCAAGACAGGTACCTGTAAGACCATGAGTGGTCACACTAGTTATGTATCTACTGTGGCTATATCCAGTGATTCAGAGTTCATCGTATCGGGAAGTGATGATAAGACGGTGAGACTATGGGACGTCAAGACAGGTACCTGTAAGACCATGAGTGGTCACACTAGTTATGTATCATCTGTGGCTATTTCCAGTGATTCAGAGTTCATCGTATCGGGAAGTTATGATTATACGGTGAGACTATGGAACGTCAAGACAGGTACCTGTAAGACCATGAGTGGTCACACTAGTTATGTATCATCTGTGGCTATATCCAGTGATTCAGAGTTCATCGTATCTGGAAGTCATGATAAGACGGTGAGACTATGGAACGTCAAGACAGGTACCTGTAAGACCATGAGTGGTCACACTAGTTATGTATCATCTGTGGCTATATCCAGTGATTCAGAGTTCATCGTATCTGGAAGTCATGATAAGACGGTGAGACTATGGAACGTCAAGACAGGTACCTGTAAGACCATGAGTGGTCACACTAGTTATGTATCATCTGTGGCTATATCCAGTGATTCAGAGTTCATCGTATCTGGAAGTCATGATAAGACGGTGAGACTATGGAACGTCAAGACAGGTACCTGTAAGACCATGAGTGGTCACACTAGTTATGTTTCTGCTTTGGCTATATCCAGTGATTCAGAGTTCATCGTATCGGCAAGTGATGATAAGACGGTGAGACTATGCAACGTCAAGACAGGTACCTGTAAGACCATGAGTGGTCACACTAGTTATGTATATGCTGTGGCTATATCCAGTGATTCAGAGTTCATCGTATCGGGAAGTAATGATTAGACGGTGAGACTATGGAACGTCAAGACAGGTACCTGTAAGACCATGAGTGGTCACACTAGTTATGTATATGCTGTGGCTATATCCAGTGATTCAGAGTTCATCGTATCGGGAAGTGATGATAAGACGGTGAGACTATGGGACGTCAAGACAGGTACCTGTAAGACCATGAGTGGTCACACTAGTTATGTATCATCTGTGGCTATTTCCAGTGATTCAGAGTTCATCGTATCGGGAAGTTATGATTATACGGTGAGACTATGGAACGTCAAGACAGGTACCTGTAAGACCATGAGTGGTCACACTAGTTATGTATCATCTGTGGCTATATCCAGTGATTCAGAGTTCATCGTATCTGGAAGTCATGATAAGACGGTGAGACTATGGAACGTCAAGACAGGTACCTGTAAGACCATGAGTGGTCACACTAGTTATGTATCATCTGTGGCTATATCCAGTGATTCAGAGTTCATCGTATCTGGAAGTCATGATAAGACGGTGAGACTATGGAACGTCAAGACAGGTACCTGTAAGACCATGAGTGGTCACACTAGTTATGTATCATCTGTGGCTATATCCAGTGATTCAGAGTTCATCGTATCTGGAAGTCATGATAAGACGGTGAGACTATGGAACGTCAAGACAGGTACCTGTAAGACCATGAGTGGTCACACTAGTTATGTTTCTGCTTTGGCTATATCCAGTGATTCAGAGTTCATCGTATCGGCAAGTGATGATAAGACGGTGAGACTATGGAACGTCAAGACAGGTACCTGTAAGACCATGAGTGGTCACACTAGTTATGTATCTGCTGTGGCTATATCCAGTGATTCAGAGTTCATCGTATCGGGAAGTCATGATAAGACGGTGAGACTATGGGACGTCAAGACAGGTACCTGTAAGACCATGAGTGGTCACACTAGTTATGTATATGCTGTGGCTATATCCAGTGATTCAGAGTTCATCGTATCGGGAAGTCATGATAAGACGGTGAGACTATGGAACGTCAAGACAGGTACCTGTAAGACAATGAGTGGTCACACTAGTTATGTATATGCTGTGGCTATATCCAGTGATTCAGAGTTCATCGTATCGGGAAGTCATGATAAGACGGTGAGACTATGGGACGTCAAGACAGGTACCTGTAAGACCATGAGTGGTCACACTAGTTATGTATATGCTGTGGCTATATCCAGTGATTCAGAGTTCATCGTATCGGGAAGTGATGATAAGACAGTGAGACTATGGGACGTCAAGACAGGTACCTGTAAGACCATGAGTGGTCACACTAGTTATGTATATGCTGTGGCTATATCCAGTGATTCAGAGTTCATCGTATCGGGAAGTCATGATAAGACGGTGAGACTATGGGACGTCAAGACAGGTACCTGTAAGACAATGAGTGGTCACACAGGTTATGTATATATTGTGGCTATATCCAGTGATTCAGAGTTCATCGTATCGGGAAGTGATGATTAGACGGTGAGACTATGGAACGTCAAGACAGGTACCTGTAAGACCATGAGTGGTCACATTAGTTATGTATTATCTTTGGCTATATCCAGTGATTCAGAGTTCATCGTATCGGGAAGTGATGATAAGACGGTGAGACTATGGGACGTCAAGACAGGTACCTGTAAGACCATGAGTGGTCACACTAGTTATGTATATGCTGTGGCTATATCCAGTGATTCAGAGTTCATCGTATCGGCAAGTGATGATAAAACGGTGAGACTATGGGACGTCAAGACAGGTACCTGTAAGACCATGAGTGGTCACACTAGTTATGTATATGCTGTGGCTATATCCAGTGATTCAGAGTTCATCGTATCGGGAAGTGATGATAAGACGGTGAGACTATGGGACGTCAAGACAGGTACCTGTAAGACCATGAGTGGTCACACTAGTTATGTATATGCTGTGGCTATATCCAGTGATTCAGAGTTCATCGTATCGGGAAGTCATGATAAGACGGTGAGACTATGGGACGTCAAGACAGGTACCTGTAAGACCACGAGTGGTCACACTAGTTATGTATCTGCTGTGGCTATATCCAGTGATTCAGAGTTCATCGTATCGGGAAGTCATGATAAGACGGTGAGACTATGGGACGTCAAGACAGGTACCTGTAAGACCATGAGTGGTCACACTAGTTATGTATATGCTGTGGCTATATCCAGTGATTCAGAGTTCATCGTATCGGGAAGTTATGATTATACGGTGAGACTATGGGACGTCAAGACAGGTACCTGTAAGACCATGAGTGGTCACACTAGTTATGTATATGCTGTGGCTATATCCAGTGATTCAGAGTTCATCGTATCGGCAAGTGATGATAAGACGGTGAGACTATGCAACGTCAAGACAGGTACCTGTAAGACCATGAGTGGTCACACTAGTTATGTATATGCTGTGGCTATATCCAGTGATTCAGAGTTCATCGTATCGGGAAGTGATGATAAGACGGTGAGACTATGCAACGTCAAGACAGGTACCTGTAAGACCATGAGTGGTCACACTAGTTATGTATGATCTGTGGCTATATCCAGTGATTCAGAGTTCATCGTATCGGGAAGTAGAGATAATACGGTGAGACTATGGGACGTCAAGACAGGTACCTATAAGACCATGAGTGGTCACACTAGTTATGTATCTGCTGTGGCTATATCCAGTGATTCAGAGTTCATCGTATCGGGAAGTCATGATAAGACGGTGAGACTATGGAACGTCAAGACAGGTACCTGTAAGACCATGAGTGGTCACACTAGTTATGTATATGCTGTGGCTATATCCAGTGATTCAGAGTTCATCGTATCTGGAAGTCATGATAAGACGGTGAGACTATGGAACGTCAAGACAGGTACCTGTAAGACCATGAGTGGTCACACTAGTTATGTATATGCTGTGGCTATATCCAGTGATTCAGAGTTCATCGTATCGGGAAGTATAGATGAGACGGTGAGACTATGGAACGTCAAGACAGGTACCTGTAAGACCATGAGTGGTCACACTAGTTATGTATATGCTGTGGCTATATCCAGTGATTCAGAGTTCATCGTATCGGGAAGTCATGATAAGACGGTGAGACTATGGAACGTCAAGACAGGTACCTGTAAGACCATGAGTGGTCACACTAGTTATGTATATGCTGTGGCTATTTCCAGTGATTCAGAGTTCATCGTATCGGGAAGTCATGATAATACGGTGAGACTATGGGACGTCAAGACAGGTACCTGTAAGACCATGAGTGGTCACACTAGTTATGTTTCTGCTTTGGCTATATCCAGTGATTCAGAGTTCATCGTATCGGCAAGTGATGATAAGACGGTGAGACTATGCAACGTCAAGACAGGTACCTGTAAGACCATGAGTGGTCACACTAGTTCTGTTTATGCTGTGGCTATATCCAGTGATTCAGAGTTCATCGTATCGGGAAGTCATGATAAGACGGTGAGACTATGCAACGTCAAGACAGGTACCTGTAAGACCATGAGTGGTCACACTAGTTATGTATATGCTGTGGCTATATCCAGTGATTCAGAGTTCATCGTATCGGGAAGTCATGATAAGACGGTGAGACTATGGAACGTCAAGACAGGTACCTGTAAGACCATGAGTGGTCACACTAGTTATGTATCTGCTGTGGCTATATCCAGTGATTCAGAGTTCATCGTATCGGGAAGTCATGATAAGACGGTGAGACTATGGGACGTCAAGACAGGTACCTGTAAGACCATGAGTGGTCACACTAGTTATGTATATGCTGTGGCTATATCCAGTGATTCAGAGTTCATCGTATCGGGAAGTTATGATTATACGGTGAGACTATGGGACGTCAAGACAGGTACCTGTAAGACCATGAGTGGTCACACTAGTTATGTATATGCTGTGGCTATATCCAGTGATTCAGAGTTCATCGTATCGGGGAGTTATGATAATACGGTGAGACTATGGGACGTCAAGACAGGTACCTGTAAGACCATGAGTGGTCACACTAGTTATGTATATGCTGTGGCTATATCCAGTGATTCAGAGTTCATCGTATCGGGAAGTCATGATAAGACGGTGAGACTATGGAACGTCAAGACAGGTACCTGTAAGACCATGAGTGGTCACACTAGTTATGTATATGCTGTGGCTATTTCCAGTGATTCAGAGTTCATCGTATCGGGAAGTCATGATAATACGGTGAGACTATGGGACGTCAAGACAGGTACCTGTAAGACCATGAGTGGTCACACTAGTTATGTATCATCTGTGGCTATATCCAGTGATTCAGAGTTCATCGTATCTGGAAGTCATGATAAGACGGTGAGACTATGGAACGTCAAGACAGGTACCTGTAAGACCATGAGTGGTCACACTAGTTATGTATATGCTGTGGCTATATCCAGTGATTCAGAGTTCATCGTATCGGGAAGTGATGATAAGACGGTGAGACTATGGAACGTCAAGACAGGTACCTGTAAGACCATGAGTGGTCACACTAGTTATGTATCATCTGTGGCTATATCCAGTGATTCAGAGTTCATCGTATCTGGAAGTCATGATAAGACGGTGAGACTATGGAACGTCAAGACAGGTACCTGTAAGACCATGAGTGGTCACACTAGTTATGTATCATCTGTGGCTATATCCAGTGATTCAGAGTTCATCGTATCTGGAAGTCATGATAAGACGGTGAGACTATGGAACGTCAAGACAGGTACCTGTAAGACCATGAGTGGTCACACTAGTTATGTATATGCTGTGGCTATATCCAGTGATTCAGAGTTCATCGTATCGGGAAGTTATGATTATACGGTGAGACTATGGGACGTCAAGACAGGTACCTGTAAGACCATGAGTGGTCACACTAGTTATGTATATGCTGTGGCTATATCCAGTGATTCAGAGTTCATCGTATCGGGAAGTCATGATAAGACGGTGAGACTATGGAACGTCAAGACAGGTACCTGTAAGACCATGAGTGGTCACACTAGTTATGTATATGCTGTGGCTATTTCCAGTGATTCAGAGTTCATCGTATCGGGAAGTCATGATAATACGGTGAGACTATGGGACGTCAAGACAGGTACCTGTAAGACCATGAGTGGTCACACTAGTTATGTATCATCTGTGGCTATATCCAGTGATTCAGAGTTCATCGTATCTGGAAGTCATGATAAGACGGTGAGACTATGGAACGTCAAGACAGGTACCTGTAAGACCATGAGTGGTCACACTAGTTATGTATATGCTGTGGCTATATCCAGTGATTCAGAGTTCATCGTATCGGCAAGTATAGATGAGACGGTGAGACTATGGGACGTCAAGACAGGTACCTGTAAGACCATGAGTGGTCACACTAGTTATGTATCATCTGTGGCTATATCCAGTGATTCAGAGTTCATCGTATCTGGAAGTCATGATAAGACGGTGAGACTATGGAACGTCAAGACAGGTACCTGTAAGACCATGAGTGGTCACACTAGTTATGTATCATCTGTGGCTATATCCAGTGATTCAGAGTTCATCGTATCTGGAAGTCATGATAAGACGGTGAGACTATGGAACGTCAAGACAGGTACCTGTAAGACCATGAGTGGTCACACTAGTTATGTATATGCTGTGGCTATTTCCAGTGATTCAGAGTTCATCGTATCGGGAAGTCATGATAATACGGTGAGACTATGGGACGTCAAGACAGGTACCTGTAAGACTATGGTCACACTAGTTATGTATCGTCTATATCCAGTGATTCAGAGTTCATCGTATCTGTAATAAGACCTATGAACGTCAAGGTACCTGTAAGACTGAGTGGTCACACTAGTATGTATATGCTGTGGCTATATCCAGTGATTCAGAGTTCATCGTATCGGGAAGTGATGATAAGACGGTGAGACTATGGAACGTCAAGACAGGTACCTGTAAGACCATGAGTGGTCACACTAGTTATGTATATGCTGTGGCTATATCCAGTGATTCAGAGTTCATCGTATCTGGAAGTCATGATAAGACGGTGAGTATGGAACGTCAAGACAGGTACCTGTAAGACCATGAGTGGTCACACTATTATCATCTGTGGCTATATCCAGTGATTCAGAGTTCATCGTATCTGGAAGTCATGATAAGACGGTGAGACTATGGAACGTCAAGACAGGTACCTGTAAGACCATGAGTGGTCACACTAGTTATGTATATGCTGTGGCTATATCCAGTGATTCAGAGTTCATCGTATCTGGAAGTCATGATAAGACGGTGAGACTATGGAACGTCAAGACAGGTACCTGTAAGACCATGAGTGGTCACACTAGTTATGTATATGCTGTGGCTATATCCAGTGATTCAGAGTTCATCGTATCGGGAAGTGATGATAAGACGGTGAGACTATGGAACGTCAAGACAGGTACCTGTAAGACCATGAGTGGTCACACTAGTTATGTATCATCTGTGGCTATATCCAGTGATTCAGAGTTCATCGTATCTGGAAGTCATGATAAGACGGTGAGACTATGGAACGTCAAGACAGGTACCTGTAAGACCATGAGTGGTCACACTAGTTATGTATCATCTGTGGCTATATCCAGTGATTCAGAGTTCATCGTATCTGGAAGTCATGATAAGACGGTGAGACTATGGAACGTCAAGACAGGTACCTGTAAGACCATGAGTGGTCACACTAGTTATGTATATGCTGTGGCTATATCCAGTGATTCAGAGTTCATCGTATCGGGAAGTTATGATTATACGGTGAGACTATGGGACGTCAAGACAGGTACCTGTAAGACCATGAGTGGTCACACTAGTTATGTATATGCTGTGGCTATATCCAGTGATTCAGAGTTCATCGTATCGGGAAGTGATGATAAGACGGTGAGACTATGGAACGTCAAGACAGGTACCTGTAAGACCATGAGTGGTCACACTAGTTATGTATCATCTGTGGCTATATCCAGTGATTCAGAGTTCATCGTATCTGGAAGTTATGATTAGACGGTGAGACTATGGAACGTCAAGACAGGTACCTGTAAGACCATGAGTTGTCAAACTAGTTCTGTTTATGCTGTGGCTATATCCAGTGATTCAGAGTTCATCGTATCGGGAAGTCATGATAAGACGGTGAGACTATGGAACGTCAAGACAGGTACCTGTAAGACCATGAGTGGTCACACTAGTTATGTATATGCTGTGGCTATATCCAGTGATTCAGAGTTCATCGTATCGGGAAGTGATGATAAGACGGTGAGACTATGGAACGTCAAGACAGGTACCTGTAAGACCATGAGTGGTCACACTAGTTATGTATCATCTGTGGCTATATCCAGTGATTCAGAGTTCATCGTATCTGGAAGTCATGATAAGACGGTGAGACTATGGAACGTCAAGACAGGTACCTGTAAGACCATGAGTGGTCACACTAGTTATGTATATGCTGTGGCTATATCCAGTGATTCAGAGTTCATCGTATCGGCAAGTATAGATGAGACGGTGAGACTATGGGACGTCAAGACAGGTACCTGTAAGACCATGAGTGGTCACACTAGTTATGTATCATCTGTGGCTATATCCAGTGATTCAGAGTTCATCGTATCGGCAAGTGATGATAAGACGGTGAGACTATGGGACGTCAAGACAGGTACCTGTAAGACCATGAGTGGTCACACAAGTTATGTATCTACTGTGGCTATATCCAGTGATTCAGAGTTCATCGTATCTGGAAGTTATGATTATACGGTGAGACTATGGAACGTCAAGACAGGTACCTGTAAGACCACGAGTGGTCACACTAGTTATGTATCTGCTGTGGCTATATCCAGTGATTCAGAGTTCATCGTATCTGGAAGTCATGATAAGACGGTGAGACTATGGAACGTCAAGACAGGTACCTGTAAGACCATGAGTGGTCACACTAGTTATGTATATGCTGTGGCTATATCCAGTGATTCAGAGTTCATCGTATCGGGAAGTGATGATAAGACGGTGAGACTATGGAACGTCAAGACAGGTACCTGTAAGACCATGAGTGGTCACACTAGTTATGTATATGCTGTGGCTATATCCAGTGATTCAGAGTTCATCGTATCGGGAAGTCATGATTATACGGTGAGACTATGGAACGTCAAGACAGGTACCTGTAAGACCATGAGTGGTCACACTAGTTATGTATCTGCTGTGGCTATATCCAGTGATTCAGAGTTCATCGTATCTGGATGATGATAAGACGGTGAGACTATGGAACGTCAAGACAGGTACCTGTAAGACATGAGTTCACACTAGTTCGTTTATGCTGTGGCTATATCCAGTGATTCAGAGTTCATCGTATCGGGAAGTCATGATAAGACGGTGAGACTATGGAACGTCAAGACAGGTACCTGTAAGACCATGAGTGGTCACACTAGTTATGTATATGCTGTGGCTATATCCAGTGATTCAGAGTTCATCGTATCGGGAAGTTATGATTATACGGTGAGACTATGGGACGTCAAGACAGGTACCTGTAAGACCATGAGTGGTCACACAAGTTATGTATCTGCTGTGGCTATATCCAGTGATTCAGAGTTCATCGTATCGGCAAGTATAGATGAGACGGTGAGACTATGGGACGTCAAGACAGGTACCTGTAAGACCACGAGTGGTCACACTAGTTATGTATCTGCTGTGGCTATATCCAGTGATTCAGAGTTCATCGTATCGGGAAGTCATGATAATACGGTGAGACTATGGGACGTCAAGACAGGTACCTGTAAGACCATGAGTGGTCACACTAGTTATGTATTATCTTTGGCTATATCCAGTGATTCAGAGTTCATCGTATCGGGAAGTTATGATTATACGGTGAGACTATGGACGTCAAGACAGGTACCTGTAAGACCATGAGTGGTCACACTAGTTATGTATATGCTGTGGCTATATCCAATGATTCAGAGTTCATCGTATCGGGAAGTTATGATTATACGGTGAGACTATGGGACGTCAAGACAGGTACCTGTAAGACCATGAGTGGTCACACAAGTTATGTATCTGCTGTGGCTATATCCAGTGATTCAGAGTTCATCGTATCTGGAAGTCATGATAAGACGGTGAGACTATGGAACGTCAAGACAGGTACCTGTAAGACCATGAGTGGTCACACTAGTTATGTATCATCTGTGGCTATATCCAGTGATTCAGAGTTCATCGTATCTGGAAGTTATGATTATACGGTGATATGGGACGTCATACCTGTAAGACCATGAGTCACACTAGTTATGTATATGCTGTGGCTATATCCAGTGATTCAGAGTTCATCGTATCTGGAAGTCATGATCGGTGAACTATGGAACGTCAAGACAGGTACCTGTAAGACCATGAGTGGTCACACTAGTTATGTATCATCTGTGGCTATATCCAGTGATTCAGAGTTCATCGTATCTGGAAGTCATGATAAGACGGTGAGACTATGGAACGTCAAGACAGGTACCTGTAAGACCATGAGTGGTCACACTAGTTATGTATATGCTGTGGCTATATCCAGTGATTCAGAGTTCATCGTATCGGGAAGTTATGATTATACGGTGAGACTATGGGACGTCAAGACAGGTACCTGTAAGACCATGAGTGGTCACACAAGTTATGTATCTGCTGTGGCTATATCCAGTGATTCAGAGTTCATCGTATCGGCAAGTATAGATGAGACGGTGAGACTATGGAACGTCAAGACAGGTACCTGTAAGACCACGAGTGGTCACACTAGTTATGTATCTGCTGTGGCTATATCCAGTGATTCAGAGTTCATCGTATCGGGAAGTCATGATAAGACGGTGAGACTATGGGACGTCAAGACAGGTACCTGTAAGACCATGAGTGGTCACACTAGTTATGTATTATCTTTGGCTATATCCAGTGATTCAGAGTTCATCGTATCGGGAAGTTATGATTATACGGTGAGACTATGGGACGTCAAGACAGGTACCTGTAAGACCATGAGTGGTCACACTAGTTATGTATATGCTGTGGCTATATCCAATGATTCAGAGTTCATCGTATCGGGAAGTTATGATTATACGGTGAGACTATGGGACGTCAAGACAGGTACCTGTAAGACCATGAGTGGTCACACAAGTTATGTATCTGCTGTGGCTATATCCAGTGATTCAGAGTTCATCGTATCTGGAAGTATGATTATACGGTGAGACTATGGAACGTCAAGACAGGTACCTGTAAGACCATGAGTGGTCACACTAGTTATGTATCTGATGTGGCTATATCCAGTGATTCAGAGTTCATCGTATCTGGAAGTCATGATAAGACGGTGAGACTATGGAACGTCAAGACAGGTACCTGTAAGACCATGAGTGGTCACACTAGTTATGTATATGCTGTGGCTATATCCAGTGATTCAGAGTTCATCGTATCGGGAAGTTATGATTATACGGTGAGACTATGGGACGTCAAGACAGGTACCTGTAAGACCATGAGTGGTCACACTAGTTATGTATCATCTGTGGCTATATCCAGTGATTCAGAGTTCATCGTATCTGGAAGTCATGATAAGACGGTGAGACTATGGAACGTCAAGACAGGTACCTGTAAGACCATGAGTGGTCACACTAGTTATGTATATGCTGTGGCTATATCCAGTGATTCAGAGTTCATCGTATCGGGAAGTTATGATTATACGGCGAGACTATGGGACGTCAAGACAGGTACCTGTAAGACCATGAGTGGTCACACTAGTTATGTATATGCTGTGGCTATATCCAGTGATTCAGAGTTCATCGTATCGGGAAGTGATGATAAGACGGTGAGACTATGGAACGTCAAGACAGGTACCTGTAAGACCATGAGTGGTCACACTAGTTATGTATCATCTGTGGCTATATCCAGTGATTCAGAGTTCATCGTATCTGGAAGTCATGATAAGACGGTGAGACTATGGAACGTCAAGACAGGTACCTGTAAGACCATGAGTGGTCACACTAGTTATGTATCATCTGTGGCTATATCCAGTGATTCAGAGTTCATCGTATCTGGAAGTCATGATAAGACGGTGAGACTATGGAACGTCAAGACAGGTACCTGTAAGACCATGAGTGGTCACACTAGTTATGTATATGCTGTGGCTATATCCAGTGATTCAGAGTTCATCGTATCGGGAAGTTATGATTATACGGTGAGACTATGGGACGTCAAGACAGGTACCTGTAAGACCATGAGTGGTCACACTAGTTATGTATATGCTGTGGCTATATCCAGTGATTCAGAGTTCATCGTATCGGGAAGTGATGATAAGACGGTGAGACTATGGAACGTCAAGACAGGTACCTGTAAGACCATGAGTGGTCACACTAGTTATGTATCTGCTGTGGCTATATCCAGTGATTCAGAGTTCATCGTATCTGGAAGTGATGATAAGACGGTGAGACTATGGAACGTCAAGACAGGTACCTGTAAGACCATGAGTGGTCACACTAGTTATGTATCATCTGTGGCTATATCCAGTGATTCAGAGTTCATCGTATCTGGAAGTCATGATAAGACGGTGAGACTATGGAACGTCAAGACAGGTACCTGTAAGACCATGAGTGGTCACACTAGTTATGTATATGCTGTGGCTATATCCAGTGATTCAGAGTTCATCGTATCGGGAAGTTATGATTATACGGTGAGACTATGGGACGTCAAGACAGGTACCTGTAAGACCATGAGTGGTCACACAAGTTATGTATCTGCTGTGGCTATATCCAGTGATTCAGAGTTCATCGTATCGGCAAGTATAGATGAGACGGTGAGACTATGGGACGTCAAGACAGGTACCTGTAAGACCACGAGTGGTCACACTAGTTATGTATCTGCTGTGGCTATATCCAGTGATTCAGAGTTCATCGTATCGGGAAGTCATGATAAGACGGTGAGACTATGGGACGTCAAGACAGGTACCTGTAAGACCATGAGTGGTCACACTAGTTATGTATTATCTTTGGCTATATCCAGTGATTCAGAGTTCATCGTATCGGGAAGTTATGATTATACGGTGAGACTATGGGACGTCAAGACAGGTACCTGTAAGACCATGAGTGGTCACACTAGTTATGTATATGCTGTGGCTATATCCAATGATTCAGAGTTCATCGTATCGGGAAGTTATGATTATACGGTGAGACTATGGGACGTCAAGACAGGTACCTGTAAGACCATGAGTGGTCACACAAGTTATGTATCTGCTGTGGCTATATCCAGTGATTCAGAGTTCATCGTATCTGGAAGTTATGATAAGACGGTGAGACTATGGAACGTCAAGACAGGTACCTGTAAGACCATGAGTGGTCACACTAGTTATGTATATGCTGTGGCTATATCCAATGATTCAGAGTTCATCGTATCGGGAAGTTATGATTATACGGTGAGACTATGGGACGTCAAGACAGGTACCTGTAAGACCATGAGTGGTCACACAAGTTATGTATCTGCTGTGGCTATATCCAGTGATTCAGAGTTCATCGTATCTGGAAGTTATGATTAGACGGTGAGACTATGGAACGTCAAGACAGGTACCTGTAAGACCATGAGTGGTCACACTAGTTATGTATATGCTGTGGCTATATCCAGTGATTCAGAGTTCATCGTATCTGGAAGTCATGATAAGACGGTGAGACTATGGGACGTCAAGACAGGTACCTGTAAGACCATGAGTGGTCACACTAGTTATGTATATGCTGTGGCTATATCCAGTGATTCAGAGTTCATCGTATCGGGAAGTGATGATAAGACGGTGAGACTATGGAACGTCAAGACAGGTACCTGTAAGACCATGAGTGGTCACACTAGTTATGTATCATCTGTGGCTATATCCAGTGATTCAGAGTTCATCGTATCTGGAAGTCATGATAAGACGGTGAGACTATGGAACGTCAAGACAGGTACCTGTAAGACCATGAGTGGTCACACTAGTTATGTATCATCTGTGGCTATATCCAGTGATTCAGAGTTCATCGTATCTGGAAGTCATGATAAGACGGTGAGACTATGGAACGTCAAGACAGGTACCTGTAAGACCATGAGTGGTCACACTAGTTATGTATATGCTGTGGCTATATCCAGTGATTCAGAGTTCATCGTATCGGGAAGTCATGATAAGACGGTGAGACTATGGAACGTCAAGACAGGTACCTGTAAGACCATGAGTGGTCACACTAGTTATGTATATGCTGTGGCTATATCCAGTGATTCAGAGTTCATCGTATCTGGAAGTCATGATAAGACGGTGAGACTATGGGACGTCAAGACAGGTACCTGTAAGACCATGAGTGGTCACACAAGTTATGTATCATCTGTGGCTATATCCAGTGATTCAGAGTTCATCGTATCGGGAAGTCATGATAAGACGGTGAGACTATGGAACGTCAAGACAGGTACCTGTAAGACCATGAGTGGTCACACTAGTTATGTATATGCTGTGGCTATATCCAGTGATTCAGAGTTCATCGTATCTGGAAGTCATGATAAGACGGTGAGACTATGGAACGTCAAGACAGGTACCTGTAAGACCACGAGTGGTCACACTAGTTATGTATATGCTGTGGCTATATCCAGTGATTCAGAGTTCATCGTATCGGGAAGTTATGATTATACGGTGAGACTATGGGACGTCAAGACAGGTACCTGTAAGACCATGAGTGGTCACACTAGTTATGTATCATCTGTGGCTATATCCAGTGATTCAGAGTTCATCGTATCTGGAAGTCATGATAAGACGGTGAGACTATGGGACGTCAAGACAGGTACCTGTAAGACCATGAGTGGTCACACTAGTTATGTATATGCTGTGGCTATATCCAGTGATTCAGAGTTCATCGTATCGGGAAGTCATGATAAGACGGTGAGACTATGGGACGTCAAGACAGGTACCTGTAAGACCATGAGTGGTCACAGACATTATGTATATGCTGTGGCTATATCCAGTGATTCAGAGTTCATCGTATCGGGAAGTGATGATAAGACGGTGAGACTATGGAACGTCAAGACAGGTACCTGTAAGACCATGAGTGGTCACACTAGTTATGTATATGCTGTGGCTATATCCAGTGATTCAGAGTTCATCGTATCTGGAAGTCATGATAAGACGGTGAGACTATGGAACGTCAAGACAGGTACCTGTAAGACCATGAGTGGTCACACTAGTTATGTATATGCTGTGGCTATATCCAGTGATTCAGAGTTCATCGTATCGGGAAGTTATGATTATACGGTGAGACTATGGGACGTCAAGACAGGTACCTGTAAGACCATGAGTGGTCACACAAGTTATGTATCTGCTGTGGCTATATCCAGTGATTCAGAGTTCATCGTATCGGCAAGTATAGATGAGACGGTGAGACTATGGAACGTCAAGACAGGTACCTGTAAGACCACGAGTGGTCACACTAGTTATGTATCTGCTGTGGCTATATCCAGTGATTCAGAGTTCATCGTATCGGGAAGTCATGATAAGACGGTGAGACTATGGGACGTCAAGACAGGTACCTGTAAGACCATGAGTGGTCACACAGATTCTGTATCATCTGTGGCTATATCCAGTGATTCAGAGTTCATCGTATCGGGAAGTTATGATAAGACGGTGAGACTATGGGACGTCAAGACAGGTACCTGTAAGACCATGAGTGGTCACACTAGTTATGTATATGCTGTGGCTATATCCAATGATTCAGAGTTCATCGTATCGGGAAGTTATGATTATACGGTGAGACTATGGGACGTCAAGACAGGTACCTGTAAGACCATGAGTGGTCACACAAGTTATGTATCTGCTGTGGCTATATCCAGTGATTCAGAGTTCATCGTATCTGGAAGTTATGATTAGACGGTGAGACTATGGAACGTCAAGACAGGTACCTGTAAGACCATGAGTGGTCACACTAGTTATGTATCTGCTGTGGCTATATCCAGTGATTCAGAGTTCATCGTATCTGGAAGTCATGATAAGACGGTGAGACTATGGAACGTCAAGACAGGTACCTGTAAGACCATGAGTGGTCACACTAGTTATGTATATGCTGTGGCTATATCCAGTGATTCAGAGTTCATCGTATCGGGAAGTTATGATTATACGGTGAGACTATGGGACGTCAAGACAGGTACCTGTAAGACCATGAGTGGTCACACAGATTCTGTATCATCTGTGGCTATATCCAGTGATTCAGAGTTCATCGTATCGGGAAGTTATGATAAGACGGTGAGACTATGGAACGTCAAGACAGGTACCTGTAAGACCATGACTGGTCACACTAGTGTTGTATCTGCTGTGGCTATATCCAGTGATTCAGAGTTCATCGTATCGGGAAGTCATGATAAGACGGTGAGACTATGGGACGTCAAGACAGGTACCTGTAAGACCATGAGTGGTCACACTAGTTATGTATTATCTGTGGCTATATCCAGTGATTCAGAGTTCATCGTATCTGGAAGTCATGATAAGACGGTGAGACTATGGAACGTCAAGACAGGTACCTGTAAGACCATGAGTGGTCACACAGATTCTGTATCATCTGTGGCTATATCCAGTGATTCAGAGTTCATCGTATCGGGAAGTTATGATAAGACGGTGAGACTATGGAACGTCAAGACAGGTACCTGTAAGACCATGAGTGGTCACACTAGTTATGTATCTGCTGTGGCTATATCCAGTGATTCAGAGTTCATCGTATCTGGAAGTAATGATAAGACGGTGAGACTATGGAACGTCAAGACAGGTACCTGTAAGACCATGAGTGGTCACACTAGTTATGTATGCTCTGTGGCTATATCCAGTGATTCAGAGTTCATCGTATCGGGAAGTTATGATAAGACGGTGAGACTATGGAACGTCAAGACAGGTACCTGTAAGACCATGAGTGGTCACACTAGTTATGTATATGCTGTGGCTATATCCAGTGATTCAGAGTTCATCGTATCGGGAAGTGATGATAAGACGGTGAGACTATGGGACGTCAAGACAGGTACCTGTAAGACCATGAGTGGTCACACTAGTTATGTATATGCTGTGGCTATATCCAGTGATTCAGAGTTCATCGTATCGGGAAGTCATGATAAGACGGTGAGACTATGGAACGTCAAGACAGGTACCTGTAAGACCATGAGTGGTCACACTAGTTATGTATATGCTGTGGCTATATCCAGTGATTCAGAGTTCATCGTATCGGGAAGTGATGATGAGACGGTGAGACTATGGGACGTCAAGACAGGTACCTGTAAGACCACGAGTGGTCACACTAGTTATGTATCTGCTGTGGCTATATCCAGTGATTCAGAGTTCATCGTATCGGGAAGTCATGATAAGACGGTGAGACTATGGGACGTCAAGACAGGTACCTGTAAGACCATGAGTTGTCACACTAGTTATGTATATGCTGTGGCTATATCCAGTGATTCAGAGTTCATCGTATCGGGAAGTTATGATTATACGGTGAGACTATGGGACGTCAAGACAGGTACCTGTAAGACCATGAGTGGTCACACTAGTTATGTATCATCTGTGGCTATATCCAGTGATTCAGAGTTCATCGTATCGGGAAGTGATGATAAGACGGTGAGACTATGGGACGTCAAGACAGGTACCTGTAAGACCATGAGTGGTCACACAGATTCTGTATCATCTGTGGCTATATCCAGTGATTCAGAGTTCATCGTATCGGGAAGTTATGATAAGACGGTGAGACTATGGAACGTCAAGACAGGTACCTGTAAGACCATGACTGGTCACACTAGTGTTGTATCTGCTGTGGCTATATCCAGTGATTCAGAGTTCATCGTATCGGGAAGTTATGATTATACGGTGAGACTATGGGACGTCAAGACAGGTACCTGTAAGACCATGAGTGGTCACACTAGTTATGTATTATCTGTGGCTATATCCAGTGATTCAGAGTTCATCGTATCTGGAAGTCATGATAAGACGGTGAGACTATGGGACGTCAAGACAGGTACCTGTAAGACCATGAGTTGTCACACTAGTTATGTATATGCTGTGGCTATATCCAGTGATTCAGAGTTCATCGTATCGGGAAGTTATGATTATACGGTGAGACTATGGGACGTCAAGACAGGTACCTGTAAGACCATGAGTGGTCACACTAGTTATGTATTATCTGTGGCTATATCCAGTGATTCAGAGTTCATCGTATCGGGAAGTCATGATAAGACGGTGAGACTATGGGACGTCAAGACAGGTACCTGTAAGACCATGAGTTGTCACACTAGTTATGTATATGCTGTGGCTATATCCAGTGATTCAGAGTTCATCGTATCGGGAAGTTATGATTATACGGTGAGACTATGGGACGTCAAGACAGGTACCTGTAAGACCATGAGTGGTCACACTAGTTATGTATCATCTGTGGCTATATCCAGTGATTCAGAGTTCATCGTATCGGGAAGTTATGATAAGACGGTGAGACTATGGGACGTCAAGACAGGTACCTGTAAGACCATGACTGGTCACACTAGTGTTGTATCTGCTGTGGCTATATCCAGTGATTCAGAGTTCATCGTATCGGGAAGTCATGATAATACGGTGAGACTATGGAACGTCAAGACAGGTACCTGTAAGACCATGACTGGTCACACTAGTGTTGTATCTGCTGTGGCTATATCCAGTGATTCAGAGTTCATCGTATCGGGAAGTTATGATTATACGGTGAGACTATGGGACGTCAAGACAGGTACCTGTAAGACCATGAGTGGTCACACTAGTTATGTATATGCTGTGGCTATTTCCAGTGATTCAGAGTTCATCGTATCGGGAAGTCATGATAATACGGTGAGACTATGGGACGTCAAGACAGGTACCTGTAAGACCATGAGTGGTCACACTAGTTATGTATATGCTGTGGCTATATCCAGTGATTCAGAGTTCATCGTATCGGGAAGTCATGATAAGACGGTGAGACTATGGGACGTCAAGACAGGTACCTGTAAGACCACGAGTGGTCACACTAGTTATGTATATGCTGTGGCTATATCCAGTGATTCAGAGTTCATCGTATCGGGAAGTTATGATTATACGGTGAGACTATGGGACGTCAAGACAGGTACCTGTAAGACCATGAGTGGTCACACTAGTTATGTATCATCTGTGGCTATATCCAGTGATTCAGAGTTCATCGTATCGGGAAGTAATGATTAGACGGTGAGACTATGGGACGTCAAGACAGGTACCTGTAAGACCATGAGTGGTCACACTAGTTATGTATCTGCTGTGGCTATATCCAGTGATTCAGAGTTCATCGTATCTGGAAGTCATGATAAGACGGTGAGACTATGGAACGTCAAGACAGGTACCTGTAAGACCATGAGTGGTCACACAGATTCTGTATCATCTGTGGCTATATCCAGTGATTCAGAGTTCATCGTATCGGGAAGTTATGATAAGACGGTGAGACTATGGAACGTCAAGACAGGTACCTGTAAGACCATGACTGGTCACACTAGTGTTGTATCTGCTGTGGCTATATCCAGTGATTCAGAGTTCATCGTATCGGGAAGTCATGATAAGACGGTGAGACTATGGGACGTCAAGACAGGTACCTGTAAGACCACGAGTGGTCACACTAGTTATGTATATGCTGTGGCTATATCCAGTGATTCAGAGTTCATCGTATCGGGAAGTTATGATTATACGGTGAGACTATGGGACGTCAAGACAGGTACCTGTAAGACCATGACTGGTCACACTAGTGTTGTATCTGCTGTGGCTATATCCAGTGATTCAGAGTTCATCGTATCGGGAAGTTATGATTATACGGTGAGACTATGGGACGTCAAGACAGGTACCTGTAAGACCATGAGTGGTCACACTAGTTATGTATTATCTGTGGCTATATCCAGTGATTCAGAGTTCATCGTATCTGGAAGTCATGATAAGACGGTGAGACTATGGGACGTCAAGACAGGTACCTGTAAGACCATGAGTTGTCACACTAGTTATGTATATGCTGTGGCTATATCCAGTGATTCAGAGTTCATCGTATCGGGAAGTGATGATAAGACGGTGAGACTATGGGACGTCAAGACAGTTACCTGTAAGACCACGAGTGGTCACACTAGTTATGTATCTGCTATGGCTATATCCAGTGATTCAGAGTTCATCGTATCGGGAAGTCATGATAAGACGGTGAGACTATGGGACGTCAAGACAGGTACCTGTAAGACCATGAGTGGTCACACTAGTTATGTATATGCTGTGGCTATATCCAGTGATTCAGAGTTCATCGTATCGGGAAGTGATGATAAGACGGTGAGACTATGGAACGTCAAGACAGGTACCTGTAAGACCATGAGTGGTCACACTAGTTATGTATATGCTGTGGCTATATCCAGTGATTCAGAGTTCATCGTATCGGGAAGTCATGATAAGACGGTGAGACTATGGAACGTCAAGACAGGTACCTGTAAGACCATGAGTTGTCAAACTAGTTCTGTTTATGCTGTGGCTATATCCAGTGATTCAGAGTTCATCGTATCGGGAAGTTATGATAAGACGGTGAGACTATGGAACGTCAAGACAGGTACCTGTAAGACCATGACTGGTCACACTAGTGTTGTATCTGCTGTGGCTATATCCAGTGATTCAGAGTTCATCGTATCGGGAAGTCATGATAAGACGGTGAGACTATGGGACGTCAAGACAGGTACCTGTAAGACCACGAGTGGTCACACTAGTTATGTATATGCTGTGGCTATTTCCAGTGATTCAGAGTTCATCGTATCGGGAAGTAATGATTAGACGGTGAGACTATGGGACGTCAAGACAGGTACCTGTAAGACCATGAGTGGTCACACTAGTTATGTATCATCTGTGGCTATATCCAGTGATTCAGAGTTCATCGTATCGGGAAGTCATGATAAGACGGTGAGACTATGGGACGTCAAGACAGGTACCTGTAAGACCATGAGTGGTCACACTAGTTATGTATATGCTGTGGCTATATCCAGTGATTCAGAGTTCATCGTATCGGGAAGTTATGATTATACGGTGAGACTATGGGACGTCAAGACAGGTACCTGTAAGACCATGAGTGGTCACACTAGTTATGTATCTGCTGTGGCTATATCCAGTGATTCAGAGTTCATCGTATCTGGAAGTGATGATAAGACGGTGAGACTATGGAACGTCAAGACAGGTACCTGTAAGACCATGAGTGGTCACACTAGTTATGTATCATCTGTGGCTATATCCAGTGATTCAGAGTTCATCGTATCTGGAAGTCATGATAAGACGGTGAGACTATGGAACGTCAAGACAGGTACCTGTAAGACCATGAGTGGTCACACTAGTTATGTATATGCTGTGGCTATATCCAGTGATTCAGAGTTCATCGTATCGGGAAGTTATGATTATACGGTGAGACTATGGGACGTCAAGACAGGTACCTGTAAGACCATGAGTGGTCACACAAGTTATGTATCTGCTGTGGCTATATCCAGTGATTCAGAGTTCATCGTATCGGCAAGTATAGATGAGACGGTGAGACTATGGAACGTCAAGACAGGTACCTGTAAGACCACGAGTGGTCACACTAGTTATGTATCTGCTGTGGCTATATCCAGTGATTCAGAGTTCATCGTATCGGGAAGTGATGATAAGACGGTGAGACTATGGGACGTCAAGACAGGTACCTGTAAGACCATGAGTGGTCACACTAGTTATGTATTATCTTTGGCTATATCCAGTGATTCAGAGTTCATCGTATCGGCAAGTGATGATAAGACGGTGAGACTATGCAACGTCAAGACAGGTACCTGTAAGACCATGAGTGGTCACACTAGTTATGTATATGCTGTGGCTATATCCAGTGATTCAGAGTTCATCGTATCGGGAAGTGATGATGAGACGGTGAGACTATGGGACGTCAAGACAGGTACCTGTAAGACCATGATTGGTCACACTAGTTATGTATCATCTGTGGCTATATCCAGTGATTCAGAGTTCATCGTATCGGGAAGTCATGATAAGACGGTGAGACTATGGGACGTCAAGACAGGTACCTGTAAGACCATGAGTGGTCACACTAGTTATGTATCATCTGTGGCTATATCCAGTGATTCAGAGTTCATCGTATCGGGAAGTCATGATAAGACGGTGAGACTATGGGACGTCAAGACAGTTACCTGTAAGACCACGAGTGGTCACACTAGTTATGTATCTGCTGTGGCTATATCCAGTGATTCAGAGTTCATCGTATCGGGAAGTCATGATAAGACGGTGAGACTATGGAACGTCAAGACAGGTACCTGTAAGACCATGAGTGGTCACACTAGTTATGTATCATCTGTGGCTATATCCAGTGATTCAGAGTTCATCGTATCGGGAAGTGATGATAAGACGGTGAGACTATGGGACGTCAAGACAGGTACCTGTAAGACCATGAGTGGTCACACAGATTCTGTATCATCTGTGGCTATATCCAGTGATTCAGAGTTCATCGTATCGGGAAGTTATGATAAGACGGTGAGACTATGGAACGTCAAGACAGGTACCTGTAAGACCATGACTGGTCACACTAGTGTTGTATCTGCTGTGGCTATATCCAGTGATTCAGAGTTCATCGTATCGGGAAGTTATGATTATACGGTGAGACTATGGGACGTCAAGACAGGTACCTGTAAGACCATGAGTGGTCACACTAGTTATGTATATGCTGTGGCTATATCCAGTGATTCAGAGTTCATCGTATCGGGAAGTTATGATAAGACGGTGAGACTATGGAACGTCAAGACAGGTACCTGTAAGACCATGAGTGGTCACACTAGTTATGTATCATCTGTGGCTATATCCAGTGATTCAGAGTTCATCGTATCGGGAAGTCATGATAAGACGGTGAGACTATGGGACGTCAAGACAGGTACCTGTAAGACCATGAGTGGTCACACTAGTTATGTATCATCTGTGGCTATATCCAGTGATTCAGAGTTCATCGTATCGGGAAGTCATGATAAGACGGTGAGACTATGGGACGTCAAGACAGTTACCTGTAAGACCACGAGTGGTCACACTAGTTATGTATCTGCTGTGGCTATATCCAGTGATTCAGAGTTCATCGTATCGGGAAGTCATGATAAGACGGTGAGACTATGGAACGTCAAGACAGGTACCTGTAAGACCATGAGTGGTCACACTAGTTATGTATCATCTGTGGCTATATCCAGTGATTCAGAGTTCATCGTATCGGGAAGTGATGATAAGACGGTGAGACTATGGGACGTCAAGACAGGTACCTGTAAGACCATGAGTGGTCACACTAGTTATGTATATGCTGTGGCTATATCCAGTGATTCAGAGTTCATCGTATCGGGAAGTAATGATAAGACGGTGAGACTATGGGACGTCAAGACAGGTACCTGTAAGACCATGACTGGTCACACTAGTGTTGTATCTGCTGTGGCTATATCCAGTGATTCAGAGTTCATCGTATCGGGAAGTCATGATAATACGGTGAGACTATGGGACGTCAAGACAGGTACCTGTAAGACCATGACTGGTCACACTAGTGTTGTATCATCTGTGGCTATATCCAGTGATTCAGAGTTCATCGTATCGGGAAGTTATGATAAGACGGTGAGACTATGGAACGTCAAGACAGGTACCTGTAAGACCATGACTGGTCACACTAGTGTTGTATCTGCTGTGGCTATATCCAGTGATTCAGAGTTCATCGTATCGGGAAGTCATGATAAGACGGTGAGACTATGGGACGTCAAGACAGGTACCTGTAAGACCACGAGTGGTCACACTAGTTATGTATATGCTGTGGCTATATCCAGTGATTCAGAGTTCATCGTATCGGGAAGTTATGATTATACGGTGAGACTATGGGACGTCAAGACAGGTACCTGTAAGACAATGAGTGGTCACACTAGTTATGTATATGCTGTGGCTATATCCAGTGATTCAGAGTTCATCGTATCGGGAAGTCATGATAATACGGTGAGACTATGGGACGTCAAGACAGGTACCTGTAAGACAATGACTGGTCACACTAGTGTTGTATCTGCTGTGGCTATATCCAGTGATTCAGAGTTCATCGTATCGGGAAGTTATGATTATACGGTGAGACTATGGGACGTCAAGACAGGTACCTGTAAGACCATGACTGGTCACACTAGTGTTGTATCTGCTGTGGCTATATCCAGTGATTCAGAGTTCATCGTATCGGGAAGTCATGATAATACGGTGAGACTATGGAACGTCAAGACAGGTACCTGTAAGACCATGACTGGTCACACTAGTGTTGTATCTGCTGTGGCTATATCCAGTGATTCAGAGTTCATCGTATCGGGAAGTTATGATTATACGGTGAGACTATGGGACGTCAAGACAGGTACCTGTAAGACCACGAGTGGTCACACTAGTTATGTATCTGCTGTGGCTATATCCAGTGATTCAGAGTTCATCGTATCGGGAAGTCATGATAATACGGTGAGACTATGGGACGTCAAGACAGGTACCTGTAAGACAATGAGTGGTCACACTAGTTATGTATATGCTGTGGCTATATCCAGTGATTCAGAGTTCATCGTATCGGGAAGTCATGATAAGACGGTGAGACTATGGGACGTCAAGACAGGTACCTGTAAGACCATGAGTGGTCACACTAGTTATGTATATGCTGTGGCTATATCCAGTGATTCAGAGTTCATCGTATCGGGAAGTTATGATTATACGGTGAGACTATGGGACGTCAAGACAGGTACCTGTAAGACCATGAGTGGTCACACTAGTTATGTATATGCTGTGGCTATATCCAGTGATTCAGAGTTCATCGTATCGGGAAGTCATGATAAGACGGTGAGACTATGGGACGTCAAGACAGGTACCTGTAAGACCATGAGTGGTCACACTAGTTATGTATCATCTGTGGCTATATCCAGTGATTCAGAGTTCATCGTATCGGGAAGTAATGATTAGACGGTGAGACTATGGGACGTCAAGACAGGTACCTGTAAGACCATGAGTGGTCACACTAGTTATGTATCATCTGTGGCTATATCCAGTGATTCAGAGTTCATCGTATCGGGAAGTAATGATTAGACGGTGAGACTATGGGACGTCAAGACAGGTACCTGTAAGACCATGAGTGGTCACACTAGTTATGTATATGCTGTGGCTATATCCAGTGATTCAGAGTTCATCGTATCGGGAAGTCATGATAAGACGGTGAGACTATGGGACGTCAAGACAGGTACCTGTAAGACCATGAGTGGTCACACTAGTTATGTATATGCTGTGGCTATTTCCAGTGATTCAGAGTTCATCGTATCGGGAAGTGCAGATTAGACGGTGAGACTATGGGACGTCAAGACAGGTACCTGTAAGACCATGAGTGGTCACACTAGTTATGTATCATCTGTGGCTATATCCAGTGATTCAGAGTTCATCGTATCGGGAAGTGATGATAAGACGGTGAGACTATGGGACGTCAAGACAGGTACCTGTAAGACCATGAGTGGTCACACTAGTTATGTATCATCTGTGGCTATATCCAGTGATTCAGAGTTCATCGTATCGGCAAGTAATGATAAGACGGTGAGACTATGGGACGTCAAGACAGGTACCTGTAAGACCATGACTGGTCACACTAGTGTTGTATCTGCTGTGGCTATATCCAGTGATTCAGAGTTCATCGTATCGGGAAGTGCAGATTAGACGGTGAGACTATGGGACGTCAAGACAGGTACCTGTAAGACCATGAGTGGTCACACTAGTTATGTATATGCTGTGGCTATATCCAGTGATTCAGAGTTCATCGTATCGGGAAGTGATGATAAGACGGTGAGACTATGGGACGTCAAGACAGGTACCTGTAAGACCATGACTGGTCACACTAGTTATGTATATGCTGTGGCTATATCCAGTGATTCAGAGTTCATCGTATCGGGAAGTGATGATAAGACGGTGAGACTATGGGACGTCAAGACAGGTACCTGTAAGACCATGAGTGGTCACACTAGTTATGTATCATCTGTGGCTATATCCAGTGATTCAGAGTTCATCGTATCGGGAAGTCATGATAAGACGGTGAGACTATGGGACGTCAAGACAGGTACCTGTAAGACCATGAGTGGTCACACTAGTTATGTATATGCTGTGGCTATATCCAGTGATTCAGAGTTCATCGTATCGGGAAGTGATGATAAGACGGTGAGACTATGGAACGTCAAGACAGGTACCTGTAAGACCATGAGTGGTCACACTAGTTATGTATATGCTGTGGCTATATCCAGTGATTCAGAGTTCATCGTATCGGGAAGTTATGATTAGACGGTGAGACTATGGGACGTCAAGACAGGTACCTGTAAGACCATGAGTGGTCACACTAGTTATGTATATGCTGTGGCTATATCCAGTGATTCAGAGTTCATCGTATCGGGAAGTGATGATAAGACGGTGAGACTATGGGACGTCAAGACAGGTACCTGTAAGACCATGAGTGGTCACACTAGTTATGTATATGCTGTGGCTATATCCAGTGATTCAGAGTTCATCGTATCGGGAAGTCATGATAAGACGGTGAGACTATGGGACGTCAAGACAGTTACCTGTAAGACCACGAGTGGTCACACTAGTTATGTATCTGCTGTGGCTATATCCAGTGATTCAGAGTTCATCGTATCGGGAAGTGATGATAAGACGGTGAGACTATGGGACGTCAAGACAGTTACCTGTAAGACCACGAGTGGTCACACTAGTTATGTATCTGCTGTGGCTATATCCAGTGATTCAGAGTTCATCGTATCGGGAAGTCATGATAAGACGGTGAGACTATGGGACGTCAAGACAGGTACCTGTAAGACCATGAGTGGTCACACTAGTTATGTATATGCTGTGGCTATATCCAGTGATTCAGAGTTCATCGTATCGGGAAGTGATGATAAGACGGTGAGACTATGGAACGTCAAGACAGGTACCTGTAAGACCATGAGTGGTCACACTAGTTATGTATATGCTGTGGCTATATCCAGTGATTCAGAGTTCATCGTATCGGGAAGTCATGATAAGACGGTGAGACTATGGAACGTCAAGACAGGTACCTGTAAGACCATGAGTTGTCAAACTAGTTCTGTTTATGCTGTGGCTATATCCAGTGATTCAGAGTTCATCGTATCGGGAAGTGATGATAAGACGGTGAGACTATGGAACGTCAAGACAGGTACCTGTAAGACCATGAGTGGTCACACTAGTTATGTATATGCTGTGGCTATATCCAGTGATTCAGAGTTCATCGTATCGGGAAGTGATGATAAGACGGTGAGACTATGGGACGTCAAGACAGGTACCTGTAAGACCATGACTGGTCACACTAGTTATGTATATGCTGTGGCTATATCCAGTGATTCAGAGTTCATCGTATCGGGAAGTGATGATAAGACGGTGAGACTATGGGACGTCAAGACAGGTACCTGTAAGACCATGAGTGGTCACACTAGTTATGTATCATCTGTGGCTATATCCAGTGATTCAGAGTTCATCGTATCGGGAAGTCATGATAAGACGGTGAGACTATGGGACGTCAAGACAGGTACCTGTAAGACCATGAGTGGTCACACTAGTTATGTATATGCTGTGGCTATATCCAGTGATTCAGAGTTCATCGTATCGGGAAGTGATGATAAGACGGTGAGACTATGGAACGTCAAGACAGGTACCTGTAAGACCATGAGTGGTCACACTAGTTATGTATATGCTGTGGCTATATCCAGTGATTCAGAGTTCATCGTATCGGGAAGTTATGATTAGACGGTGAGACTATGGGACGTCAAGACAGGTACCTGTAAGACCATGAGTGGTCACACTAGTTATGTATATGCTGTGGCTATATCCAGTGATTCAGAGTTCATCGTATCGGGAAGTGATGATAAGACGGTGAGACTATGGGACGTCAAGACAGGTACCTGTAAGACCATGAGTGGTCACACTAGTTATGTATATGCTGTGGCTATATCCAGTGATTCAGAGTTCATCGTATCGGGAAGTCATGATAAGACGGTGAGACTATGGGACGTCAAGACAGTTACCTGTAAGACCACGAGTGGTCACACTAGTTATGTATATGCTGTGGCTATATCCAGTGATTCAGAGTTCATCGTATCGGGAAGTGATGATAAGACGGTGAGACTATGGGACGTCAAGACAGTTACCTGTAAGACCACGAGTGGTCACACTAGTTATGTATCTGCTGTGGCTATATCCAGTGATTCAGAGTTCATCGTATCGGGAAGTGATGATAAGACGGTGAGACTATGGAACGTCAAGACAGGTACCTGTAAGACCATGAGTGGTCACACTAGTTATGTATATGCTGTGGCTATATCCAGTGATTCAGAGTTCATCGTATCGGGAAGTGATGATAAGACGGTGAGACTATGGGACGTCAAGACAGTTACCTGTAAGACCACGAGTGGTCACACTAGTTATGTATCTGCTGTGGCTATATCCAGTGATTCAGAGTTCATCGTATCGGGAAGTGATGATAAGACGGTGAGACTATGGGACGTCAAGACAGGTACCTGTAAGACCATGAGTGGTCACACTAGTTATGTATATGCTGTGGCTATATCCAGTGATTCAGAGTTCATCGTATCGGGAAGTGATGATAAGACGGTGAGACTATGGAACGTCAAGACAGGTACCTGTAAGACCATGAGTGGTCACACTAGTTATGTATATGCTGTGGCTATATCCAGTGATTCAGAGTTCATCGTATCGGGAAGTCATGATAAGACGGTGAGACTATGGAACGTCAAGACAGGTACCTGTAAGACCATGAGTTGTCAAACTAGTTCTGTTTATGCTGTGGCTATATCCAGTGATTCAGAGTTCATCGTATCGGGAAGTCATGATAAGACGGTGAGACTATGGAACGTCAAGACAGGTACCTGTAAGACCATGAGTGGTCACACTAGTTATGTATATGCTGTGGCTATATCCAGTGATTCAGAGTTCATCGTATCGGGAAGTCATGATAAGACGGTGAGACTATGGAACGTCAAGACAGGTACCTGTAAGACCATGAGTGGTCACACTAGTTATGTATATGCTGTGGCTATATCCAGTGATTCAGAGTTCATCGTATCGGGAAGTGATGATAAGACGGTGAGACTATGGAACGTCAAGACAGGTACCTGTAAGACCATGAGTTGTCAAACTAGTTCTGTTTATGCTGTGGCTATATCCAGTGATTCAGATTTCATCGTATCGGGAAGTCATGATAAGACGGTGAGACTATGGAACGTCAAGACAGGTACCTGTAAGACCATGAGTGGTCACACTAGTTATGTATATGCTGTGGCTATATCCAGTGATTCAGAGTTCATCGTATCGGGAAGTTATGATAAGATGGTGAGACTATGGGACGTCAAGAAAGGTACCTGTAAGACCATGAGTGGTCACACTAGTTATGTATATGCTGTGGCTATATCCAGTGATTCAGAGTTCATCGTATCGGGAAGTGATGATAAGACGGTGAGACTATGGGACGTCAAGACAGGTACCTGTAAGACAATGAGTGGTCACACTAGTTATGTATATGCTGTGGCTATATCCAGTGATTCAGAGTTCATCGTATCGGGAAGTTATGATTAGACGGTGAGACTATGGGACGTCAAGACAGGTACCTGTAAGACCATGAGTGGTCACACTAGTTATGTATATGCTGTGGCTATATCCAGTGATTCAGAGTTCATCGTATCGGGAAGTGATGATAAGACGGTGAGACTATGGGACGTCAAGACAGGTACCTGTAAGACCATGAGTGGTCACACTAGTTATGTATCATCTGTGGCTATATCCAGTGATTCAGAGTTCATCGTATCGGGAAGTCATGATAAGACGGTGAGACTATGGGACGTCAAGACAGGTACCTGTAAGACCATGAGTGGTCACACTAGTTATGTATATGCTGTGGCTATATCCAGTGATTCAGAGTTCATCGTATCGGGAAGTCATGATAAGACGGTGAGACTATGGGACGTCAAGACAGTTACCTGTAAGACCACGAGTGGTCACACTAGTTATGTATCTGCTGTGGCTATATCCAGTGATTCAGAGTTCATCGTATCGGGAAGTCATGATAAGACGGTGAGACTATGGAACGTCAAGACAGGTACCTGTAAGACCATGAGTGGTCACACTAGTTATGTATATGCTGTGGCTATATCCAGTGATTCAGAGTGCATCGTATCGGGAAGTGATGATAAGACGGTGAGACTATGGGACGTCAAGACAGGTACCTGTAAGACCATGAGTGGTCACACTAGTTATGTATCATCTGTGGCTATATCCAGTGATTCAGAGTTCATCGTATCTGGAAGTCATGATAAGACGGTGAGACTATGGAACGTCAAGACAGGTACCTGTAAGACCATGAGTGGTCACACTAGTTATGTATATGCTGTGGCTATATCCAGTGATTCAGAGTTCATCGTATCGGGAAGTGATGATAAGACGGTGAGACTATGGAACGTCAAGACAGGTACCTGTAAGACCATGAGTTGTCAAACTAGTTCTGTTTATGCTGTGGCTATATCCAGTGATTCAGAGTTCATCGTATCGGGAAGTGATGATGAGACGGTGAGACTATGGGACGTCAAGACAGGTACCTGTAAGACCATGAGTGGTCACACTAGTTATGTATATGCTGTGGCTATATCCAGTGATTCAGAGTTCATCGTATCGGGAAGTGATGATAAGACAGTGAGACTATGGGACGTCAAGACAGGTACCTGTAAGACCATGAGTTGTCAAACTAGTTATGTATCATCTGTGGCTATATCCAGTGATTCAGAGTTCATCGTATCGGGAAGTGATGATGAGACGGTGAGACTATGGGACGTCAAGACAGGTACCTGTAAGACCATGATTGGTCACACTAGTTATGTATCATCTGTGGCTATATCCAGTGATTCAGAGTTCATCGTATCGGGAAGTGATGATAAGACGGTGAGACTATGGGACGTCAAGACAGGTACCTGTAAGACCATGAGTGGTCACACTAGTTATGTATCATCTGTGGCTATATCCAGTGATTCAGAGTTCATCGTATCGGGAAGTCATGATAAGACGGTGAGACTATGGGACGTCAAGACAGGTACCTGTAAGACCATGAGTGGTCACACTAGTTATGTATCATCTGTGGCTATATCCAGTGATTCAGAGTTCATCGTATCGGGAAGTCATGATAAGACGGTGAGACTATGGGACGTCAAGACAGTTACCTGTAAGACCACGAGTGGTCACACTAGTTATGTATCTGCTGTGGCTATATCCAGTGATTCAGAGTTCATCGTATCGGGAAGTCATGATAAGACGGTGAGACTATGGAACGTCAAGACAGGTACCTGTAAGACCATGAGTGGTCACACTAGTTATGTATATGCTGTGGCTATATCCAGTGATTCAGAGTTCATCGTATCGGGAAGTGATGATAAGACGGTGAGACTATGGAACGTCAAGACAGGTACCTGTAAGACCATGAGTTGTCAAACTAGTTCTGTTTATGCTGTGGCTATATCCAGTGATTCAGAGTTCATCGTATCGGGAAGTGATGATGAGACGGTGAGACTATGGGACGTCAAGACAGGTACCTGTAAGACAATGAGTGGTCACACTAGTTATGTATATGCTGTGGCTATATCCAGTGATTCAGAGTTCATCGTATCGGGAAGTGATGATAAGACAGTGAGACTATGGGACGTCAAGACAGGTACCTGTAAGACCATGAGTTGTCAAACTAGTTATGTATCATCTGTGGCTATATCCAGTGATTCAGAGTTCATCGTATCGGGAAGTGATGATGAGACGGTGAGACTATGGGACGTCAAGACAGGTACCTGTAAGACCATGATTGGTCACACTAGTTATGTATCATCTGTGGCTATATCCAGTGATTCAGAGTTCATCGTATCGGGAAGTGATGATAAGACAGTGAGACTATGGGACGTCAAGACAGGTACCTGTAAGACCATGAGTTGTCAAACTAGTTATGTATCATCTGTGGCTATATCCAGTGATTCAGAGTTCATCGTATCGGGAAGTCATGATAAGACGGTGAGACTATGGAACGTCAAGACAGGTACCTGTAAGACCATGAGTGGTCACACTAGTTATGTATATGCTGTGGCTATATCCAGTGATTCAGAGTTCATCGTATCGGGAAGTCATGATAAGACGGTGAGACTATGGGACGTCAAGACAGGTACCTGTAAGACCATGAGTGGTCACACTAGTTATGTATATGCTGTGGCTATATCCAGTGATTCAGAGTTCATCGTATCGGGAAGTGATGATAAGACGGTGAGACTATGGGACGTCAAGACAGGTACCTGTAAGACCATGAGTTGTCAAACTAGTTCTGTTTATGCTGTGGCTATATCCAGTGATTCAGAGTTCATCGTATCGGGAAGTGATGATAAGACGGTGAGACTATGGAACGTCAAGACAGGTACCTGTAAGACCATGAGTGGTCACACTAGTTATGTATATGCTGTGGCTATATCCAGTGATTCAGAGTGCATCGTATCGGGAAGTGATGATAAGACGGTGAGACTATGGGACGTCAAGACAGGTACCTGTAAGACCATGAGTGGTCACACTAGTTATGTATCATCTGTGGCTATATCCAGTGATTCAGAGTTCATCGTATCTGGAAGTCATGATAAGACGGTGAGACTATGGAACGTCAAGACAGGTACCTGTAAGACCATGAGTGGTCACACTAGTTATGTATCATCTGTGGCTATATCCAGTGATTCAGAGTTCATCGTATCGGGAAGTCATGATAAGACGGTGAGACTATGGGACGTCAAGACAGGTACCTGTAAGACCATGAGTGGTCACACTAGTTATGTATTATCTTTGGCTATATCCAGTGATTCAGAGTTCATCGTATCGGCAAGTGATGATAAGACGGTGAGACTATGGGACGTCAAGACAGGTACCTGTAAGACCATGAGTTGTCAAACTAGTTCTGTTTATGCTGTGGCTATATCCAGTGATTCAGAGTTCATCGTATCGGGAAGTGATGATAAGACGGTGAGACTATGGAACGTCAAGACAGGTACCTGTAAGACCATGAGTGGTCACACTAGTTATGTATATGCTGTGGCTATATCCAGTGATTCAGAGTTCATCGTATCGGGAAGTGATGATAAGACGGTGAGACTATGGAACGTCAAGACAGGTACCTGTAAGACCATGAGTGGTCACACTAGTTATGTATATGCTGTGGCTATATCCAGTGATTCAGAGTTCATCGTATCGGGAAGTGATGATAAGACGGTGAGACTATGGAACGTCAAGACAGGTACCTGTAAGACCATGAGTGGTCACACTAGTTATGTATATGCTGTGGCTATATCCAGTGATTCAGAGTTCATCGTATCGGCAAGTGATGATAAGACGGTGAGACTATGGGACGTCAAGACAGGTACCTGTAAGACCACGAGTGGTCACACTAGTTATGTATCTGCTGTGGCTATATCCAGTGATTCAGAGTTCATCGTATCGGCAAGTGATGATAAGACGGTGAGACTATGGAACGTCAAGACAGGTACCTGTAAGACCATGAGTTGTCAAACTAGTTCTGTTTATGCTGTGGCTATATCCAGTGATTCAGAGTTCATCGTATCGGGAAGTCATGATAAGACGGTGAGACTATGGAACGTCAAGACAGGTACCTGTAAGACCATGAGTGGTCACACTAGTTATGTATATGCTGTGGCTATATCCAGTGATTCAGAGTTCATCGTATCGGGAAGTCATGATAAGACGGTGAGACTATGGGACGTCAAGACAGGTACCTGTAAGACCATGAGTGGTCACACTAGTTCTGTTTATGCTGTGGCTATATCCAGTGATTCAGAGTTCATCGTATCGGGAAGTCATGATAAGACGGTGAGACTATGGAACGTCAAGACAGGTACCTGTAAGACCATGAGTGGTCACACTAGTTATGTATATGCTGTGGCTATATCCAGTGATTCAGAGTTCATCGTATCGGGAAGTCATGATAAGACGGTGAGACTATGGGACGTCAAGACAGGTACCTGTAAGACCATGAGTGGTCACACTAGTTATGTATCTGCTGTGGCTATATCCAGTGATTCAGAGTTCATCGTATCGGCAAGTTATGATTATACGGTGAGACTATGGGACGTCAAGACAGGTACCTGTAAGACCATGAGTGGTCACACTAGTTATGTATCATCTGTGGCTATATCCAGTGATTCAGAGTTCATCGTATCGGGAAGTGATGATAAGACGGTGAGACTATGGGACGTCAAGACAGGTACCTGTAAGACCATGAGTGGTCACACTAGTTATGTATCTGCTGTGGCTATATCCAGTGATTCAGAGTTCATCGTATCGGCAAGTTATGATTATACGGTGAGACTATGGGACGTCAAGACAGGTACCTGTAAGACCACGAGTGGTCACACTAGTTATGTATCTGCTGTGGCTATATCCAGTGATTCAGAGTTCATCGTATCGGGAAGTCATGATAAGACGGTGAGACTATGGGACGTCAAGACAGGTACCTGTAAGACCATGAGTTGTCAAACTAGTTCTGTTTATGCTGTGGCTATATCCAGTGATTCAGAGTTCATCGTATCGGGAAGTCATGATAAGACGGTGAGACTATGGAACGTCAAGACAGGTACCTGTAAGACCATGAGTGGTCACACTAGTTATGTATCATCTGTGGCTATATCCAGTGATTCAGAGTTCATCGTATCGGGAAGTCATGATGAGACGGTGAGACTATGGGACGTCAAGACAGGTACCTGTAAGACCACGAGTGGTCACACTAGTTATGTATATGCTGTGGCTATATCCAGTGATTCAGAGTTCATCGTATCGGGAAGTCATGATAAGACGGTGAGACTATGGGACGTCAAGACAGGTACCTGTAAGACCATGAGTTGTCAAACTAGTTCTGTTTATGCTGTGGCTATATCCAGTGATTCAGAGTTCATCGTATCGGGAAGTCATGATAAGACGGTGAGACTATGGAACGTCAAGACAGGTACCTGTAAGACCATGAGTGGTCACACTAGTTATGTATATGCTGTGGCTATATCCAGTGATTCAGAGTTCATCGTATCGGGAAGTGATGATAAGACGGTGAGACTATGGAACGTCAAGACAGGTACCTGTAAGACCATGAGTGGTCACACTAGTTATGTATATGCTGTGGCTATATCCAGTGATTCAGAGTTCATCGTATCGGCAAGTGATGATAAGACGGTGAGACTATGGGACGTCAAGACAGGTACCTGTAAGACCACGAGTGGTCACACTAGTTATGTATCTGCTGTGGCTATATCCAGTGATTCAGAGTTCATCGTATCGGGAAGTCATGATAAGACGGTGAGACTATGGAACGTCAAGACAGGTACCTGTAAGACCATGAGTGGTCACACTAGTTATGTATTATCTTTGGCTATATCCAGTGATTCAGAGTTCATCGTATCGGGAAGTCATGATAAGACGGTGAGACTATGGAACGTCAAGACAGGTACCTGTAAGACCATGAGTGGTCACACTAGTTATGTATATGCTGTGGCTATATCCAGTGATTCAGAGTTCATCGTATCGGGAAGTCATGATAAGACGGTGAGACTATGGGACGTCAAGACAGGTACCTGTAAGACCATGAGTTGTCAAACTAGTTCTGTTTATGCTGTGGCTATATCCAGTGATTCAGAGTTCATCGTATCGGGAAGTCATGATAAGACGGTGAGACTATGGAACGTCAAGACAGGTACCTGTAAGACCATGAGTGGTCACACTAGTTATGTATATGCTGTGGCTATATCCAGTGATTCAGAGTTCATCGTATCGGGAAGTGATGATAAGACGGTGAGACTATGGAACGTCAAGACAGGTACCTGTAAGACCATGAGTGGTCACACTAGTTATGTATATGCTGTGGCTATATCCAGTGATTCAGAGTTCATCGTATCGGGAAGTCATGATAAGACGGTGAGACTATGGAACGTCAAGACAGGTACCTGTAAGACCATGAGTGGTCACACTAGTTATGTATATGCTGTGGCTATATCCAGTGATTCAGAGTTCATCGTATCGGGAAGTGATGATGAGACGGTGAGACTATGGGACGTCAAGACAGGTACCTGTAAGACCACGAGTGGTCACACTAGTTATGTATCTGCTGTGGCTATATCCAGTGATTCAGAGTTCATCGTATCGGGAAGTCATGATAAGACGGTGAGACTATGGGACGTCAAGACAGGTACCTGTAAGACCATGAGTTGTCAAACTAGTTCTGTTTATGCTGTGGCTATATCCAGTGATTCAGAGTTCATCGTATCGGGAAGTCATGATAAGACGGTGAGACTATGGAACGTCAAGACAGGTACCTGTAAGACCATGAGTGGTCACACTAGTTATGTATCATCTGTGGCTATATCCAGTGATTCAGAGTTCATCGTATCGGGAAGTCATGATGAGACGGTGAGACTATGGGACGTCAAGACAGGTACCTGTAAGACCACGAGTGGTCACACTAGTTATGTATATGCTGTGGCTATATCCAGTGATTCAGAGTTCATCGTATCGGGAAGTCATGATAAGACGGTGAGACTATGGGACGTCAAGACAGGTACCTGTAAGACCATGAGTTGTCAAACTAGTTCTGTTTATGCTGTGGCTATATCCAGTGATTCAGAGTTCATCGTATCGGGAAGTGATGATAAGACGGTGAGACTATGGAACGTCAAGACAGGTACCTGTAAGACCATGAGTGGTCACACTAGTTATGTATATGCTGTGGCTATATCCAGTGATTCAGAGTTCATCGTATCGGGAAGTGATGATAAGACGGTGAGACTATGGAACGTCAAGACAGGTACCTGTAAGACCATGAGTGGTCACACTAGTTATGTATATGCTGTGGCTATATCCAGTGATTCAGAGTTCATCGTATCGGCAAGTGATGATAAGACGGTGAGACTATGGGACGTCAAGACAGGTACCTGTAAGACCACGAGTGGTCACACTAGTTATGTATCTGCTGTGGCTATATCCAGTGATTCAGAGTTCATCGTATCGGCAAGTGATGATAAGACGGTGAGACTATGGAACGTCAAGACAGGTACCTGTAAGACCATGAGTGGTCACACTAGTTATGTATATGCTGTGGCTATATCCAGTGATTCAGAGTTCATCGTATCGGCAAGTGATGATAAGACGGTGAGACTATGGGACGTCAAGACAGGTACCTGTAAGACCATGAGTGGTCACACAGATTATGTATCATCTGTGGCTATATCCAGTGATTCAGAGTTCATCGTATCGGGAAGTGATGATAAGACGGTGAGACTATGGGACGTCAAGACAGGTACCTGTAAGACCATGAGTGGTCACACTAGTTATGTATATGCTGTGGCTATATCCAGTGATTCAGAGTTCATCGTATCGGGAAGTCATGATAAGACGGTGAGACTATGGGACGTCAAGACAGGTACCTGTAAGACCATGAGTTGTCAAACTAGTTCTGTTTATGCTGTGGCTATATCCAGTGATTCAGAGTTCATCGTATCGGGAAGTCATGATAAGACGGTGAGACTATGGAACGTCAAGACAGGTACCTGTAAGACCATGAGTGGTCACACTAGTTATGTATATGCTGTGGCTATATCCAGTGATTCAGAGTTCATCGTATCGGGAAGTAATGATTAGACGGTGAGACTATGGAACGTCAAGACAGGTACCTGTAAGACCATGAGTGGTCACACTAGTTATGTATATGCTGTGGCTATATCCAGTGATTCAGAGTTCATCGTATCGGGAAGTGATGATAAGACGGTGAGACTATGGAACGTCAAGACAGGTACCTGTAAGACCATGAGTGGTCACACTAGTTATGTATATGCTGTGGCTATATCCAGTGATTCAGAGTTCATCGTATCGGGAAGTAATGATTAGACGGTGAGACTATGGAACGTCAAGACAGGTACCTGTAAGACCATGAGTGGTCACACTAGTTATGTATATGCTGTGGCTATATCCAGTGATTCAGAGTTCATCGTATCGGGAAGTGATGATAAGACGGTGAGACTATGGGACGTCAAGACAGGTACCTGTAAGACCATGAGTGGTCACACTAGTTATGTATATGCTGTGGCTATATCCAGTGATTCAGAGTTCATCGTATCGGGAAGTGATGATAAGACGGTGAGACTATGGAACGTCAAGACAGGTACCTGTAAGACCATGAGTGTTCACACTAGTTATGTATATGCTGTGGCTATATCCAGTGATTCAGAGTTCATCGTATCGGGAAGTCATGATAAGACGGTGAGACTATGGAACGTCAAGACAGGTACCTGTAAGACCATGAGTGGTCACACTAGTTATGTATATGCTGTGGCTATATCCAGTGATTCAGAGTTCATCGTATCGGGAAGTCATGATGAGACGGTGAGACTATGGGACGTCAAGACAGGTACCTGTAAGACCACGAGTTGTCAAACTAGTTCTGTTTATGCTGTGGCTATATCCAGTGATTCAGAGTTCATCGTATCGGGAAGTCATGATAAGACGGTGAGACTATGGGACGTCAAGACAGGTACCTGTAAGACCATGAGTGTTCACACTAGTTATGTATATGCTGTGGCTATATCCAGTGATTCAGAGTTCATCGTATCGGGAAGTCATGATAAGACGGTGAGACTATGGAACGTCAAGACAGGTACCTGTAAGACCATGAGTTGTCAAACTAGTTCTGTTTATGCTGTGGCTATATCCAGTGATTCAGAGTTCATCGTATCGGGAAGTCATGATAAGACGGTGAGACTATGGAACGTCAAGACAGGTACCTGTAAGACCATGAGTGGTCACACTAGTTATGTATATGCTGTGGCTATATCCAGTGATTCAGAGTTCATCGTATCGGGAAGTGATGATAAGACGGTGAGACTATGGGACGTCAAGACAGGTACCTGTAAGACCATGAGTGTTCACACTAGTTATGTATATGCTGTGGCTATATCCAGTGATTCAGAGTTCATCGTATCGGGAAGTCATGATAAGACGGTGTGACTATGGGACTTCAAGACAGGTACCTGTAAGACCATGAGTGGTCACACTAGTTATGTATATGCTGTGGCTATATCCAGTGATTCAGAGTTCATCGTATCGGGAAGTCATGATAAGACGGTGAGACTATGGAACGTCAAGACAGGTACCTGTAAGACCATGAGTGGTCACACTAGTTATGTATATGCTGTGGCTATATCCAGTGATTCAGAGTTCATCGTATCGGGAAGTTATGATTATACGGTGAGACTATGGAACGTCAAGACAGGTACCTGTAAGACCATGAGTGGTCACACTAGTTATGTATATGCTGTGGCTATATCCAGTGATTCAGAGTTCATCGTATCGGGAAGTCATGATAAGACGGTGAGACTATGGAACGTCAAGACAGGTACCTGTAAGACCATGAGTGGTCACACTAGTTATGTATATGCTGTGGCTATATCCAGTGATTCAGAGTTCATCGTATCGGGAAGTGATGATAAGACGGTGAGACTATGGGACGTCAAGACAGGTACCTGTAAGACCATGAGTGGTCACACTAGTTATGTATATGCTGTGGCTATATCCAGTGATTCAGAGTTCATCGTATCGGGAAGTGATGATAAGACGGTGAGACTATGGGACGTCAAGACAGGTACCTGTAAGACCATGAGTGTTCACACTAGTTATGTATATGCTGTGGCTATATCCAGTGATTCAGAGTTCATCGTATCGGGAAGTCATGATAAGACGGTGTGACTATGGGACTTCAAGACAGGTACCTGTAAGACCATGAGTGGTCACACTAGTTATGTATATGCTGTGGCTATATCCAGTGATTCAGAGTTCATCGTATCGGGAAGTCATGATAAGACGGTGAGACTATGGAACGTCAAGACAGGTACCTGTAAGACCATGAGTGGTCACACTAGTTATGTATATGCTGTGGCTATATCCAGTGATTCAGAGTTCATCGTATCGGGAAGTTATGATTATACGGTGAGACTATGGAACGTCAAGACAGGTACCTGTAAGACCATGAGTGGTCACACTAGTTATGTATATGCTGTGGCTATATCCAGTGATTCAGAGTTCATCGTATCGGGAAGTCATGATAAGACGGTGAGACTATGGAACGTCAAGACAGGTACCTGTAAGACCATGAGTGGTCACACTAGTTCTGTTTATGCTGTGGCTATATCCAGTGATTCAGAGTTCATCGTATCGGGAAGTCATGATAAGACGGTGAGACTATGGAACGTCAAGACAGGTACCTGTAAGACCATGAGTGGTCACACTAGTTATGTATATGCTGTGGCTATATCCAGTGATTCAGAGTTCATCGTATCGGGAAGTCATGATGAGACGGTGAGACTATGGGACGTCAAGACAGGTACCTGTAAGACCACGAGTGGTCACACTAGTTATGTATCTGCTGTGGCTATATCCAGTGATTCAGAGTTCATCGTATCGGGAAGTCATGATAAGACGGTGAGACTATGGGACGTCAAGACAGGTACCTGTAAGACCATGAGTGGTCACACTAGTTATGTATATGCTGTGGCTATATCCAGTGATTCAGAGTTCATCGTATCGGGAAGTAATGATTAGACGGTGAGACTATGGAACGTCAAGACAGGTACCTGTAAGACCATGAGTGGTCACACTAGTTATGTATATGCTGTGGCTATATCCAGTGATTCAGAGTTCATCGTATCGGGAAGTGATGATAAGACGGTGAGACTATGGGACGTCAAGACAGGTACCTGTAAGACCATGAGTGGTCACACTAGTTATGTATATGCTGTGGCTATATCCAGTGATTCAGAGTTCATCGTATCGGGAAGTGATGATAAGACGGTGAGACTATGGAACGTCAAGACAGGTACCTGTAAGACCATGAGTGTTCACACTAGTTATGTATATGCTGTGGCTATATCCAGTGATTCAGAGTTCATCGTATCGGGAAGTCATGATAAGACGGTGAGACTATGGAACGTCAAGACAGGTACCTGTAAGACCATGAGTGGTCACACTAGTTATGTATATGCTGTGGCTATATCCAGTGATTCAGAGTTCATCGTATCGGGAAGTCATGATGAGACGGTGAGACTATGGGACGTCAAGACAGGTACCTGTAAGACCACGAGTGGTCACACTAGTTATGTATCTGCTGTGGCTATATCCAGTGATTCAGAGTTCATCGTATCGGGAAGTCATGATAAGACGGTGAGACTATGGAACGTCAAGACAGGTACCTGTAAGACCATGAGTGGTCACACTAGTTATGTATATGCTGTGGCTATATCCAGTGATTCAGAGTTCATCGTATCGGGAAGTGATGATAAGACGGTGAGACTATGGGACGTCAAGACAGGTACCTGTAAGACCATGAGTGTTCACACTAGTTATGTATATGCTGTGGCTATATCCAGTGATTCAGAGTTCATCGTATCGGGAAGTCATGATAAGACGGTGTGACTATGGGACTTCAAGACAGGTACCTGTAAGACCATGAGTGGTCACACTAGTTATGTATATGCTGTGGCTATATCCAGTGATTCAGAGTTCATCGTATCGGGAAGTCATGATAAGACGGTGAGACTATGGAACGTCAAGACAGGTACCTGTAAGACCATGAGTGTTCACACTAGTTATGTATATGCTGTGGCTATATCCAGTGATTCAGAGTTCATCGTATCGGGAAGTCATGATAAGACGGTGTGACTATGGGACTTCAAGACAGGTACCTGTAAGACCATGAGTGGTCACACTAGTTATGTATATGCTGTGGCTATATCCAGTGATTCAGAGTTCATCGTATCGGGAAGTGATGATAAGACGGTGAGACTATGGAACGTCAAGACAGGTACCTGTAAGACCATGAGTGTTCACACTAGTTCTGTTTATGCTGTGGCTATATCCAGTGATTCAGAGTTCATCGTATCGGGAAGTCATGATAAGACGGTGAGACTATGGAACGTCAAGACAGGTACCTGTAAGACCATGAGTGGTCACACTAGTTATGTATATGCTGTGGCTATATCCAGTGATTCAGAGTTCATCGTATCGGGAAGTCATGATAAGACGGTGAGACTATGGAACGTCAAGACAGGTACCTGTAAGACCATGAGTTGTCAAACTAGTTCTGTTTATGCTGTGGCTATATCCAGTGATTCAGAGTTCATCGTATCGGGAAGTCATGATAAGACGGTGAGACTATGGAACGTCAAGACAGGTACCTGTAAGACCATGAGTGGTCACACTAGTTATGTATATGCTGTGGCTATATCCAGTGATTCAGAGTTCATCGTATCGGGAAGTCATGATAAGACGGTGAGACTATGGGACGTCAAGACAGGTACCTGTAAGACCATGAGTGGTCACACTAGTTCTGTTTATGCTGTGGCTATATCCAGTGATTCAGAGTTCATCGTATCGGGAAGTCATGATAAGACGGTGAGACTATGGAACGTCAAGACAGGTACCTGTAAGACCATGAGTGGTCACACTAGTTATGTATATGCTGTGGCTATATCCAGTGATTCAGAGTTCATCGTATCGGGAAGTCATGATAAGACGGTGAGACTATGGGACGTCAAGACAGGTACCTGTAAGACCATGAGTTGTCAAACTAGTTATGTATATGCTGTGGCTATATCCAGTGATTCAGAGTTCATCGTATCGGGAAGTCATGATAAGACGGTGAGACTATGGAACGTCAAGACAGGTACCTGTAAGACCATGAGTGGTCACACTAGTTATGTATATGCTGTGGCTATATCCAGTGATTCAGAGTTCATCGTATCGGGAAGTCATGATAAGACGGTGAGACTATGGAACGTCAAGACAGGTACCTGTAAGACCATGAGTGGTCACACTAGTTATGTATATGCTGTGGCTATATCCAGTGATTCAGAGTTCATCGTATCGGGAAGTGATGATAAGACGGTGAGACTATGGGACGTCAAGACAGGTACCTGTAAGACCATGAGTGGTCACACTAGTTATGTATATGCTGTGGCTATATCCAGTGATTCAGAGTTCATCGTATCGGGAAGTGATGATAAGACGGTGAGACTATGGGACGTCAAGAAAGGTACCTGTAAGACCATGAGTGTTCACACTAGTTATGTATATGCTGTGGCTATATCCAGTGATTCAGAGTTCATCGTATCGGGAAGTCATGATAAGACGGTGTGACTATGGGACTTCAAGACAGGTACCTGTAAGACCATGAGTGGTCACACTAGTTATGTATATGCTGTGGCTATATCCAGTGATTCAGAGTTCATCGTATCGGGAAGTCATGATAAGACGGTGAGACTATGGAACGTCAAGACAGGTACCTGTAAGACCATGAGTGGTCACACTAGTTATGTATATGCTGTGGCTATATCCAGTGATTCAGAGTTCATCGTATCGGGAAGTTATGATTATACGGTGAGACTATGGAACGTCAAGACAGGTACCTGTAAGACCATGAGTGGTCACACTAGTTATGTATATGCTGTGGCTATATCCAGTGATTCAGAGTTCATCGTATCGGGAAGTCATGATAAGACGGTGAGACTATGGAACGTCAAGACAGGTACCTGTAAGACCATGAGTGGTCACACTAGTTCTGTTTATGCTGTGGCTATATCCAGTGATTCAGAGTTCATCGTATCGGGAAGTCATGATAAGACGGTGAGACTATGGAACGTCAAGACAGGTACCTGTAAGACCATGAGTGGTCACACTAGTTATGTATATGCTGTGGCTATATCCAGTGATTCAGAGTTCATCGTATCGGGAAGTCATGATAAGACGGTGAGACTATGGAACGTCAAGACAGGTACCTGTAAGACCATGAGTGGTCACACTAGTTATGTATATGCTGTGGCTATATCCAGTGATTCAGAGTTCATCGTATCGGGAAGTCATGATAAGACGGTGAGACTATGGAACGTCAAGACAGGTACCTGTAAGACCATGAGTGGTCACACTAGTTATGTATATGCTGTGGCTATATCCAGTGATTCAGAGTTCATCGTATCGGGAAGTCATGATAAGACGGTGAGACTATGGGACGTCAAGACAGGTACCTGTAAGACCATGAGTGGTCACACTAGTTATGTATATGCTGTGGCTATATCCAGTGATTCAGAGTTCATCGTATCGGGAAGTGATGATAAGACGGTGAGACTATGGAACGTCAAGACAGGTACCTGTAAGACCATGAGTGTTCACACTAGTTCTGTTTATGCTGTGGCTATATCCAGTGATTCAGAGTTCATCGTATCGGGAAGTCATGATAAGACGGTGAGACTATGGAACGTCAAGACAGGTACCTGTAAGACCATGAGTGGTCACACTAGTTATGTATATGCTGTGGCTATATCCAGTGATTCAGAGTTCATCGTATCGGGAAGTGATGATAAGACGGTGAGACTATGGAACGTCAAGACAGGTACCTGTAAGACCATGAGTGCTCACACTAGTTATGTATATGCTGTGGCTATATCCAGTGATTCAGAGTTCATCGTATCGGGAAGTGATGATAAGACGGTGAGACTATGGGACGTCAAGACAGGTACCTGTAAGACCATGAGTGGTCACACTAGTTATGTATATGCTGTGGCTATATCCAGTGATTCAGAGTTCATCGTATCGGGAAGTGATGATAAGACGGTGAGACTATGGAACGTCAAGACAGGTACCTGTAAGACCATGAGTGGTCACACTAGTTATGTATATGCTGTGGCTATATCCAGTGATTCAGAGTTCATCGTATCGGGAAGTGATGATAAGACGGTGAGACTATGGGACGTCAAGACAGGTACCTGTAAGACCATGAGTGCTCACACTAGTTATGTATATGCTGTGGCTATATCCAGTGATTCAGAGTTCATCGTATCGGGAAGTGATGATAAGACGGTGAGACTATGGAACGTCAAGACAGGTACCTGTAAGACCATGAGTGTTCACACTAGTTAAGTATATGCTGTGGCTA